>OY728160.1:343717440-344317440 GCA_963277665.1 Viscum album
CTATGCACGAGTGACCCACAAGAATCATCAGTCACATTTGTTGGGGCCAAAAAATCCTAAATGGTCTCCAAACAGCAATAACATTGGCTACGAGTGTCTATTAATGAAATATATATTTTTTGGAAATATTTAATTTATCAATGATATCATAGATTGGTGATAAAATAGGGGACATTATCTGGTCTTCTAAAAAAGTTCTGTTAAAGACCACCCTTTTATCAATTATTTTTTAGAAGCATTGATAAAGACCCCCTTAAGAAATAATTTTTTAGAAGCCTAGAATAATGCCTTTTTGACAGATCTTTTTCATGAGAACTAATAGATATTGGGACTTATTTGATACTTTTTACAAGCACTGATAAATATTCCCCTTTAATAGTGCTAAAAATGTGATGTTAAAGACACCTTTTATTAGCGCTTTTAGCAAGCGCAGTTAAAACCCTAGCACTGGATAATCCTTGTATTGCAGTAGTGGTATTTTCATAATGGTGTTATCTATCAATTCATTTATTTATTGGTTATCTATTAAATGTAATGATTTTAAAGTTCTTTACCTTTTCTATATAAATTTTTTATTATCCAATAATTATGTCTATGTTATTGATTAAATTTCATGTGTGTCATATTATTTAACATTACATAGTGATGATTCATTAGGGATTAATGATATATTTCATGGTATGTAACCCTTACTGAGCAATTTATATCAACTTTTTTCATTTCCCCGTGATATGAAGAATACATATTTGTATTTTTCATCAAGTATGAAGTTCATTTTATTTTTTATGTATTCTATTTTATTTTCCATTCCAAATCCAAAATGGGTATCATGTATATCTCTAGTTTTCCAAAATTGATAAAAATAATCAACCCTTTGGGATTTCCTCCCTTGTATTAATGATAATATAATAAAATAGGCATCAGATCTAGGTTACTGGGGTCAGGGTCATTAAATTGGATGTCCCTTTAATGTCTAGGGTGTTTTATTTAATGATACGGGTAGAATCCTCATCAATTTATATTGGATCTTTTTTTTTTCAAATTCAGGACATTGATATTTTTTGGTAGCATAATTTCTATTTGATCATTAAGGAACTCAATCATGTAAGATATTGAATTAATTTTTATGAAATTTAGACATATCATAACTTTTTTATTATAAGATATGAATAATGTGCTAAAAATGGTAACCATGGAAGCTAATATTTTAAGAAGTAACATTAAACACTATGATAAATATTTTTTGATGTTAGTGTAAGAATTCCAGGATATCAAGTACACATTATAAGGTTGTGATTCACTGTAAAAACTAATTTTATGGTCATTAGGATCCTTCATATTTTATTTGTATCTTATATTATTCATTTTTTCTAGTTTAACTATATAGAACCTATATAATGTAATATAATGAAATGGAATCGTACAATACATTTCATAAAAAACTTAATTACTATTTACCAGGACTTGATATAATAAACAGAAAAACTTTACTCATCATGGGAGTCTCATTAGATCACATATAGGGTATAATCATAGGTTATTATTCTATAAGAGTATGTTTATGGGAAAAATCAACTTCCACGACACCTTTTACTAATATAGTATTTTTAAGATTCTCTTATTATTACATTTATTCTATAACAAATAAAATCATTTCCTAATGGGAGATGAAATATAATTTTCTAGTCAAACATTACATAGTGTAGTATATGTAGTGCTTCATAAGATACATAGAATCAATGATATAAATGAATTCCCTTTATGGTTTAGTGGATGTTAAAACCGAAATATTTTTTCTGAGAAATTTTTTTTTGTAGATCAACATTTCTTATAATTCGAAATTCTTGAGTCAAAATAAATGGCATGCATGGAACAAGACTAGTTCTAAGAGAAATTAAATGCTGAAAAAATTAAAAAAGTGAATAGAAAATTCCATAACTTATGAGAAAAAAATACCAAGATATCCAAGATTTGATAATCATTTAGGATGTCTACAAATCATTCAGGACATCTACAAATAACTACATAGATTTTATATATCATATAAATATTTGGTATAATATTTATTAAGTTATTATTTATTTTTTGCTTTTTATTCACGTTTTAACTAATTATTAATAAGTTGATTTGTGTTCCTTGAGAGACCAAGACACCTAAGCCCTGATTTTGCGTCTTTTTATTACATGGACATAAGATATAAGGAATCTCATCCCAAAAGTCTTAGTAGATTAAAAGTCTTTTTCAACTAGATAAAAACACGAATCATGCCTTAAATTTTAAAACACATATTACAATAGAATTTATATTTATACTATAAAATTATTCCATCGAGCATGTCCTTCCACATTAATCATTGTACAAATCATGGAATCATGGGGAATGGAAACAAATTAGGGGTGGGATAAAATTCTATATAATGGTTAAGTATTGTGGAATATATTATAAATAAATATAGGATAATCAATATGAAAATGTAATTAAATTAACACATGTTCTATATAAAAAAAATTCCTATGGTAATTATAAACTAGATAATCAATATGGAAAGGTAAATAACTAAAAAATGAAATTTAATTAATAAAATAAGAGTGAAATACATACAATGATAATATCATTATAAAAATATCACGCATAGTAATATAACATAATTTTTCATGAATGAAGATCATAATAATTGGATTTCAGGTGTCTAGAACATGATACCTCTATTATAATGACCATTCACAATAGAGTTTAAAACTACTCGGTACAAACTCATCTTGTTTATCTAACTCATTTTCTTTTAGATTATTGATTCACCTTAAAATACTACTAATTCATTCAGGGTATAACTATTAATAGGTCTCATCTATATTTTCACTTCAAAATAAATCATCATATATAAAATAATTTATTTAAATCATGCACAATATTCCTTACCATTGTATGTTCATATTGAAGAACGAATATAGAATTTCAATATTTCCCCTATCGATAAAATAAAATTCATAATAATAAACCCTATGAAGAAATTATATATAGAATATGAAATAATCATACACATGATAAATAACATGAATATTTTGGATAAATTTAATTTCTAATCATCATGGTAAGGTGAATAATTTAATAAAATATTAATGACTACAAAAATGAATCACGGAAGTGGTTATCAATTCTATACTAGTTCAAAATAATTAAAAATCATATATATGATGAATAAGAATATTACAAATAAAAAATACCTCTAGTGGATTATATGTAAATTAAATGGATTTTTACATTAATGAATAGAAATATCATATAAATATATTTTAATAAAATCAAGAGGAAAATACACCATCCATTTCTAAAATAAAATGTTAGAAGTAAATGTAAAAAAGTATTTAAAAAAAATTATTTTAGAATAAATCTTGAAACATTTGAAGGATACTTTATAACATTGATTTCTCATGATAGAATGAAATTTTTGAACTTTCCATTAAAGTTAAAACAAATATTGCCTTCACTATTATGGTAAAATTATAATGAACGATCATTGGAAAATGACATGAATATTCCATTAAAAATATTCCATAAATAATTCAAACATAGGTAAAAATATATTTAGAAATAATTTTGAATAATGATAAAAATGTATTTAGAGAACATGGGGTTATAATGTCTATGATTTTCGACTCAAAAGTGAAATTAAGTCAGTCTTCTACAAAATATCATTAATTATTTAAAATAGAAATTTTTTTAAAATGGTACTACTAATTGAAAACATCATGAATAAATAGATAATATTAAGATAATATGTGTTAATTATCAAATGATCAAATAATTTCCTTCAATGCAAATCAAGCATAAATAATCATGGTTAAAATGAGATTGTGAAATAAATAGTTGCAAATATAATAATGTTGAGGTGAGAATTAATTAGTGAATAGACAATGTGTATGAAATGTAAATTAAAATATAAAAATTTCAAAATAATACATAATATAATAAAAATTCATTCTACAAAAAATCCTATAATATCAAAGTTATAATGAATATTTAATATAACCCAATGAAAAGAAATTGAGTTATGAAATTCATTTCCAATTGGTAACATTCATGTAAAATCCCATTGGATGAAATAGTTCAAAATGAAACATAAAATTCCATGAATTATTAATGAGTCATGAAAATACATGTCAAAGGGGAAGTATATACACCATAAAAGAGAAATTAGGTTCATAACAATACAATATTTCTCAATTAAGACCAATTGAGACAAAGTCTCTTACAAAGTTCATATCATTGAATTGGGGATTAATCAATGAATTAATTATGTGTAACAAATGAAAATAAAAAAATCGAAATATAATTTATAATAATAAAAGTTTATTACACACATAATATTAGCATAACATAATCAATTAATTACCATTTTAACCTAATGAATGAAAATTTAATTAAGAAATCATTTACCTCACACTTTCTTTTGGTTCAACATTCTATATCATCCTATACAATGTTTTTAAAATATTAATAACTGATAAAATAATCATATTGAATTTATAAAATCATATTTGATTATTTTATAACATATTGTCTCCCATATGTAAATAATAATTCATTCTTTTTATTAGTTTGGGGGTCAATTTCCTTATTTTCCCATGCTTGTTACGTAATAAAATATATGGCTCCCACACATATTATATATATATATATCATCAATAGAATTATTATGATGAAAGTATTATTATATTATTACATCAATTATACTTTTGAAACCAATAATTTAATATATTTAAGAAAAATGGATTATCATATAATCATGGGGACAGTAAGTCCTACATAATCATGAGTAAGATTTACATTTTCCAATTATCATTATGAAAAAGAGGAAAGTAATATTTAAAATTAAATAATAATAATATTATATATATGATATTTTTTCTCTAAATATACATATATATATATATATCATCCACGTTTTGATGTGATGAAAAGAAAGTCACATCGCTTCATGGAGGCGGTGGTTCACATATACAAAAACAATGTTATTATATTTAAATGAGTGAAAAGGTCAGAAATAAATTGATTTATTATTTTTTAATAAAGAAAAATATTTCATAAATATCTAAATTTTTTACATATATAAATGATATAATTTTTTTTTCTTATTACATTTCATCTAATGAAATTGTGTAAAATAAATTGCATCATTTCGCGAGGCGGTGTTCTACCGTACACATAGACGATATTATCATATCCACTGTGATATGGAATTTAAAAATATTATATTTCAAATAATTAATCCAGATGTATAATAATGTAATAAATAAATAAATATATCAATAATCAAACCCAACCATGAAAGGTGGCAATCAAAAAATAAATAACATTGGTTCGCGAGGGGGTAGTCTGTCGTATACACGAATGATGATTTTGTAACCAATTTGAAGGAAGTTTATATGATATTTAGTTATAATTTATTTAAGAAAACATCTTATTATAATTATTTTAATGAGTTTGTTATTATATCATGGTTTTTTAGGAATTTATGTTGATTAAGAATAAAATATAGTGAAGATTCATGTAGAAAAATGTTACATCTTCTTCAAGTAACCTCCTTTGGTTTTCACCAAATGCCATCCTAGATTATATTTCTACCCAAAAAAGGATTATTTAATGAGGGTGTAGAATTTTTTTGTTTATTTTTGTATGTATTTTTAAAGAAAACAAGTTTTTAAGGTTTTAATAACATAATAGAGGATTTCCCTTTTACATGTTTGGTGATTGGCACACTAATATTTTCAAATGAAAAAGGTAAACCCATTTGTTTCACATTCTAAAAGGGTCCATAATGGATTATTAAAAATACCGAGTCATGATATTGTCTAAATAATTTCATAAAATATATTTTTCACATTTTTTACGTCTTTTTAAATGTAATTTTTTTAAACCCCAATAAATCCATTTTTACTTTAACCAAGGTGAGCAATTTTTATTTCCTTCACTATAAATTTAGGCGCTAAATTAAATTATCAATATTTGATAATATATATTTTAATTATTACAAATATTTAATCCTTTTTTTAAAACTCCATTCACATAATTAATACAATTAAATAATAAATTAATCTCTTATACGTGATGAGAAAGAGTGGTTTTAAAGAGAAAGTGGTCAAATATTTACAGTGTTTTTATATCAAAATGCAATATAAAAATTATTCCAAGGACATAAATTGGATTAATATATATATATTTGACCTAATTTTACTTTAAAATAATTTTAAAATATTAATTAACATTGTGAATTATTTAAATTTAATGGATTCTTTCAATAAAAATTAATTTTTTTTAACTATATATAAAAAGTGAATCATTTCAGAAAAATTGAAAAAACTCAACATAATTTAATTTTATACAATAATTTCAAAATTAAATTAATTTTATAAAATACGTTTTCCAAAAGTCGAAAAAAATAATTTTTAATTATGTGCGCATAGTGGTACGAAACTAGCCTTTAATGAGAATACTGTTTTTCAAAAAACTTATCTTTTTGTATTATATGTTTCTTATTTTATTTAATTAAAATAGATAACCATTATTTTTATATTTTTCTTAATACTATTTCTTCCTTACATATTTTTATCTAGGTTATAAAGATATACTATATTATGGTCCATTACAACTCTGGGTTGCGGGTTTCATGAGCTATCAACGAAATTAAATTTATTTTAAAATAAATATTACATGAATTATAGAGAGTTATATTTTCTTTTAATGTTGGTTTTTCATGTCATATACACTTTCTAAAGTAATTTTATTAATATAAAATATCATAGATTTATATTCTACCCACCTAAAATAAATTTCATCTTTATAATTTAAACATGATCCGAGTAAATCGAGGGTTTGAAATCTTTAAATACCATCTTAGGAAACCCACATAGTAAAAGGGTTAATAAATAATCATCATAATAAGGTAGAAAAGGTAGTAATAAGTTCATATTGAATTACACATAACATGGTTTTCATATAGTATTTCATAGGTGGGGAATTAAAACATGTTCATGAAGGAAAAGAGTAAATAATTATATAGAGTGATTGAGGTATTGGATCAAGAAAAATTAAATGATCAATGGAAATTTATAGACCTCAAAACTATAAATATATTATGATTTAAAATTGCATTTAAATTATCATATATGATTTTAATATGATAATGTTTTTTCAAGATCCTTTTTCTTGAAGTGATGGAAATATTTTATTGTCTATGAATATAAATAAATTTAAATACTTGATACTTTTATATTTCATAAAAACAATTTCACACTTTGGTTTACCTTTGATAAATTTCCAATTAATCACATACACAAATAAATTAATATGAAAAAAATTAATTTTTCTTACAGGAAGCACTGAAATTAACTATTAAAAAATCGTAATATCTATAAAGAGAGATATTTATTTCTATATATCTCTTGATATATTCTAAATACAGTATGGTTATCACAAGTTGTCCTATATTATATATTAAAATCAAAAACTCTAAATTAACACCCATGGATCATCATTAATTTATATTTTTCTAATATCTTAACTAATAACATAGACATATATACCTGGACATCACATATGTTAGTTGTAGGCACTAAACCTCGATAATCCTTTGGTAATTGTTTCAAGACTTGTGGCCTTGAAATACATGATTGGCTATCACACAACATGTGGCTTTTCCTTTTTTAATAAATATATTAATATAATTCTTACAATGTACCCAAAAAATATGACTGACATTTTATGTATATAATTAATCAAAAAATATTCTTTTTAATATTTTTTCAATACAATATATTTTACCCAAAAATTATAATAATATTATTTATTTATTATTAATATTGTATTAATAATCATATTAACCATAATGGTTATCAATAAATTTGAAATTATGTCTATAAAATGTTTATATACTCTCATCACATAAATTTTGCCTAAAATTATCCTTAATCTTGGTAGACTCTAATCACAAAAAACACAAAATGAGTTGTTCAAGACATTAAACTTATGATAAATCATATACTCATTAAGGGATTTTGGCATCCCTAACTCTTATGTTGATATATATATATATATGTTTCAGAAATTTAAAGTAATTCATAAATGTTTAATGATTCTTATACTAAAATTACCTTGGAAAAAATCCTTCTATAATATAATTATGGTATACATATAAAAACATCAACCATTTCATTTTATCAAAGGTACTTGCAAGGATTATGATTTATCTTTTAGATGATGGAATTGACTGACAAAATTGACTGATTCTCCAAATTTTAGAAAATGAACTTAAAATAGTTCTCTATGATTAGATTTATTTCCTTCTATTGTACTATTTATTTATCCTCTATAATTCAATGATTTATGTCCTTAATATCCATATACAAGGTATTTTATTCTTCTATTGAGACACTTTAATGGGTGTCTCCTTCCAAATTTCCATCATGAATGCAATGAAGACATTATTAAGATATTATCTCCATCACTCGAGCTCATAGAGAACTCTATACGTCTCTTCATTAGTGTTTTTTAGAATTGTTTTAGGTATAGATTATTAGTCATATTTCAGGATAATTTGTTAGGAATTATCAAGATATCATTCACTCTTATCATCCTCCAAATTTGTTTCTCATAGTCCTCACATTTCCCTTCCTGATCATTATTAACACAGTTTTTTGGGTTCCGCCATTAAATAAATACAAAAAAAATAGGAATAAGAAATGTGGTTGGAAGACTATATAATCAATTATATGATGTATAAATCCAGACCCATTATTCTTAATATAAGGCCCATTTGGTTTATCTCGTCACAATAATTGTCATCATCTAATCTCATCATTCAAAATGGTTTGGAAAAAAATGTGAATTATTCTATGCATATCTCTGAGGGGTGTTAAAGAATTTGTGTATTTAGGCACACTATCATGAACCAGGTGATGATTGGGTCAATACCAATTCATCATTTTTATATTTATCACACCTATGATCATATTTTATATAACCATGTCCACATGTAGTGTCCAAATAGGGATATATTTCCCAAAATACCATATTAACATTACCTTAAAAAATTATAATGTTATACCATACATATACTCAAAGTCTATCATAGGTTTATATTCCATAATATTTTTTTAATTAATCTACTTTCCAATGCTTCTACTAAACATTACTCTGCTTCTAACTGTAGTGACACTAATTCCAATAGTCTGGAGCTAGTGTCTTCATTATTACATTTAAATAAGATACAATAAATTGTTTCCCATAGCGAAAAACCATTTAGTAGTTTTGGTAAACTATACATATTCTTTATTCTTTAATTATATTCAAAAAACAATTACAATAATTTTTTTTCATGAATAACATTATTTTTTCTAACATATCCATCCACAGTAATCATTGTACACTTCATGAAATCCCATGGAAAGGAAACAAAACAAGGGTAAGCTCAAATACTTAGTAAGGGTTAATTAAAACATAAGATATCAATGATCAATAAATAATAATCAATATGGAATGATAAATAATTGTGACCACATTTTATTTAATCTAGAGCATGGTAATAATATTTTCGTAATCCATAATAAACATGGAAAGGTAAAATACATAAAAAACCTATAATTTAATCAATAAAATGAGAATTAAATTCATCTTGAGATATTTTAACATGAAGGTATCATGGATAATAAGATAAATGAATTATAAATAATGGGAATGTATAATTATTGGATGTTATGTCACAGAAAAAAGACACATCTACCATCAATACCTTTAATAATAATGATTAAAACTATTGGGTACTAACACATATGGTTTGGCCAAATGATTTTATGTTATCTTACTAATTTTCCTCATGAGAATACTGATGCGTCAATTGGATATCTATTAGTGGTACCCCCAAATATTTTAATTTCCAAACCATTTCACATATATAGAATATTTTATTTAATTCTTGAAAAATATATCTTACCATTATGTATTCATATAGAAGAAAAAATGTAGATTATCAACATTTCCCCATTCAATAAGAAGACATTAAAACTAAAACACCGTATGTATAAATAAAATATAGATAAAGAAATAAGCTTATCAAAGATAAATAAAATGGATATTTAGTATAAATTTAATGTCTATTGAACATATTAATGTAAATAATTCTATGGGATGTTACTGACTATAAAAATGAATCAATAAAGTGTGTATCAGCACCATACGTGGTCAAAATTATCAAAAACCATACATTGGAATTATAATAATGGTATTAAAAATATACCCATTAGATTATATATTAAAATAATCTTTTTATCCTTGATTAATATAAAGACATTAAAATTACCTTTAAAAAATTCTTGGAGAAAATATCATTTTGAAATTGAAAAATTACCCTTTAAAACAAAAAGATTAAAAAATATTGAAAATAAATTTAATTGAAAATAACCCTTGAAAATTATAAAGGAAACATTAAAACATTTAATTGTCAAAAGATATGTAAATTTCATAAATTCACTAGATGTTAAAAAAGATGCTATTCTCGTTTTCGTTAAAATCCTAATGGTAATTGTTTGGAAATTGACATGAATATTCAATTAAAAAAATTTTAAAAATTTACACAAGGGGTAAATAATCATTAATAAATAATTTTTAATAATATTTTAAAATCATTTGATGACATTTATGGAAAGAATTGTTTTGGAAGAAATAGTATTTTCGACAAAAGAGCGAAATGAAGTGGAAATTTCTTAAAAAACTCTTCTAAATGTTATTAAATATCAAAGGGGTGAAAAAATGTACTATTAATTTAAATTTTCATTATTAAATAGTGGATAATAAAAAAAATCTGTTTATTACACAAGGATCAAATAATTTCCATCAATAGAAATTCGAGAATAAAAAATCTTATTTAAAATGAAATTGTTAAATAAACCCTTACAAAATCATAATATTGAAGTGAAAATTAATCAATTTATAATATATTTTTACCAAATGTAAATAAATATAGAAAATGTTTAAAAATATAATATAATCAAAATTAACCAAAAACATAATATTATAAAATCAAATGTGAAAAACCAGTAGTGTAACCTAATGAAAAGAAATTGAATTATGAAATTCTTTTCCACTTTCTAACATTCATGTAAAATCCCAATGAAATATGAAATTAAAATTTAAACTCAAAATACCTTTAACTAAAAAGGAATAAATATATTACATGTAAAAGGATAATTCTATACTCCATATAAAAAAATTTTGGGGCATAACATTATTATTTCCTCAATAAAGAAAAATTGAGAGGAAGTCTCTTATGAAGATCATATCATTGATGTGGGGATTAAACAATGAATTTATTATATTTAATTAACGTAAATAAACATAAAAATGTAATAATAAAACATAAATTAATTAATGTTCCTTACACAAAAAACGTTAACTGAACATATTCAATGATGTAAAAGTTTAACCTAATGAATAGAAATTTATTAACGAAATCCCTTACCTCATGGTTCATTTTGGTTAAATGTGATTTAACCTCCCATATAGTGGTATGATAAAAAATTATTAAATTGTAAAATAACCATATTGATGTTGAAAATATAATATATTTTCTTTTTAAAAAATCTTATAAAACTTCTGTTAATAATCATTCTTTAAATTTATTATTTAATGTGTTAATTGCCTTCATTTCTCTTGTGTGTTTCTCCATGAAGGATCCAGTTCAAGAGAATATTATATAAATAAATCATCTATAGGATAATAATCATGAAATAATTTCAATATTTTTACATATATTACAATTTAAATACCATATCATGAAATTTGGTTATGAAAAATGGTATATGATATAATCATGGAGATGGTCTACCGTAAGTACACATGAGTAATGTTTCCATTTTTTGATGATCATTATTTAAATGAGGTACGAAATATATTATCATTCCATAATTATAATAATACCATACATACTATATTAATTTTTTACATATACTTATATATATAATCCATTTGGTTTTGTGAAGAAAAAATGTCACATGACTTTGGGATGGTGGTAGTCCACAAATATAATAACGATGTTATCATCATTAAGTGAGTGGACATGTGAGAAAGAAAATTATTAATTATTTTTTTATAATGATACATATTTCATTAATATCATAATTATTTAATTTATAAAAAATATATTCATTATTTTTATTCATATTACCTTCCACGTAATGCTTTAGTGAAAAAATGAATCACATCACTTTATGAGGTGATAGTCCTCCGTACACATAAGTGATGTTATCGTTTCCCTTATGGAATGGGAAGTAAAAAAATTCATATATGATATAATGACACCATAGATATAATTATTCCACAAATATAATATATATACTTTATATCCATGAGGAGGTAGTATGTTGTACACACAAATGGTGAATTTTTAACACATTTGATAGATGTGGAGATGGGTTTTGGTCATTTCATTTTTATAAAAACATATCAGTTTATGTAAGATACATATTTTATTATAATATTATGTTTTAATAATAATTTATGGATGTGGGGGAATAAATAATAAATAAGTTCCTCAAAGAACATTACATCTTCTTCGGGTAACCTCATTATGTTTTCTCCAAAATCCATCCAATTGAAGATAGCTGACCAAAATATGGATTTTATGATGAGGGTATAGAATTTTAGAAGTGATTTTGGTAGGTCATTTATGAACCAAAATGGTTTTATTGTGTAGATAATATAGGAGAGGGGTGGCCTTTTATAAGTCAAATGAGTGGACCACTTGTAATTTTTTAAAATAAAGAGGTGTAACTAGTTTTTTCACATGAAACAAGGGTAAAAATGGATTATTCAAGATAAATAGTAAGGATGTGTAATAAATATTTCCATAAAATAACATTAAATAAGTTTTTATGTTATTTTAGCCCTTATATATTTATTTTAACCCTTAGTAAATTCATTTTTCCATAATTGTGGTGAATAATTTTTACCATTTTCACAATTAATTTGGACAAAAATTAAGTGGAAATTATAACATTATTTAAATTATTATTATAAAAAATATAAAATAAATTTTCTAAAATTCTATCAACGTAAGTGGAAATAATTAATCTAATATTAATCCCACAAAATCCATGAGAAATCGAGAATTCCAAGAGAACATGTCAGAAGGTTTACAAAGTTTTAATATAAAAATTCAACATGAAAATTAGTTGAATTAATTAATTTTGATTAATAGATATAAAATGGAACTAATTTTACATTAAAAAATATAATATAATTTATCCTTTTAAATTATTTAAAATAAAAGACATTTTTAAATGAAAATTCGGTGTTGTTCATTATTCATAAAAAAATGTAACCTTTTAACAAAAATCGAAAAAATAAACCCTAAGATAATTTTAATAATATAATTTCAAAATTGATGTTAATTTTATCTGTTAAATTTTCTATAAGTGGTAAAATTTATTTTTAATTATGTGTGAAAATTGTGACTAAATTGTTCTTTATAAATAAAATAGTTTTTCAAAAAAATCTTTATTTAAAATTTTATTTGATTCTTATTTTATTATTAACCAATTGATAAGAATAATTTTAAAAACAGAGTTAGTTTTATTCATACCCCTAATCTTAATGTTTGGGTTACAAAAACATATTATATTATGGTGTACATTAACTTATGTTTTTGTGTTATGCATTAAATCCATGAGATTAAATTCGTTTAAATGGAAATATTTTTTAAAGTATCAAGTGTTATATTATCTTCTTTGAATGGTGTTTCATGTAATACATGCTCTCAAAAAAATATTCTTCATATAAAAAGTTGGGGATTTATTATTATAGATTCAATCATATATTATATTTTGGATGGAATGAATAATCCATTTTTAAAAAATAAATTTATCACCAACACACAAATATAATAACTAATATTCTATGTGATTAGGAAGAAGATAAAGATGTTTCATGTTTTATTTGAAAATGTAAATGATTAGTAAAAATTTATCAATAAAATATATCAATAATGATAATATTTTGATTGTTCAAAATATAAACTAATAATAAAAATATATTACCTAAATCAATCAAACCAATTTAATCATGGGGATATTATGAAATTTAAATCATAACATAAATAATATTGAGTATAAATTAGATATTATTGCAGGTTTTCCACTAATGATTTTTTTTGGATGTTTATTGGTTTGACATGTGGGAATATTATTTTACTTTGTTAAGGGTATTATATTATTAATATGGATTTATTTTCATTGGAATGTTTTCCATAGATATGTATTAACTATTCGTATGTTATTATACATTCACAATACCAATGGAATTCCTTTCGTACATAATATTAATTGTTTCTTTCTTACACCAAGATGTGTGAACATGATAGATAATTAGAAGAATATGGGATTACGACACAAATGTAAATTTTCAGATCTATATAAGAATAAAACATTATACTAGTATTAGTAATATTTCATATATATGAATTGGATACCTATATGCACACATATCATTAACATCCCCGTGAGGTTCCTTTGTTTTTATTGTGAGTGAATTATATTTTTACTAAACCATTAATGGTATAATGTGGGAGTTATCAGGAATGGAATGATAATGGAATTTCTATATGCTCTAATTTTATAGGACCATTTATTTGAAAGAATATTATTGTAAACTTATATGACAGGAAATGATAAGGATGGAAACTTTCGACAATGAGTAAAATCAAAAGGAAACATTCTACAAGAAAAACCATGATGAATATAAAAGATGGTAAATAGGGATATAGTTATTCCCTTTTGAAATGGGAATCCCCCTCAATATAATAAAAGGATCGTTTCATAAAGATAATAATTCCAAAATAATTAGGTTATATGTCAATTAACATGAGAGACTAATATAAACATGAAGTAGATTGACATATAGTGAATCATAGATGAAAATTTAGAATTTTCATTTGGGTTTTAATGTCGATTTTCATATAACCAACATTAAAAATGTTTTAGAATTAATATATTCAATGAACAACTCAAAAACTCACACCTACAGAGCTTCAATGTCAGTTATATAAAAGCATAATTAAACATCCTTCACACCACAGGTTTACGAGGAAATATATATTCTATAGGGACAGACTGAACTCATTATCTTACAGTTGTAGTCCATGCATATAATTGTATTACGATTTAATGATAATTATATCTTATAAGAGGATATACCGAACATTGATGTAATTTCTATTAGGTTAATATAACTAACATTTTTAATCATGGTGATTTCAAAAAAATAACATAGTTAAAATGTACTATAGTGGTTATCCGCGGGTATCTCCAGAGATAACTACACAAAAATCACATTTGTCATTTTTTTATAATAGGGAAAAGTGGTGTTTCTGAAATTTAATGATTTGGAAAACAAATGAAAAATTAAGATTAATGAAATAAATGAAGAAAAATATTTAAAACATATTAAAAAATAATGTTATTTAAAATAGTGATTTCAGTTGTGTAATAATGTAAGGTTCGGTTTTCCAATTGAATTTTTATCTTCACTCTAATTTATCCAAAAATCTTCTATAAAGAAAATTAAATATAGATTCCATGATACATTCCCCTGACACTCTTGGTCAAATTGTTATTGTGAGATTAAACCTTTCTAGTATCCTATATCAATCTACTCTCATTACAATGTGTGATAGAGTTACAGAGAATACCCTCAACTGACATAGGCAATACCTGATCATGAATTGTTTATACCAAAAAATCAAGAATATCCACTACCCCTCCAACATATACTGACAATCACCGAGTAATTCGCTACTAATCCTTATCCAATTACATCATATACAAACCATAACATATAAGATGGAGATAATTATCTTTGACAAAAAAAATCAACTATAAAATCATAAACCAAATACGATCATACTTGATAATAAAAACACCTATTAGAAATATAAACCAACCTCAAATAATATAAACATAAATTTTATTCAATAATGTTCGAGAACTCATGAAATAAGAAATTTAAATACTATCCTTACCCAGTCAATCAAGACTTTACCCATCTATGTGATAGGTAACTGAGAATAAGGGGGTGATTAAGGAATTTAAAAACTAGGAATAATAAAATAGGGAAAAGGAATAATAGAGAATTTATTCTACATAATCAATCTCCCAAATTTCATCTATGGTTTTTAGAACCATATATACTAAAATTACCATGGTTTCTAATAAAAAGTTCTTTGGAATTTGTTTATCAATGTTCCCTTAAAATTTAAATTATTTTGGATACGTTAGGTAAATTTTTTTCCTAAATTACACATGAATAATGTTTTTTTTTCTAAATATACTCTTTAACATCACACATATTATCACATTAAATGGATGCCTTAATTAGTGAAATTCTCTTTTAAATTTTATTCATACATGAATCTATAAGTCCAATTTCATTTACAGCTAGAATCACCTCATTTTGAGATATGTATTCTAATATATTCTTCATCTTATGAGATGGGGTCCATTCTTACATCCAAAAATAAATTCAACATGATTGATTTTTGGGCATGTTGTAGATTGAAATATCTCTATGTATTTTAGAATAATTTGATTCCCACAAATAGAGTAATCTTAAAAAATAAAACCACTCCATTTGAATTAATATTGAAAAATTAATGCTCAAAATTCAAAAGTGATAAAAATATGTTAAAATTCCATAATTAAACAACTTTTACATTTTAGCTGAAAAGCCTTAAAAATAAAAAAAAATTATGAAAATCATCTCTAATTGTTAAATTGGTAGGGGTATTATCATTGACATACATATAAAAAAATGAAAAAGTTATCTCTATCAATAACCCCATGCAATGTGCATTAAGTTTGATGATACAACATTCACAATTACAACACAATGAAGGAATAAGACAAATAAAACTAGTGAATGATTGTTGATAATGATGCTAGAATTTTGATCATGTATCTCTTATTCGTTTAAAAATGTTGAAATAATTAATCTCAAGAAACTATCAATTTGTATTAGTATGTACCTGAATGATGAATCTCTATGACATAGGTACAAACTATAAAAAATTAAATCATAACATATCGTCGTATCTATATCTATCTACTACATGCCCCAACATTATTATGAAACAAAATAAAAATGGTAATTTTCTCTACTCCAAAGGCCTTACTTCTTCTTTATAAATTCAACACATAAATTCTCTATATTGAGGCATCTTTTAATATGTTTCAATAAACTATAAAAATTAAAAACATGTTTTCTACAAAAATTTATTAGAAGTAAAAAATAATAAATATATAATTATGAATAAATAAAAATAATTTGATAATAAATTATTTTGAATAATCACAAAATTCATGAAAGGTTGACACTTTTAATTGAAAATTCAATCATATTTAAACATATCACTTTTCTAGTTCTCTCTATCCCCCTTGATATTTAAAATATATTTTTTATTGAAATTAATTATTATAATAATTAATACAGTAATTAGTAATAAATATTAATATCCTTTAAAACCTATATTATAATATATGAGACTAAATATTCATATTTTATCATGTTTAATATTTAATTTCACATTTTCAAAAATATTCATGTAAATATCATTGTAAGATTTAACCCACGTGAATCTAATTTAATTCATCATTAAACAATATAAAACGTATTTATTTCCTTCTATATAATAAATATGTTATTTTTGATCAAATAAAATACTAAAAATACTTATTAAAAATTTAAATCCAAATGAAATATCAATCATTAAAAAAACATAATGTAATTCCATAACTAATAAACCAATACAAACATAAAAAACTGTATAATAAATTTTATATATGTGAATTAAAAAAATTGATATTATCTAATTCACATATGAATATTCCCATTTCTATTTCAAGTGATTGAATTCACCTATGTGATTACAGTAACTGAATTCACATAAGTGAATTCATGTAGGTGATTCATGTTAGTGAATTCCCATAACTGGATTTATGTATCCAAAATTCAATGTAGTTGGAATTATCATATCCAGTATTCATCATATATAAATTCACATATCAAATATTCATATATTGAAAGTCACATATCCGAAATTCATGTATCCAAATTCAAATTTCAACAATGGGGAAATCTATAAATTTTTTTATGTATTATATTTTACACCTAGCTTGGGCCTTCTAATTAATATAAAAATGTCTATGTAAAATTGAATTATATTTAGAAAAAATTAATTATCTTTCTAAATTATAATTAAATACCTCAATATAACGTAGATAAATCAGGTTGTTATTAAAATAATGTAGTAAAATGTTTCTGGAAAAATATATAATTTATACTGAACCGATATACGGAGTTATATCATAATTTCCAACACGATAGATAAAAATTTGGAAATATAATTATTATAATTAAATTTATATAATTATTTTATCCTTCCAATCCATTAATAGTCACTCAATTATTAGTTCCTTAACCCATGTTATGGAAAAAATACATAAGCTAACTAAATCTAGAAATTTTGCTATATGGTTCAAAAATTGCCAACATGGATTCTGATTTGGCTATATTGTTTTCAGTAAGATCATATATTTTTTATCTATGACTATGAAATTTATTGGTTAAAATGGGTTGTTTTGAATTTCATCCATGTCTAGATTTAATTAAAACCCTCAAAAAAATTACACAAAATGTAACTTTCTTTTTGTATGTGTCAGTGTGTCATGAAATTAAATTTCACTACAAGAAATTATATATCATCACACATAATATTTCACCACATGTAATTGTATTTCACCATGTGTAATCTATAATATTTTTTAAACAGTTTTACCAGATTTTAATCAGAACTATGTAAAATGAGTTACACAATGTGAAATGGGAGTTCACATAGTGTAATTTTGAAAAAAAAAGTGAATTAAAAATGCATATCTAGCTACATGTAACCCTTTGAAAACAATTTAAATCACCGTAGATGATCCAATGACCATAGAATTTGATTAATGTTGCTCCATAAAACAATTTAATGGACCAATATTCTTACTCACACTTCTTACATCGACCAAAGTCCTTCTGCCCACATCCCTTTTTTCTACAGATCTTCTACTGTTTATCTCAAGGAGTCTTCTTCAATCCTAAAGAGATCTCACATCTGATCTTGGATGCCTGAAATTAGAATTTTAAGGTACTATTTCCAGTTATCAATATAACTCTAGATTTTTTGCTAACATATTAACTAATTCTTGTTAAGATGATTCCAATAGATGATGTTTATAAAAAATGTAGTTCTTTTGTCATAGATTCCTCCAAATTCAAAGAGTTTGATCTAAATCCTATTTTAAGATTTATTCTTGATATATTACACCCAATTTTTGTATATTCATTAGTGAGTATTCTTCATCATTGATCTTGAGGTAGGTGTTCTAGAATTCAAATCCTATCATCTCGAATACCATTATGTGTATGTAATAGTTGAATTTCTATTAGATGTTTAAATAGTGTTCACTCCATTAAATTAATTTTATTGGATAATAAATTAATTAAAGGGAATGTGGAATTATGATTTTTGGATTTCAGATCTTGAATAATTATTTTTTTAATTAATTATGGAGTTATTATGATTTTTGAACATGGTTAATTAATTTATCATCAATAAATGTGGATGGTTTGGATTATGAATTTTTTTTCAATTATTAATTGTCGAGTTATTTATTAGATTTTTTAAATTTTTAATGAGGAAATTAATTTCGTAATTAATTATTTTAGTTTTAGTTTTTCAATATTGATTAATTAATTGATGAATTAATTAATTGGATATACATGGTCAATTAATTGACGAATTAATTAACAAGATCACTCAAATGTTTGAGTTAAGGAATGGTACGACGGTCTTTCAAATATATAATTTTAGGAATGATAACATGGTCATTAATATGTGACATTTAATGAATGGTAACATTGTAGAGACCCAAATCTTGGCGTACATTGACATTACATTACATTTGCGGAATACTTAGTACATAAGAAAAACACACACACAAGGATCGTAATAGTTTAGTGTCTTTGGAAACTTGGAATATAATCTGCTAATCCTGGTGAAAGATCTTCAACATCTCCCATAAAGATCTTCTTTTTTTTAATACCTAAACCTTTCTTTATATCCTGGGGAAAAGCAAACATAAAAGGGTGAGCTCAAATGCTCTGTAAGGGTAAATAAAAGAAATATCAATCGCATCATATACATAAGCACATAACTTTTGGAAATCTTAACATGTAAAAGAGATCATAATTTCATAACCTGGGATAACTCAAGGCAGTGAAATGTAATCACGATAATCATAAATTAAAACATTAAACATTGTGGCATACACACATAATCATAGAGAATCATATCTTATTATTCAAGACTCATTGCCAAGACTATCTTAGTGGACAAAGTCCCTTTCTGAACCGAGTCACCCTCGTTTCAGTCCTGTTTCACTGAACCGGTATAACCTACCATTCCAGCCATGTCTATCTCATGAGATATAAAATCTTTACCCAATGCATTTGAGGGAGATATAGGTCCCACCCATCTCATAATGATACCATTTTTATGTGTGCCACAAAATCATAAACCATGCATCATAGCATAACCCATGTAATAAAAACGGGAATCTTAAACATCGTGACATCATAAAACAATTCATATAATAAAAAGGAATTCATAAAAGTAATTCCATCACAACATAATAAAATCAATTTAATAATAGGGATAAAAACAGAACCCTTTATTATCATAGATGGAAAATAATTTTGATTAAACACTTGAACTCCATTCTTGAGGAAAATATCCTTTCTACATCAAAAACATTTTCCTTTCTTAACCTGTCTTAAAATTTTAAACTAAAAGAAGTTTATTAAAAATAAACATGAAAACATGTAAAGGAAGTTTCTTGGAAATAATGTTTTAAAAATCCATTCATTCCGTATAAGTTAAAAAAACATTCTTCGTACTTTTGTCGGAAAAGTCAAAAAGTACCTCGTACGGAAAACGACAAAAGATTACATTCATATCGTTTACTAAAAAATCACCGAAGGGTAAAATAAGATTTAAACAATTTTAGGTGGATAGAAATAATATTACATATTGAGGAAACATGGATGAGGATGATAAAATACACCCTAGTAAATGCCAAAGTATAAACAATCTCGGATAAAAATGAGATTGTGAAATTTTCCTTACCTTAGGTCTGATTTGCTTCGTAAGTGTCCGAACCTCCTGTATAATGATTTAAATAATGTCATTGACTTATTCCAGAATCATACTCATTGTTATGATATCATATATGGTTCACTTATGACTTTATATTACCCTTTCTTTTGTAAATTCTATGTTAAAGAGCATTTTGGGTAAAATTGTTTCATTTGTCATCCGTGTTTTGACTTGTAATTATTCATATGATTGATTAGATCATAATTACTTAATTCCAGAATATAAAACATGATTTATATATAATATATAATCAGAATATAAATTTATATAATAAATTAGTAAATGGAAAGAAATACACCGTTCATTGGGACGGTAGGCCGTACGTACGCATGAACGCTGTTTTCGTTTCCTTATTGAGTTTAATGGAATTAATTAGATGAAATACATATATACATAAATCCAGTCACTTTATAATGTCATATATTTCATTATTATTTCTTATATATACTTTATAATCATTCTTAAATTGTTAACATGGAGAATGAATCTCATCGCGTCGTGGAGACGGTAGTCCATACGTACGCACGAGCGATTATATCGTTTCCATAATTATTGAATTGAATTGGAGTGGATGATACAATATATCAGAATCAATATGATGTTCTAATAACTATGTATAGTTATTCTTTACACCATTATACCCATCCATGTAAGGTGGTGGTGGAAAATAGATTACACCACGGCGTGGAGACGGTATTCTGTACGTACGCACGCGCGGTGATTTCTTTTTCCGTAGGATGGATAAATGGTGAAATAGGGTTGTTTCATACTTATAATAACATATCAGTATATGAGTGATACTGATGTTATTACTTCATAATGAAACAACCTAAGAAGAATAAGTGGAAGAAGAATTAAAGGTGAAAGAATCGGTAACGGAAATTAAATCTTCTTTGAAGTGCCTCTTTGAGACCTCATCTTAGGGCACTAAAATTGGTCTTTGAGGAAGACCATAACCTCCAGGATTTTGATAGGGAAGTGGAGAAGAGAATTTGGCAGGGGTTGGCCGAACTTGAAGGCTCAAAGTTGTGTGAGGAAGAGAGGGAGGAGGTGCCCTTTTATAAGGGAGGAGAGGGGCTGCTTTGGAAAAACTAAAAATATTATTTTATTATAAAGTCAAGTTCGGTTTTAAATAGCTCCAAATTGATTTATTTCGAGGCTAAGGTGGGGATGGGTCTAAATCCTCTCATCCAATAAAATTTAGACAAGTTTAGGTTCCTAATTTAACCTTATCATTTAGATTTAACATTAAGTTAAATAATTTTACTTTTATCGTGTCTTCTTGTGTTCTTATACTATAAGGTTAATAAACTTACTATAAGAAGCCAAACGAACCCAAAATTGTTTGTTATATATAACCTTATCTAATCAATTTGTCCGAACCTTATATTTTTAGTAATAAAATAACAATTAATAATATAATATTTGTTTTAAAAACTATTTTATGTCAATTTTGACACTATTTAGTAATTGATTTTTGTGAAAATCATAAAAGAATGATAAGTTAGAACAAATTTAATTAAATCAATATCAACATGTCATATTAACCTATAAAATTAGTGGAATTCATAAAAAGTCTTAAATTACATTTATTTTGGTATTTATAACATCAATTATGTCAATATTTCATTAATAAGATAATTACTGCATCATCATTGTGACATAAATAAATTAAATTATTTGATGTCTAAGAATTACAAATAAAATACCATTATGTAGGAAATCTGTTTAGCTTTCTAATGAATATTTAAAATTGAATTTATCTTATGTATAACCCTATATTAAAAATGTTTTTGTAAATAAACTTTGATTTTAACTCTTTTAACTCTTCTTTGAATTAAATAATAATAAATGTCCTAATCTAATCCAAGTGGGCCTAAATGGTCATATTATATTCCTATGCTTGCTTTTGGTCGAATTACACTTGTCCAATAGAATTAGGACATGTGTCAGGGTAATAATAATATCATTTTTACCCTTAATTACCCTATTTACTTTTAACCATGGTAAAAAAAGTAAAAAGTTACTATTCACCAAAAAATTATTTTCATCTCATTGAACCACATTTTACTTACTGAAATCAACCGTGTCTCTCGGATTTTTGAAATTCCATTCACAGAAGCGGTAATATTATGTTTTATGAAAAATTCATTCTTTTTAACTACCACTTAGTGGTTTCCCTATTAATCAAAAAATGAAAGTTTCCAGAAAAATACAAAAAATTAGGCCTAAGCTATATTTGATATTATGAACTCAAAAATGATGTCTATTTTACCAAATTCAAAACATATCAGTTGCATTAATTAATTTAAAAATTAATTCCAGTCGTTAAAACAAATAGCGTGTTCTTAAGAGATAATAACTATCAAAAGATTGACACTTGTTTATGTCTAGTTTAAATGTCAAATTACATCCAATGACCAACATTGTATTAAATTGTAAAAATATATTCTAAATATACTTTAAGACCACTCAATTTAATAATTTATCACTATTAATTATTTTGATTGAAAAAGTTGCTTTTAATTAAAATTTAGTAATTTTCACTATTCATCAAAATATGAAAGTTATCCGAAAATTACCACAATTTCACCCAAAGCTAATTTATATATTCCGAATCCAAAAATGAAGTCCATTTTGAAAAATAAAATTTACAAAATTTCAAAAAGTGGTTATTACTATTCATAACGGCTAGTTTTAATAATTTTTTAATAGCATATCATTGTTTAGCGAAACTCGGTATTGCGTAAAACACACGCTATCGCGGAAGGTCGCGCTTGCGTGTAATGCATGTCAAGTCAAGGATGCGTGTTGTGCAAGCTTCTTTTGGTGTAGCGTACAACACAAGACATTAATTAAATTAAATAGAATATTTTTTTATAAAATCTCGGGCTGTTACATTCTACCCCCCTTAAAATGAATTTCACCTTCGAAATTCGTCGGGGTTATGAGTGGTTTACTACTCGAAAGTTTCTTTAATAGAAACCCACATCGTAAAAAGGAATACCAAAAACAATCTTTAAAAACAAAAGTATGAAACGTAACGGTTACCCAAATAAACTAATCACTAGGTTTCCATATAGGTGAAAATATGGATATGGGAGAAAAATCTAACCATCATTATCTGATGGAGAGTGGTAGAGAACATGGCTATGGAAAATCCAACAATCACAAATCCATAAATTTGTGACGATCTAAGGTACCATCTGATTAATCAGATATAAGAGCACTAAGACATCATTTTTGGTTTTCAAGATCGTTTCCCTAAAGTTGAAGAATTTGAATTAGAATAAATACTTTATTTTGGTACAATCTCACTGTTGTTCGTGCCTTGAACAATTTCCACTTCATCTCTTAAATAAATGAAGTTGAATTTGTTATTCGTGAAGTGTTAGCAGATCATGTGATAAAATGACGGGTCATTCTTTCTGTCTCAAACAAAAGGTTAGAAAAAGTTATTAAATATACATAAGTCATTCTATAGTGAGATTAATCATATATGGTTCCTAAAATGGACTTATACTTATTATATCATACTGCTTAATATAATAAAACTAGTTTCTACTAAACATGGTCTTCCTGTAAGCCATTGGTAGGTGATAAAGACCAGTCGCACTTCGAATGTGGGTTCGATTCCCTTAGCCTTGTCTGATGTGATGGGATGTCTCCCGTCATGCAGGTTGTCCTTTTTCTAAAGCTATATTACTATAACATCCCATCAATAATATCAAAAAGCGTTTTATCCTAACTTATGTCCAACATAATCCATTCTAATCTTTAGGCTTATCTAAAATACTTCGGTCCAAGCTCATAGTATTGAGAAAATGATCACGTGAATGCCATCATTTATCCCTCATATATCTTGTTCGTCACATTACAGTCATGTTAATACCATAATCATGTAATCTATTGAAAAATGAATACCCATTGAATCTTAGTGAAAAAATGAGTGCTGTCAAAAGATAACTCTTTCCACATACCAAAATCCTCAAAATTCTATATAGTCAAACCATGATATAACCTTCTCCTTATATTAGTCATGAGCTCATGAATACTATCAAACATTTAATTTTATCCTTATCACTTCATTATGCGCATATCATCTACTTTCCAAAAATAATGGTACCATTCATCACATAATTTCAAAACTTAATGAAAGACAATAGTGTAACAATCCTTAGATGTATCTTTATTCCATAGTACCATGAGATTACTTATACAACATTACACTTGATAAACATGTAATCATTCCACTACATTCTTAAACCATTGACCGAGCTTCAACAATTCATTCATCTCACATATCATTTGTAGTCTCTTCATCATCATCCACATAAATACTACCCATACGGCCATACTAATTCTCTTCATGAGACATTCCCTTATGGCATTGGATTGAATAATGCCCGTACATTCCACATTTAAAACATTTAACCATTGTTGATGTCGTAGCAATACCATTATCTTCATCCCTGGTGTTAACTGAACCTTTTCCTTTGCACATACTAGCTTTTTGTCCTTCTTTTCTACACTCAAAGAATCTTCCAGTTCCTTTGAAACATTCTCCTTGATGCCTCTTCCCACATGATTTACATAGGGGAAATTGAACTTTCTTTCCACTATGACCATCATGAAACTCCATCTTTATCTTATTAGACGAGTCAGGAAACTTACCAAATTTTACTTTATTGATGATATTATGAGATTACTGATTCGGAATAATAATGATTTTTGGACTTCCAAATCCCATTTCATTTGGTTTCTCATCATTCCATTGTCCATCATATCCTCGATTATCGTGGATCATCTTGTTTCCAGCCATTTTCTAAAACCCAAAAAGAATAGTGTGAGAGACAAAAATCATAATAAAGGGGGAGTAACTTCAATATCTAACATCTTTGGTTCAATATAATATCGTTACCATAGTTCTAGGACTATATCCTATATGTATACTTATCCTTAGGTACATCCCTAGACATACCTTAGAAATATCTCTAGGGATCTCACTAACGTTTTCGCATCCAAGTTTCCAAAGTTTGACTAAACCTTTCCTCTGATACCAACTGTAGAGACCCGAAGCTTGACGTACATTGACATTACATTACATTTGTGTAATACTTAGTACATAACCAAAACACACACACAAGGATTGTAATAGTTTAGTGTCTTTGGAAACTCGAAATATAATCTTCTAATCCTGTTCAAAGATCTTCAACATCTCCCAAAAAGATCTTTTTTTTTATACCTAAACCTTTCTTTATATCCTGGGGAAAAGTAAACATAAAAGGGTGAGCTCAAATGCTCAGTAAGGGTAAATAAAAGAAACATCAATCACATCATATACATAAGCACATAACTTATGGAAATCTTAACATGTAAAAGAGATCATAATTTCATAACCTGGGATAACTCATGGCCGTGAAATTTAATCACAATAATCATAACATAAAACATTAAACTTTATGGCATACACAAATAATCATAGAGAATCATATCTTATTAGTCAAGACTCATTGCCAAGACTATTTTAGTGGGCAAAGTCCCTTTCGGAACCGAGTCACCCTCGTTTCAGTCCTGTTTCACTGAACCGGTATAACCTACCATTCCGGCCCTGTCTATCTCATGACATATAAAATCTTTACCCAATGCATTGGAGGGAGATATAGGTCCCACCCATATCATAATGATACCCTTCTTATATGTGCCACAATATCATAAACCATACATCATAGCATAACCCATGTAATAAAAACGGGAATCTTAAACATCGTTACATTATAAAACAATTCATATAATATAAAGGAATTCATAAAAGTAATTCCATAACAACATAATCAAATCAATGTAATAATAGGGATAAAAACAGAACCCTTTATTATCTTAGATGGAAAATAATTCTTATTAAACACTTGAACTCCATTCTTCAGGAAAATATCCTTTCTACTTCAAAAACATTTTGTTTTCCTAACATGTCTTAAAATTTTAAACTAAAAGAAGTTTATTAAAAATAAACTTGAAAACTTGTAAAGGAAGCTTCTTGGAAATAATGTTTTAAAAATCCATTCATGCCGTATAAGTTAAAAAAACATTCTTTGTACTTTTGTCGGAAAAGTCAAAAAGTACCTCGTACGAAAAACGACAAAAGATTACTTTCATATCTTTTACTAAAAACTCACCGAAGGGTAAAATAGGATTTAAAAAATTTTAGGTGGATAGAAATAATATTACATATTGAGGAAACATGGATGTGGATGATAAAATACACCCCAGTAAATGCCAAAGTATAAACAATCTCAGATATAAATGAGATTGTGTTATTTCCCTTACCTTAGGTCCGATTTGCTTCGTAAGTGTCCGAACCTCCTGTATAATGATTTAAATAATGTCATTGACTTATTCCAAAATCATACTCATTTTTATTATATCATATATGGTTCACTTATGACTTTATATTACCCTTTCTTTTGTAAATTCTATGTTAAAGAGCATTTTGGGTAAAATTGTTTCATTTGTCATCCGTGTTTTGACTTGTAATTATTAATATGATTGCTTAGATCATAATTACATAATTCCATAATATAAAACATAATTTATATATAATATATAATCATAATATACATATATATAATAAATTATTAAATGGAATGAAATACACCGTTCATGGAGACGGTAGGTCGTACGTACGCATGAACGCTGTTTTCGTTTCCTTATCGAGTTGAATGGAATTAAGTAGATGACATACATATATAAATAAATCCAGTATCTTTATAATGTCATATATTTCATTATTATTTCTTATATATACTTTATAATAATTCTTAAATGGTTAACATGGAGAATGAATCTCATCGCGTCGTGGAGACGGTAGTCCGTACGTACGCACGAGCGATGATATCGTTTCCATAATTATTGAATTGAATTGTAGTGGATGATACAATATATCATAATCAATATTATGTTCTAATAACTATGTATAGTTATTCTTTACACCATTATACACATCCATGTAAGGTGGTGGTGGAAAATAGATTACACCACGGCGTGGAGACGGTATTTCGTACGTACGCACGCGCGGTGATTTCTTTTTCTGTAGGATGGATAAATGGTGAAATAGGGTTGTTTAATACTTATAATAACATATCAGTATATGAGTGATACTGATGTTATTACTTCATAATGAAACAACCTAATAAGAAGAAGTGGAAGAAGAAATAAAGGTGAAAGAATCGGTAGCGGAAATTACCTCTTCTTTGAAGTGCCTATTTGAGACCTCCTCTTAGGGCACTAAAATTTGTCTTTGAGGAAGACCATAACCTCTAGGATGTTGATAGGGATGTGTATAAGAGAATTTGGCAGGGTTTGGCCGAGCGTGAAGGCTCAAAGTTGTGTGAGGAAGAGATGGAGGAGGTGCCCTTTTATAAGGGAGGAGATGGGCTCCTTTGGAAAAACTAAAAATCTTATTTTATATTAAATTCAAGTTCGGTTTTAAATAGCTCCAAATTGATTTATTTCGAGGCTAAGGTGGGGATGGGTCGAAATCCTTTCATCCAATAGAATTTAGCCAAGTTTAGGTTCCTATTTTAACCTTATCATTTAGATTTAACATTAAGTTAAATAATTTTACTTTTACCATGTCTTCTTCTGTTCTTATACTATAAGGTTAATAAACTTACTATAAGAAGCCAAACGAACCCCAAATTGTTTGTTAAATATAACCTTATCTAAGTCATTTGGCCGAACCTTAGATTTTTAGGAATAAAATAACAATTAATAATATAATATTTGTTTTAAAAACTATTTTATTTCAATTTTGACACTATTTAGTAATGGATAACAGAATGATAAGTTAGAACAAAGTTAATTAAATCAATATTAACATGTCATATTAACCTATAAAATTAGTTGAATTCATAAAAAGTCTTAAATTCCATTTATTTTGGTATTTATAACATCAATTATGTCAATATTTCATTAATAAGATAATTACTGCATCATCATTGTGTCATAAATAAATTAAATTATATGATGTCTAAAAATTACAAATAAAATACCATTATGTAGGAAATTTTATTAGATTTCTAATGAATATTTACAATCGAATTTATCTTATGTATACCCATATATTAAAAATGTTTTAGTAAATAAACTTTGATTTTAACTCTTTTAACTCTTTTTTGAATTAAATAATAATAAATGTCCTAATCTAATCCAAGTGGGCCTAAATGGTCATATTATATTCCTAAGCTTGTTTCTGGTCGAATTAAACTTGTCCAATTGAATTAGGACATGTGTCAGGGTAATAATAATATCATTTTTACCCTTAATTACCCTATTTACTTTTAACCATGGTAAAAAAAGTAAAAAGTTACTATTCACCAAAAAAATATTTTCATCTCATTGAACCACATTTTACTTACTGACATCAACCTTGTCTCTCGGATTTTCGAAATTCCATTCACAGAAGCGGTAAAATGAAGTTTTATGAAAAATTCATTCTTTTTAACTACCACTTAGTGGTTTCACTATTCATCAAAAAATGAATGTTTCCAGAAAAATACCAAAAATTAGGCCTAAGATATATATGATATTATGAACTCAAAAATTATTTCTATTTTACCAAATTCAAAACATATCAGTTGCATTAATTAATTTAAAAATTAATTCCCGTCGTTAAAACAAATAGCGTGTTCTTAAAAGATAATAAATATCAAAAGATTGACACTTGTTTATGTCTGGTTTAAAAGTGAAATTACATCCAATGACCATCATTGTATTAAATTGTAAAAATATATTCTAAATATACTTTAAGACCACTCAAATTAAAAATTTATCACTATTAATTATTTCGATTGAAAAAGTTGTTTTTAATTAAAATTTAGTAATTTTCACTATTCATCAAAATATGAAAGTTATCCGAAAATTACCAAAATTTCACCCAAAGCTAATTTCGATATTCCGAATCCAAAAATGAAGTCCATTTTGAATAATAAAATTTCAAAAATTTCAAAAAGTGGTTATTACTATTCATAACCGCTAGTTTAATAATGTTTTAATAGCATATCATTGTTTAGCGAAACTCGATATTGCGTAAAACACACGCTATCGCGGAAGGTCGCGCTTGCGTGTAATGCAATTCAAGTCAAGGATGCGTGTTGTGCAAGCTTATTTTGGTGTATCATACAACACAATACATTAATGAAATTAAAAAGAATATTTTTTTATAAAATCTCGGGCTGTTACAAACATGGCTATTGAAATATTTGAATCAAGGAATGGTAACATTTTCATTCAATTGTGTGTGTTATGTAATGGTATAATGAGTTTTAAAATGTCTGTGTTATGTAATGGTAACATGGTTATTCAAATGTGCGAGTAATGGAATGGTAACATGGTCATGCAATTGTGTGAGTTAAAGAATAGTAATAGGATAATTCAATTGTGCAGTGAATAAATAATATTTATTAACAAGATAAAATGTTTATTTATACATTATTTTTAATTCCTTACAGAACTGCATACATGATTTTATTACTGGATTTCTCTTACACATTGTTTCTTGTGGGCTACTAAGTTTTACTTACACCCTAATCAAGTAGCCCAGTCTGTACAAGAATATACATTATTGTGGAAGTAATAGTCAATAGAAAAGTCCCAATAAAGTATTTATTATTATGGATAGATCTTGGTTGAGTAATATGGATGCGGTTCTGACCCTTTTGTGAGTCATTTGTGTATTTATTTTTTATTCCTTCCTTTTGGACACTTACATAGGCACTACATGATTCCTTTTAATGGAGCACTATATTTCTTGTCTTGGTTATTCAGGTAACGTTTGTATTTTTATGATTAGTTATTTCTACAGTATTTAATGTTTAATTTTTATGGTGTTTTACTTTGATAAAAGAGGTTATAGTCTCCCGCCGATAGACTAACCATACCCTCTCTACAAGTCGACATCCTTCAACATACGAGGATTCATGCCTAATGAAATGTGGCTCAACAGCCTGGGGCATAGTTGCGTGGTACCCTAGTCGAGATAGCATAAAGTTGTATCTAAGGATTTATCCATTCCTCTTCTTTTGTATTACTATTTTAAGAATGGTAGATAGGATACTAGGTAGAGTTTTGGCCTGGTAATGATCTTGTGCATGTACGTTGCAAACATGTATAAGGGGAAAAACCCAAGTACTCAGTATTGGATTGTTTTTATTTATGAATATTGTTACATTTTAATATTCTTTCACCTTTGGTGACACATATGTTTTGTGATGTGTTTTTTATTTTTGAAAATTTTGAGTATTGATTCATGGCACAAAATGGCATGAGATTTTAGTCTTCATGTATCATTCTAGACACATGGGATTATTATGACATAAATTATTTTATCCACACTTGAAAAAATGGGTTATGATTTAAAATGTGAATAAATAATTGTCTAAATAAGAAACATGAAATTTGATTTGTGTTTTACCATTTTTAACTAGACCTAGGTGTAGGATGTTTAAGGGTTGTAATAGCACCTTGATTTTCTACTTTGTGATGAGGTTTGGGTGAAAGAATTTTTGTGATTTCCTATAATATAAAAATGATAAAGTTGTGTTGTGTTGTGAGAACTAAAATTTTTTGTCATAATTTTGGAGTTATGACTCCATGACAATGCATATTGAGAGGACGACTAGAAGAAATGGTTGTCGATGATCCTCTAGTGGTAGAACCTGAGAAACTGGTTGTCTTAGGGGAGGAAGTAGTGGAGAAACTTTGAGAGAATTCTGATCACTTCATGAAACTCAGGGAATCAGATCCAATTTGGGTTGTCAAAATAATGTCATATCTAAAAAGTGAGTTTCAATTGCATCACCCTACAACTTTTACTAGAGAGGATGGACCTGAGGGAGTTTACTTCTCGATCGAGTCCACGCAGACTATAGTTTACCATTAGATGTCTCCTATAGATAATATAGTAATGTTGGTGGATTATATGTTACGTGGTCAAGAAAATATTTTGTTGTAAATTCAAACATATAATTGATCTCTGGAGACTAAAAAAAGGAAAGAATTTCAAAAGAATTTATTCGATAACTTTTACACAGATATTCTTTTGTTGCATAGAGAATCTAAGTTCATAAGACTTGATTAGATGACCATATCAACGATCGACTATGCTAGACGATTCACATATTTTTTGTTCTTTTCTGTAGAATTGGTAGGAGATTAGGCTATAGTAGAAAATAGGTTTCAAGATGAACTTATGTTTTTAATTATGTAAAAAGTGAATATCTTTAGCTTGATGAAGTTTTTAGAGGTGGTTATTCAAGATCTCATCTCTAAGGGGAACCTAAATGAGGCTTCTAGCAGTGGAAATGCGATTCCTAATGGACGGTCAAGTGGTATGACTTTCAAGAGATGGGAGTGAAGTTATGATGATTCCATCCAGGGTAGTAGGATTTAGAGTAAACTGACAATGGGGACAATTACACAGGAAGTTTCCCTAGTAGTTTTCCACCAATGTGGTTGGCTAGGCCAATATCGTAGTCACTATTGGGGGGTCTTCATCACCATATCATTTTGGAAGGCAGAGTGATACTAGACACGGTGGTAGAGGCAGGGGATGTGATGCATCTAGAAAAGATCACCCATTTCAACAGATTTTTGAAACTCATGGGAGTCTGACAACATCACAAATAAGATAAGAAGGATGGTTCCATGTGGTGAATCCTACACTTCTAGATAACAAGGATGTGCCATCAACAATGAGAGGTACTATTCTAGTAGCATGTACTTTAGAAAGGACATTATTTGATACTGGTGCCTCTAATTAATTTATATTTATAAAAAATGTAATAGGCTTGGTCATGGTATTGATGTTTTGGAGTGGGGGTATTGACTATAGATACACCATTGGTAGTGCGGTCTAGAGACATCTATATGTTCAAGGAATGTTCTCTTGAGATCATGGAGTATCATGTTCTAGAGGATCTATATATTCTTAATATGATAGTGTTTGACCTAATTATGGGTATGGATAGTTTAGTCACATACAGAGCCCACGTCGACTATTACCATATTGGAGTAACATTTACATCTCTTTAGGGTGACCATTATATTCACTTTGGAGAGTGGGATATCTTGGTGGGACGAGTAGGGCCAATTACTCTAAAATTGGGATATATCATATGACATGTTTCTTGTCTATTGTTTGATGAAAAGGGTGTTGGGCAATATTTACATCATCCTGTAGTAGAACTGTTTCAAGATGTATTTCTTGACGAATTCTCAGGACATCCACCTAAGAGAGATATGGAATTCACTATAGAGAACATCATAGGGGCTAATCCTGTTTTTATTCCTTTTTATAGAATGTCACTGATAAAGAATTAAGAGATTAAGAATCAATTAGAGGATTTAATGTATAACAGATTGATCCATCCTAGTACGTCAGCTTGTGGTTTAACTTTTTTTTCACAAAGATGACTGACATGATTTTACATTTGATTATTTATTTCCGAATGTTGAATAGGATAACTATGATGAAATGTATCCTCTTACACATATATATGATCTTTTTATTATAGTTAAAGGGAGATTTCATGTTCGTGAAGATCAATATGAGATCGTGGTATCATCATTTGATAGTTCAGACCTCTGATATACGAAGGACTGGTTTTAAGAGTAGGTATGGGATTTATTAGTTAGTCATAATTCCATTTGGATTGAAAAATGAACCAGTAGTGTTTATGTCCTCGATGAAAAAAATATAACATCCGTACCCAGATCAGTTTGTACTGGTGTTTGAGGATGAAATCATGGTGTACTCCAAAAATAATGATGGCATTTCCCCATATCTTGGCATCGTTCTGGGTACACTAATAGAGTATTATCTTTAAAACATGCTATATAAGTATCAGTTTTTCATTTACTAGGTACACTTTTAGGGAACATCATCTAGGATTAAGATGTGTCAGTGGACCTAGAGAAGGTTCAGTTATGGGTTTCATGGGAGCATCCTAAGTTTTTTTTTGATATATGATGATTTTTGGGATTATATGAATAGTATAATAGGTTCATCCATGATGTTTCCCATTTGGAAGCACCACTTCCAAGTTGGACCAAAAAATGATTGAGTTTTGAAATTTTGGAGGCTTGCAATAAATCTGTTTAATATTTTTATAACTTGTTGATATCAGAAGAAATTTTGATCCTACCCGAGTCAGATGAGGAGTGTACAATGAATGGTAATGCTTCTAGGAATGGACTCAGTGCTGGGTGGATAAATGGGGATAAAGATGTAGTGTATGGGTATCAGTATTTGAGGACACAAAAGAGGAATTACCCTACACAAGACTTTGACTTGGCATCAGTGGGTTTTTATCTTAAGTGCTGGCGACACTACCTTTTGGAAGAGTTGTTTACTATTTATACATATCAAAATAGATTGAGGTATCTATTTTCACCGTGATATTTGAATCTTTGACAGTAGAGATGGGTTGAATATATGTAGTATTATGATTTTGATCTAGCATATACACAGGTCAAAGGATGCAATGTGGATTACACTTTGAGGAGAAAAAAACAAACTCTTATGATTCGGGAATCTAGTGTTGAGTGGAAGATGCTGCTGTTTCTAGCAGAGATGGATGTTGTGGTTTGAGAGATACTAGAGTATATGGAACTCGTATTAGTTTAAGTAGAGTATAAAATTTTCAAATGGATCACGAACATACAGTATGAGGTGATGGGGAGGTTTTCCTTGAGATAAATCTTTGAAGGTAGAGATACACCTTCAAACTAGATGATAGCTGATGATGATATTATCTATGTGGAGGATCGAGTGGTTGTTATAACAGCCATGTGAGAGGAGATCATGTATAAATTTCATTCCTCAAATTGGTTGGTGAATCCAGGTATTCCGAAAATGTATAGTGACCTACAAAGACAGTTTTGGTTGCCGAATATGTAGAAGGACATGGAAGGGTTCATGACATGATGATTCACCTATCAGTAGCTGAATGAAAAGCATCAATAAATGGAGGTTTATTATAACCACTGCATATTGTAGAATGGATTTGTGGTGATGTGAAAATGGATTTTATGGTAGTTATTCTAAATATACATTGGAATAATGATGCTATTTGTGTCATTGTGGATTACTAAATGAGGTAGCACATTTATTTTCTAGAAGGGAAACCTTCACAATAATGTAGTTTGGAGAACTATATATTTGGGAGAGAGTCCATCTTCATGGGGTGAAACAGACTATAGTATTGGATCATTATTCTCACATTACTTCATGATCTTATATGGTCTTGTAGAAGTCACTTTGTACATTGGTCTTATTGTGTACCGCTTTCTGCCCACACACAGATGGGAAGTCAAAAAATCATATACAGAAGCATGAGGTATTGTCGTGGGAATGATCTCTATACATTGGTAGGTATTTATAGAAACACTTGTCCTTAGTGATGTTATCCTATAATAACATTTACCCAGAAACTATACTGACATCACCATATGATTCTCTTTATGGTATCCCTTTAAGATCACTAATATACTAGATGGAAGCAGGTGAGTCAGAGTTTTTGGGTACGAGTCTCGGGCAAGAGATGTCTGAATAGGTGCAGTTGATTGGGAAATGTTCGGATGTGGCTCAGATTAGGAAAAATTCATGTGTTGATATATGGAAATGACCCCATGAGTTTATATATGGTGATAGTTTATTCCTCCGGATGTCCCCTTGGCTGGGTCATCATAGGATATAAAGGAAGGGCATGTTAGTGCCCAAGATTATTGGAACAATTTATATTGTAGATAGAATAAGGACAGTGACGTACCAATTGTTTCTTCCCTAGAAATACAATGTTATGTATGATGTTTTCCATGTAACATAACTATTGTAGTATTACCTCAAACATTCCCATGTGATGGATTTGGGTGATTTTCAGCTAGAGAGAGATGTGTCCATTGAGTGGAATCAGATCTGTGTGTTGGATAATAGTGAGAAAGTGTTGTGGAGAAAGATTTTGCTTGTAGTTCATGCATTATGGAAACATGGACGTTTGTAGGAAGAGACGCTGGAATGGTAGGTAGATATACAGTCTCAATGGCCCAATCTTTTAAACTAAGAAACATAGAGAGTTTTGGTAGTGAAGCTCAAGGATAAGTTTTTATAAGGTGGGGATATTATAAGATCTCATATTTTTCTAGTGTGACTCTTTTTAAATTTTTGGTCAAAATGGGTTGTTTTGAATTTAATACTACTCTATAATTAATTATAAACCACAAAAAATTTACACACCCTATAACATTCTTTTTCCATGTGTCAACATGTGATGAAATTATATTTCACCATGTATAACCTGATTTTACAACATGTAATATTAAACCAAATGTAATAATATTTCACCATGTGTAATTAGATTTCACCACGTGTAATATGTATTAGTTTTTTTAAGGGTTGATGGGATTTCACTCAGAAATAGGGGAAATGAGTTACAAGATGCCAAATAAGAGTTCAGGTGATGTAATATTGACACCTAGTGAATAAGAAACTCTTCTCTCTATATATGTGTAACCCTCCAAAAACCATTTTATTTCTGGATGATGCTCCATTAACCATAGTATTTGTCTAAAGACGCTCCATAAATCATTTTCTTGGACCAAAATTCCTACATGAACCTCCTCCTTCAATCGAAGACACTACTAACCCCTCTCTCCTTGTTGTGGATATTCTACCACTGTTTTCTAAGAGTCTAATTTGATCTGAAAGTGATCTCTGATCAGATCTTGGATGTCTGAACATATATTTTTATGGTATGACTTCTAGTTATCAATTTTTTTGTAGATATTTTGATTTTTTATTAACTAATTCATGTTGAGAGGTTTCCATGATAAGATTTCTATCTCAAATGTAGGGCTCTTATCATTGCTTCCTCCTCTTTCCTGGAGTCATATCTAAATCCTACTACATGACGCGTTCTTGATTGATTATTCTGAATTTTTGGATATTCATTAGTCATAGTTTATCATTCAACTATCTTGAGTAAGTTGGTCTAAAATTCAAATCCCATAGTCTTGAATACCATTATGTTTATTGAATTATATAATTTCTATTAGATGTTTTGAAATTTCATTGTCGATTAAATTAATTTAATTTTTGGAATAAATAATTAAATGAAATTTTGTAATTAGGATATAGAGATTTTAGATCCTGAATAATTGGTTGTTAAATTAATTAAGGAGTTATTAAAATTATTGATCTTGATTTATTAATTATATCATTAATTAATGAAGATGCATTGGTTTATGAAATTTCTATTTGAATAATTAATTGTCTATTTTATTATTAATATTTAGAAATTGTTAATTAGGGAATTAATTTTGGAATTAATTATTGAATTTCGAGTGTATTAATATCGATTATTTAATGGACAAAAAAATTATTTGGATATCCCTGGTCAAATAATAGATGAGTTAATTAACCTGATCATTCAAATGTGTGAGATATGGAAGGGTATTATGGTTATTCAAATGTTTGAGTTAAGGAATATTGAATAATGGTAACATGGTTATCAAAATGTGTGAGATAAAGAATTGTAACTTGGTCATTCGAATGTGTTTGTTATGGAATGGTAACATTGTCATTCAAATGTGCGAGTTAAGTAATTGGATAATTGTTATTCAGATGTGTGAGTAATGGAATGGGATCATGGTCATTCGAATGTGTGAGTTAAAGAATGGTAAAATTAAAATTGTATTGAGTGGGGAGTAAAGAATATATATTAACATGATAAACTATTTATTTATTCATTATATTTAATTATATATTGAACTGAATGAACTATTACTGACTAGATTTGTTTTAGACACTATTGGTGGGGGCCTACTGAGTTGTACTCACATCCTACCCGAGTTTCCCAATCGGTACCTCAGTAGACATTGTTGTTGTAAGACAGGTTAAGTGAAAATGACCGGTATTAGATTATTGGTCGGGGGTAGAGCTTGGTTGAGGAATCCCAACATGGTTTGAGACATACCTGGGAGTCATTGGTGTCATTATTTTTCAGCCTTTCCATTTTGACACTTATATTAGAATTTTTTGTTTCCCTTCAATTGATCAAATTATTTCATTCCTTGGTTATTCTTGTGACATTAGTATTGTTATGATTCCCCACTATATTTTTTATATTCGTTGGTTTTTTACTCTGATAAAATATGGTATTGAATCTTCGTGACTCACTTACCAGACCCTTGATACTATTCGATAGCCTCTGACATATGGGGAGGTGCGCCTTAGCTTACATGGTCCACTTTTTTGGGGCACCAATACATGGCACCCCATTTGGGACATCACATTTTCTTATTTTCATACATGGTAATTATACGTTGTCTATATGGGAATAAAAATAAATCATGTATAAATGATATTTCAAGGTTCCAAATTAATTATTTACCCTATGAAAACTTCTTAAAACTTGTAAAAATTGTTATCAAAAATTAAAAACATGAAATCTAATGATATTATAATTAATGAAATATAAGCTCTAAATTAATCATAAATAATCAATATATAAGATAATAATATAAAGATAGCACATAATAAATCTATGATAAATCATAACTATAAAATTAAAAATACAAATACTTATGTTAAATGGGATAAAACAAGTAAATATGTGAGAAAATATAATTAAAAAATTTAAAATATTGATATTTATATCAAAGGGGATAAAATAAGTAAAGTTGTGATATTTTATAATTACACTACTCAAAATACTATGATAGGTAATTTTTTTTTAATTTTGAATATATTAAGTGGTTCAAGGATTTACAAAACATTCTCCTCCTTTTTTATAATTAAAATACTAGTTATACATTCAAAAATAATTGAACTTTTTGAAGTTATCCAAAATAATATTTCTCAATATATTACCTAATTGAAGTTTAAGGGAATGAAACTAATTCAACCAAATTAATCAATTAAAATGATTTCACTAATGGACTCCCCTTAAGTTTCAACATTCTTTAAATAAGATATAAACATTTTCAAAATTAAGAAGATAGAATATTATTAAATTAAAATAAATAGAAGTAAAAAAATTCAATAAATGAATAAAATATAAATAGTAATCTATTGTATACCAAAAATAATTAATAATCATTTTCTATGAAGCCACTAGAAATCCCAATATTTCTAGAAAATTATGTATTATAAAGTGAGAGGATTTAAATAGTTGTTTGTGAAAAATAATTAGAAATCCTTCATAAAATATTTTTTATAAAAAAAGATGTTCAAACAATAATTTTCCATCAACAAAAATGTATGAACAGAATTAAAATAGTGATATAATAAACAAATGTGTAAATAATTTAAAAATAGTAAACTAAAAAACATATTCTATATTATTATATATTTCTTATCAATTTGAAATTTTTTGCATATTAAAATATTGAAACACCCCCTAAATTTAAACCATGGATATTATTCTATATGGTTGTAATATATTCAATATGATTTAGTAAAATAAAAGTAAAATTTTTTCATCAAACACTACCGTTATTAAAAAATAGAAATATAAATTGATGACTGTTCATTATTAATGTTTTTAAAATAGACTTTATAAAATGAAAAATACAAATTTTAACCCTGAATAAATAACTATATTTAAAAATAAGACACTTAAACTACCCATAAAGTTATAATTCTATGTACTAAATTTCATATTTAAATTATAAATCAGATTCCATCATTCTTGAAACAAACATAAGATGAGAATAGTTTTATAGGAAAAATAACAACATGAAATAAGGTTTATTACCTTTTAATTAATGCATTAAATAAATAAAAACATTATTGATTTCAAGTGACCAAACTCTACCTCATTTATAGATAAATGTTCATGAATATATAGAATATATTATCGAAAAACTATTTTCATATTAGAAAAAATAGTGAAGTTTCTTATTATGTACACATTATTAACTTAATAAATTAGATTTAAAATTTTAAAAAATGTACATATTATAATTCTGAATATATATTTTACAATAAAATAGAATTTATAATAATACTAGATATATTTAATAAGGTAATTAAAAATAAGTAAAAATAATGATTAAATAGTTAATATGTAAGGAATAAATTTTAAAAAAAGGAACAAGAATTTATTACTTATTAATTTCATTTCCCTTCCTTCCTGAAATAAATAACCGACTCGTATGTATCATAATATTTCAAAAATTATATATACATATTTATTTTATTTAATGAATTTTAATTTTTTTGAAAACATTGCATACAAACCTCTGTATAATAAGCTTCAATAACTAAAACATCCAAGATGAATTTATAATTAAGAACATGAGACATTCCTGGAAAATTAACAGTTTCCATTAAAAATGACCCTATCAAGGTATGAATAATTTAATTTCCACATATGATTAGTCTCTTGTAAATATAATGTTTATTTAATACTGAGTCATGAATGATGTAACAAAAAATTCAATAAAACTTGAATGTAAATAATGATATTAAAATATAAGTAAAGTATAATTTAAAACTAAAATAATTTATTTCCTTTCTATATAAGGATATTAAACAGAGTGTATTTCAAGACAACATACCAAATGAAATAATATTAAATTTATGCATTCTAAAACAAATTTAAATTTATTTTATCCAACATTGAAAAAATAAAAATATTAAACAAGTTCGCTAACCCCAAAAATAATTCAACATATATGTTATCATCCCATATGAAAAAATAAATGAATGCTATCAAAAAAATGATAAATTAAGCATATTTTTAAAAACTCATTCTAATATTACAAGTATAAAATCACAATTACACGGATTATAAACATAAGAATTTGAAATCAAATTATTATTACCTAATTATAAATAATAGTGAAATTTAACCTGTATTAGGTATAAATAATAGATTAATTTCACATGTATTTGGATATATACTATTAGGTACCCAATAATTATATGGTTTCGAGAGTTTTTCCTTGATACCAATTTTCAGCATAAAATTCCATTTGTGATGAAATTAATTAATGAGGATCAAAGGACAATCACAATCATAATGAACATTAGATCTATTTTTAAAAATAATTAATTAAAAAATTAAAAAATACATTCATTTTAATATATTACATCAGACCATATTTGTAATGAAATTATCATAACCATGAATATTCTATTCATTACCACATTTATTGAAATATAAAAACATTCAAAAACTAACATTTGAAGCACATTTATTATAAATTGGAATTTTCAAGAAATATTTTTAATTTATAACATTATAAAACTATATTTTAAAACTACTAGTTATGTTAAACAAATTCCAAATAATTAAAAATTGTTCCATATGTGGAACAAGCTATGTTTCCAAAATTTGCATTTAACATCTCATTTTCTTCCTTATGAATTGAAATTTATATATCAACATTTTTTTCATTTAAAAGATATGTTATTTTTATTTTCACAAACCATTTTATATTTTTATTCGAACAAAACATGTGTTCAATTCATTTCTATTATTTTATATTAATATGAATAAAACATTTATTTCAAATATTCAATATTTTTCTCATCATTTCCATAATTGATAAATTCATGATAATCAAAACTACAATCACAACCTTTAGTTATACTTTTCACACAAACATGTCAATAGTTTCTCCAATATAAACCAATATCACTTGAATAAGAATGTGGAGGTGAATAAGTTACCTTAGAATACTTTTCAAATATTAAACAATAATAGTTTCTATTTTATATGAATCATTGAGGCATGAACATTCTTATTCACTTAATTAAGTTAGAAATTTCATTTATCCTTCTTCACCTTCCTCAATTTTTTTTGATTTGAAATTTTTGGTTTTATATTTTCTTTCTTATTGTAACCATAAAAAATAATTTCTCAATAAAAAAAATTCAAAAGTGAGTTACCTTGAGAGATATCTCCATTAAAAAATAGGTTTTTTATTTTTTATTTATTATATTCTCAATTTTAATATGTCTATACATTCAAAGATTAAATTAAAGATATTTCTTGGAGTCCTTTCCTTCAAATGTAGTTTTTTGAATCTATTTAAAAATATATTGTGTAGTGTTTAAAATAAAAATTTTCTCCACAAAATTTATATAAAATGAATAATAAAGAATATTATTATCTTTATAATTATGATTACATTTTTCATCATCTTCTCTTTTCAAATAAATCATATCCAATTTAGATAAATCTTATTGTCTAGTTATAATATCCCAACATTTAACATCAATACCATTTACATAAGATTCCTTTTTGATATTCCACTAAGAATACTAGTATCCATTGACATTTAGTGGACATATCAAATTCCATCCATTTTTATTCCATGTAATGGATATAAGTAAAAAATATCATTCCCTTAGTCATGTTAATCACTTGAATAAAATATTAGAAAAATTAATATAAATAATAAAATGAAAAAAAAATCCCCAAGAGATATAACCTTTATCACTAAATTTTAGGTATCAAACAAAGTGAAAAACTCACTTATCCTTAAATTTTCCTCCAATGTTTTCAATTGTTAGTCCTGAAGAGGTTATGAAAATGGTAATTATGGGGATCAATTTACATTCCATAAACATTAATTAGAATATAAACATTATGAGTGGAAATTGATAGATTCAAAAATTTAATAATTGAACAACACTTATATAAGAAAATATAATGAAAATAAAAAATAACTAAAGTAAAAAAACAAACATTAGAATAATATATATGTTTGGATCTAAATAATTCTACTTTATTATTCAAACACAAACGTAGTTATTTAATCTCTTATGGTATATAACTTTTGAAGGATAGTGAGAACTCATTACATCCACCTTTTCACACATGGACGATAAATCAAATTTTCTTATCTTTTAAAATTTTTAATAAAACCAAGACTTTGATAGGAGAAGGCCTAACCTAGAATTTTGTAAGTACAATCTTAAACTATTATTTTTTTGGGTTTATATGAAATTTATTAATTTATGGGGGAAAACTAACTTGATATTTTATAGGCGTGAACCTAATATAGACTTTCATTGGCTAAATCCTCACTTCAATTATTTTTTGGGATAAGTGGAACCCAAACTTATAATGGGAAAAACTAATCCAATATTCTCATAAGAGCTTCACTTTCCTCTGTTTTTATAGGTTCAGTGAAATTAGACCTTCTATGGTGATAAACTAAACTGAAACATACCATTTGTTTAGAGAGTATAGCCTTTATCAAGATACAATAAGTGTTAATATGTAGAAAAAATGTTATATAAAAATTAAAAAACAGACAAATTAGTCCATTGAAATATTTTCTATGAAGATGTTGGTGTTTCGAATAGGTAGTCTTAATCCCTTTATATTGTTGAAATAATGAATCTTAGGAAATCAACAATTTACTCCATCAAGTATTTAGACAATGAAGCTCCATGAATTTTCTGTAGGAAATGAAACATGTAATGGTAAATCAGATTCACACCTTCAATTTTTCACTATATTCCTCAACCTTCTTAAGAATCATAATAAAAAAAAATTATTATCTTCACTCAAAATTCCTTAGTTCTTCTTCATAAATTCAAACCATTAATTATTTATATGGATGTATCCATTAATAATATTTGATATACTATAAAATTAAATAATATTTGTGAAAAAAAGTTTATTAGAAGGATAAAAAATAAAAATACTTGGGGATAAATCCATATTAGTTAATATTAAATTCATTGGAATGCTCAAATAATTCATGTGAGACTAAATCGTCATATATAAAAACAATTATAATTTAAACTTTTAATGTTTTGGGTTCTATATCTCAATCAAATTCTATAAACCTTATTTTTATCGGGAGAAAAGGTTTAGCTTAATTAATAATGTAGCTAATAATGAATATTAAAATACTTGTAGAACTTCATGAAAACATACGAGATAAATTTTTCAAATTTTAGCCTATTTAATTTTGAATATCACAATTTCTAAAAACATTTGTGTGAATATCCATAAATTCTACGTCACATGTAAATTTCACTTAACTCTTCATAAAGGATTCAAAAGCCTATTTGTACGAATTCTAGTCAATTAATGTGTAATATTTGAAATAATTATACATTAAATATATTTCGAATGAATTTTTAGAAAATTTAAATATCTAATATTACATAAAATAGAGTCTACTTGTAGATTTGTAAAATAAAGAAAATTACAAAACCATATAAGAAAATTTTTTTAGGTAATTTCACATATTTGAGTCCATGTATCTGAATTAACGTAAGTTAATTTATATAGTTGATTTGTGTAAGTGAAATAATATCATCGATTCACATAATTGAATTAACATAAGAGAATTCAGAGAGCCAATTCACTTGAGATAATTCAAATAAGTGATTCCATGTATCCAAAATTTCACAAAGATGAATTCAATAATCCAATATTAATGTAGCTGAATTAACATATCCAAAATCCAGGCACCTGAATTCATGTGTCCAAAATTCCAATTTTTATTAATAAATTCAGTTATGAGATTTGATACCAATGTATAACATATAATGAACAAAATCACCATTGGGTCCTCGTGAAATATATTTATAATCATTTATTATCTTACAAAAAAATAAAAAAACACATTAAATATACCTATATTAATCAACTTATCATTATAATTTAGTATAAAAAATGTTCTGAAAATATCTAGTATTCAGAATGAAAACAAGTAATGCCTTCTATAATAATTTATGACATGATAAAGATGGATTATAAAATTCTTGTCTTTAAAGTAATTGTATATAATTTTTATATATTTCTGATTTAAAAAAATAACTCAACATAGAGTTACTTATACCACTTTTTGGTCAAAATAAAAAAGGTAAATGAATATTTAATTAGATTAGGTTTATTACAAATTGGTTGTGGGGATATTTATTTTTTCCTTGTGGTTTTTTAATTTAAATATTTGTGAAAAGTATACTGGCTACTTGGGAATAGTACAAATCATATATAAACGATATATCATGGCCCCAAACTACTTATTTTTCCTATGAAAGCATCATGAAAATTAAATAAGATATTATAATTAATCAAAACATGAAATATAATTATATTTAATGTAATTAAATTTAATAATCAAATTATTGTATACAATTGACAATATAAATGACATCAACATAAAGATGAAAAATTATATAACTATTTGAAATTATAATTAAGTAATTTAAAATATTAAGACTTTTGATAAAGGGAATTAAACAATTAATCTATGTGATATTATATAACACAAAACAAATTATTTCGACAACAAAATATTTGTAATTATTAAAACATGATGTGATTCAATGATCTACTGAACAATATAATATGGATTATTCTGAACTATCATGTTCAAATGGTTTCCCTATGAATATTTATTTCTCAAATTGTTTTTCCTTTATTGATTTTAAATCATTATTAAATATCTAGGATTTTTATTTATCTATATTTATTTAAACAAGATGGAGATTTTGGCATTGGAGATGAATGAAATTGTTTTCTTCAATGATCTTTTATATAGATTTATTATATTGATCAATGTAGTTTAATCTCATTTTAATTTTTCCCATAAATTTTTATATTATTAATAATTATTATTATAATTTTGGGAATGAATATTTTTTCATTTATATGGTTGAAAATATATTTTATTATCATTTAAAAATGAAATTTATCATTCAATGGGATTTGATTGATTGAATTTTTATTTCATTCTTGATTATAAGAAAAATAATATGGTTTTCAAAGTTATTTTATAATTTTTTTTAAATATAATTTATACATTTCTTTTTTGAAAAACCAATGTGAAAGTGAATTTTTATGTCATTTTTTTAACATCACTTTTAGTGTTGGGTTTTTTAAAAATGATATTAGTAGTTATTTAAAAATATTATTTTCTTTCATTTTCCCAAAAAAAATATATTTTAATGATATTTATAAATAATAATCATTAAAAATATGTTTATAACGTCTCTTTTAGTGAATTAATTCAAAAAAGATGACAAAACACCCAAAAACCAGATATTAATTGTTTTTTACTAAAATAATTTAAGATTATGTGCAAAGAGTGAAAATTTTTTTTCTATAATTCTCTATAAATTGAGGGTTTATTGAGTTTATGTCAATTATTGTTACGTATACATGTCCATACCTATCAAATTTATAATTATTTTATTTGTTCACATTATCCTTTGAAAAATCCATAGAGGTTCATTCTTAACTACCATATAATCCACATTATCAAAGGCATCTATTAGTGATACTTCATCCCACAAAAATTTGTCCCTGTTTTTTTATAGTTTATGGTTTTGTAATTTTGATCATGGGATGTTTTTTATTTTATAGAAAAACAGGCTAGACCATAATAGTTCTAGAAATTTGGGTTTCTATAGAATTTACCAAACTTGTATTTATTGATTAATAGCAAATATTTTGGACCAAAATAGTTCTTCTAGTAAGGGTTTTTATGGAAAAATTTATATTTGAATTTTATTAATGTTAAAATGTGTGGACAAAATTGTTATCAATTTTATGCTCTTTCAATATAAAGAATTTCCCATTATGGATTTAGTCCCCAAAAATAATATGAAACATTCCCAATATGGATATTGAAGTTAATAACCTATTAGAATGAATAACCATATAGTGAAACAAGATAAATAAGCCACAATATAATATGCCTATAACCGTACTATATATATGAATACCTGGGGATATTGGTTTGATTTTTTGTAGGACTAAATTGTTGTTTTGAAATCATTGCAACAGTTTCTCTCATTATGTATAAAATCATCCTTACTAAATTTTATGGTTTTCCATGTAAAAAAATACTCAAATTCTTATTAGGTAACCATTTTTTATTTTTTAGTCTAATGGGTTTCATGTCTCATTCAAAAATCATTTTTTGTGATTATATATAAGGAATATATGTTTTATAGTATCTTGCATCACAATAAATATTTTCATGAATTATTCTCTCTTATGGAATGGATCTATTCTATATAGTGTATTTGGTATCCCTAATGGAAGTCTTTCACTTAAATGGAGTTTATTCTCCCTTTATGAGTTATATTTCAATATCCTTAATAAAAAAAATTGATTGGGGATATATAATAGTGGAGGTTTTTATAATCGACATGAATATAGGGAAAAAAATGATTATATTGAGGATGAATATTGATGAAATTAAATTCATTTATTACATTATTATTCAATCAATGTTTTTATTCATTTAGTGTATATTTCATAAATGGAATCAAATATATGATATAAAAATATTATATTTAAATGTTACCTTTCATACACCTCCATCATATTAAGGGATCGTATTTATCTAAAACCAATGTGTTGAAAATATAATTAAAAATATTTTTCTAATTTGAGTAAATATAACATTAAGTGGGTGAAATTAATGGATAATATATTAATGTGGTTCTTTAGAACCACAAATCGTTATTAGTGCATATTTTGAAAACCATCAAACACTGACCAACATAAACTAAGGGAAGTATCCATAATGATAATGCAGAGTTAAGATAACATTATATAAATCTAGGGTTTCCAAATGGTTGTATTTTCATATTTTAAACAAAAAAACATATTTTTAGTTTAGGATTATATAGTAAAGAGTGTTATATATGTGAAAATCAAAATCTATGAACCCATTTTTCTAGAAATGGGATCATCCATAAGAATTTGAACTAAGGAAAATAGATAATGATGTGCACACTTTAATTTGAGTGGTGGATTGATCCAAATGATAATTTTTGGGATTTAAAATTCAAAATAAAATATAGGTAGAAGAAAAGTGGCCTAGTTTGAATGAGTGCAATAATACCCAATATAATGTGTTCAATTATCAAACACTAGTGAGGAATAGGAAATAGAGAGCTGAATAAATTCATATATAGGTTTTAAAAATATTTTTTTTTCTCCATAAATTACCCTATAAAATGATCAATAATCAAACGTGTTGTTTATAAAAAAAGAAGAAACTTCAATGTATGTATAGTGGAATGAGCACAATTTTTATTAGGTTGAATAAAAAACAAAGGTGAAATAAATGTTCGGTACTCTATCATATTAAATCTCATGTTAATGAACAAATCAATACATATTAATGCTTTCATAAGGAAATTATTCTTTAGTCTACATAATTTTGGTTTTGAAAATGATAATATTCATGCACTTTCTTACCAAAACTCCCATAGAACAATCCGAAAATTAACATTGCGTGAATTAAAAATGGGTTTTTATAAATATATAAAAGGTAATATTTATTTAAGTTATATTAAGTCAGTTATTATGAATTAAATATTGGGGTGGCCTTGTGAAAATATTGGAGATCTATAATATCTATATTGTTCCTCCACATATACAATATAATAAAATTTCTTGTAGTTTTATCTCTTACATAAAAGACCATAAATCATAAAAGAATTCTCTATTCAATTTATAATAAAAAATTTCACACTCAAAGATCCAAGAGGAGATTGATTTCATATGATGGGAATGTTGAGTGTTAAAATTAATTCCATATAATGATGTTTGATAAATATTTCATAAATTAGTTAAATGAAATAATATTTATCATACAGTTGAAGGTATTAAGATAAAAATACTCTATAAAATTTAATTATCATGTGGGAATAATAGTATTTAATTTTATTTAGGTTCATGTGATAGGGATTTTCATGTACCAGTTCAAAGTAATTTTGGATGAACGTCTATTATAGTTTAATATACTAAATAAAATGTATCAAAACATGATTTTTAAAATCATGTGGTTAGTACTATATGGAATGATGTTTATGTTCATGGTATGAGGATCAATAAATTCAACATCAATCACTGTGATTTGTATTTTAAAATAAATTATTCATTGTGCTTATATAAAACATTATTCTATTAAAGGGTTATCAAGGTGAATGATCCATTATGGTGGAACTAGTGTATGATGTAAGGGGCCACCCATTTTTGTTCCAGTTTTAGAGGTCACATACCTATTATCAACAAAATCCGTAAGGATGACATAGAACTTTCATGAAAAAATTGTCAATAGAAATTTCCATATTAATTACTCAGTTCATGAAATTATGATGAACAACTATGTTATATAACACTTATAAAATTTATTAATTTAGGTTTTATATATTATAAAACCAAAAATATGTCTATTTATATTTTATAAAATAATACTAACTATCCATATAAAGGTATATTAATTTGTCTTAAATAAAATAAAATGATTTTTTATGATAAACTATGTAATATAGATACTCCTAGGAAGATATTAATTTAGTTGAAATATAATCCAATAAATTGTTATATGATTTTATTAGAAATTTGAATTTACAATATCCAAAAAATAAAATATTTGATATGGTCAACTTGATGACCTTTCTCGGACCATGGGAATATATTTTATAGCCCCAAAAGTTATTAGATTTTACCTTTTGTTTAGGAAAATAATTAAATAAATAAAAAACAAATTTATTTAATTACCCTGAAGTACAATATGAAGGCATGCAAATATTTTGATAATAATATACATCTGGAAGATGATCGTGGATATTGTCGGAAACCCCACTAACGTAGTAATTTCATCCAACTTTAAGGAAAATCTAGTGGAAGTGATGATGAACATGTTCTATAGATGGTCTCTAGATGCTATGGACTCATGATATCCTTAGCTTATGTAATATATTAAATATTTTATAGTAAATTGGCTGTTTTATTAATGAATTTGGTATGTGCATTTCATGTCTTCCATATCCTTGTGAACTTTTATTAATTATACACCATGTTAGGCTAAAAATACCCAATCAAACTAATATAAGGAGAAATACTGGATTATTTTTTATTGCTACGTCATGTGAAGGAATAGAATTATTTAATGACTCTTATGATCTCTCCCCCATAAACATGTTTATGAATTACAACAATTACATAATTCATATAGATAATTTTTCTAGTAATTCTTGACATCTTAGATGTAGAATTCAGTTAACCTTATTTTTATCTTCTCCTATTAATCTATAAAAAAAATTCGGACTCTATTTTGGAATATTATACTACTTCAGACATCAAATTTTTTTATTTGGTAAACTGTTGGGCAAAAATCCCTCTAGGTATCATTGAAGCCTTTTTGAGGTGATTGTGTTTGTTGACAAAGTGGAAATCTAAGTTGTGATTGTTGACAAAGAGGATTTCATGGTTGAATGTCGAGTTCAAGAGCTGAGGTCAACGATCCATGTTTGATTCAAGAACGTCGATAAAAGGAATGGATGATCTGGAGGCGGTACAAAAGAACAGATACAAGGTGGCGCCGTTTTCCAGTGTTTGCCAAATTTTTGGGCCTGAAAATCGGCAAATGAAGAAAAGTGTTTTTGGCAAAGGGAATTGCGCGCCGCGAACATGTTGTACATGAAACTTGCGCGCCATATGTTTTTCAAGATCAGAAGATCAAAATATGGCTAAGGAAATAGGTTCGCGCAAGTTTGGGAGTTGGTCGCGCAAGTGTCTAAAAGGAGAGAAGACTTGCGCGCCGAGATTGGGTCGCGCAGGTGACTTGCGCGCCGTCGCTCAGGGTGGTCAGATTGCTTATAAATACTGGACCACCCCTCCTCATTTCTCACCGGAGTTCAAGACGAGAGCTCCCGTCGCGCAGGTGTGGTGGTCGCGCAAGTGGTGTGTGTGGTCGCGCAGGTGGGACTTGCGCGCCAGTGGTTGAAGTTGTGCGCCGGTGTTAGAAGTTGCGCGCCGGTTGGCAGTTACGCGCCAATATTGGTTTGGGCGTAAAAGGAAGAGAGTCGCGCAAGTTTGGAGTTGAGGAAGCTTGAGTCGCGCAAGTGTTTGAGGAGGACTTGCGCGCCCGTTGTGACTTGCGCGCCGATACTTGCGCGCCGAGGTTGACTTGCGCGCCAAGTAAGGTTTGTTCCAGCAGTGTTTTTCGGGCTGCGTGGAAGCTGGATGTTTGCCCGATACCGTCGGTGCAAAGAGATATTCATCTGCTGGGGAAATTTGTACTTCAAAAGAGCATCTACACACAGAGGAAGATGCATTCATTCATGCAAATGAAGAGACCTACAGGTCTATAAACTGTGAGTGGATTCCTTCCAAGAGCAGTGAGCTTAGGAAGAGGAAGAAGGTGATCCTCTCCACCGGCAGTGAGCCAGAGAGAGAGAAACAGGGAGTGACCCTTGGGAAAGCAGTGAGCTGACCCTAAACTTTGTATAGGCAGTGAGCCTGGGCATAGAAGTGATCTAGCCCGAACATTGTAATCCACAGCTAGTGAAGTCTAGTGGAATTTGGTACGAACCGACAACTTGTCGGCGTATGCTCCTTGGACGTAGCCCTTAGCGGTGAACCAAGTAAAAATCTATGTGTCTGCCTGTTAATTTTCATGCATAGCATTTAAGGAATCATCATCAGATAAAGGAGCAAGTAAGTGATCATAACATACACACAAGTGCAAACAAAGTGACCCTTGTAACAAAGAGGTCAAGATTCAGCGGGGTAGAAAGAACTTTGAAAAAGAATATCCATACCCTGATTCACCCCCCCTCTCAGGGTATATATGCCCTTATTGGCCCTAACATAAACCATAGTGGGTGAGCCCTCTACCTTGGACAAGGTGATATCAAGTTCATTTTCCACCTATAACATATTATTTATAAAGATATATATTAATCCTTATTTATCAATGAGAATAAACATTTATTATTTATAAGGGTATTAAAGAGATGTGGATATATTGGATAGTGAATCTACATCAGAGTTGGGTAACCCTGATATATAGGAAAAAACTAACTTAGTAGGAAAACAAGCCATAATGTTTTCTATTACAAAGCATATAAAGTAATTCCTCCTCTTAACACCATATTCTCCAGTAATTATTTTTATCACTTATGGTATTCCACCTTGGACATTGAACTCCATGACCTAACATGTTGGGATTAGATCAATCTTCTAATAAGGTGTTCTATTCAGACACATTGTTTGTATAACTATTATAAAAGGATGAGTGTGTATGTCTATACATCCTTTATACTATAGTGGAATATCACTTCATGGATTAGTCTTTTGAATATATCATCCTTCATCCCCTTCCCAGTTAGGCTTCAAGATATACCCTAGAATATTATCTCTCATTCATGTGGGTTTATACCAATATAAAATTATCCTTTATTTTAAAATTTTGTTCTCTTGGTTAATTTATCAGGATTTTTTTGGGCTTCTAGTAATTATTCATGCATCATCAATTATCATTCCTTTTTGTACATTACCTTGTTATAGAACTACTAAAAAATTATATATCATCATTACAAAATAGTGTTTTCTATCATTTTGATGGGTTATTTCTATTGAAATATTATCCCAATTAAATTTTTAGGATAGGATTCTATGAATCAAAAAGTTTAGGGAAAAACTTTTTAATAAGTTAAATTTTTGAACAATTATCTATTGTATAGTTAGACCTATGGTTTTATGGTATGAATAATGATATTTCACAAAAAAAATAGTTTTGATTCATTAAAATATCTTAACAGATATATTTCAGTATGTTTTTTGGAATGGACTTTTTTATTCCATCAGAAAAACCGAAGAAGATGTTTTGTGACAAACAAATATGTCACAAATAAGTAAAAAATATTAGAAAAAATTATAAATTATACATTATAAATTATAGAAAAACTACTAATATAAAAAAAATTAAAAATTTAAGTTATTTTAAGTTTATCTAAAAAACATAATGAACTTATTATGTGTTGGGGGATTATATTCAAGTGAACTATTAGGTGGAGAGAACTCTACCTCAAAACCAGGTGTAAGTTGACACGTCCACTGAATCATCTACTCATGTTATTTTTCTATTATTGATAATGATCTCTATGTATTGATGTTTCTCATCCTCATTTCTATTTAATTACTATACATATCCAAAAATTATCTTACATGGATATCTCATCAATATAGATGAATATTTAGAATATTATAAAAGTACACAAATGAGGACTGTAATAGTTTAGTGACTTTGGAAAAATGGAACAGAATAATTAAACATGGTGAATATCATAAAGGTTTCCCTATAATATCTACCCCTTTATTACTTCTACTTAAAACTTTTCTTAACAACTTGGGGAAAAGAAACAAAAGAAAGGGGGGATCTTGAATGCTCTATAAGGGTAAATAAAGGAAGTATGAAATAATAACATTAACATAAGGGTATGAGAATGTGGGAATATCATTTTAACATCACACCTTACCTATCAAATATTATAATCATGGAATGTGGAATAAATATTGTTAGATCATAATATATGAATCATAAGGGTATTAAAATAGTAATCCATGAAATAATTTTTGAGGAATAATTAATAGAATTTATGGCATACACATATTCATAGAATATCCAATGTCAAGGATACCTACCAATACCTTCATAAAATGTTTGGATGGGGATAAAATCAATTTGCCTACCTTTGGATTAGGCTAATAACCAATGAAATCAATTGTTTTTAGGATTGGAACTCAACCAATGTACCCTCGTTTTTCTGCCTTAGGCTATATCCCTTATACCCTCTTGTTTCTGGACTTGGGATATTACCTATGTAACATCTTTTTTTGGACCTGGGATACAACACATGTACTCTTTGAACTCATATACCACTTATAATTATAGAATGGATCATAGGGAAATATAGGTCCCACCCATATCCTAATAAAATCATACATATATGGGACACAAAATAAAAAAATATTGTAACCCATTAAATGAAGTGAGTTTCATAAACATGTAATCATATCTTAAACATTGTGAAAATAAAGTTTTCACAATCACTTCATCCATCCATCCAACGTTAAATTTTTTATAGATGAATAAGAATAGAGAAACAAGAAGACCAAAGGGATACAATCAAAGGAGACGAGAAACAAAACATGGGACAAGCAACGCGCAACAAGCAACAAACACAAGAAACATTCACGAGTACCACGAGACTAGCGGGCAGAAATAATGTAGACCATGTAAAGACCAGAAAATTTCAAGGAAAATTTTTTCTTAAAGACATTTGAATTTTACGATTCTGTGGCTTCTAACGACACCTGATTCTGAGGCACGGTGTTCCCGAAATAAATTTCCAAAGTTTAGCTCGGGTACATTTAATAAACAAATGAGCGGGTTTTTCTATCTTTTGAACCAGTGCTCAGAATTGAAATCTGAGGGCACCAATAAAATCGCAATGTCGGTAATTGCTTATGGGGACCTTTACCGTAGTCGTGTTTTCGTGGGAGAAGTTATTTGTTGGGGTTTAATTATGAAGTAAATAAAATTGTTTGTACAATTTTATTTTATATATAAAGGGGTTAATTCCTCCCATGGGAAGTTGTAGGTGGGTCCCACACCCAGTCAAATTCCCATGTGTGGATAATTGAAAGGTGGGTCCCACAAGAGACCCAACCTTTCACATTCCCCCCAAAACTCATTAATCCTCTTTAAACTTCCCTTAACACTCATATACCCCCCATTAAACTCTTTTGTTTAATGTTGACAACTGTCCCATATTTATGTGACTTCTCACCTCCTCTTATATCCCACTATAACTCTTTCCAACACATTAATTTAATGAATTCAACCACATAAATTAACTAATAAAGTGGTGTGAATTTTAATTTTAAATTTCATGTGATAATAAAATAATAGGAGAATCCTATTATTTTATTTTGGGAGGGCTTTGGTTGTGCTAAGGAAGATTGGGTGATCTCTTGAGATTTTGGAAGAACACTGGCCCTCCGATGAAGAACGATGTCTCCTTCGACGAAGAACACCGTTTCCGCGAAGAACAACAACACACCTTCCATTATCTTTTCCACAACAAGTGAGGAGACGTTGATTCCTCCTCGTAAGCACTCCTATGATGTCTATGAATCCTCACCTCACGACGCCGTCTTCCACGATGCCCGATGTTCAATATCAATTATTGAGGTAGGGGTTTATTCTTGAAAGGGAATGTTTTCGTACCCCGTTTTTTGTTGGGAATCGTTGTTTAAATACGGAGAATTTCTATCACTTTACATGAAGGGTGCAGGCCGAACGAACATGGACCAACGACCCTCTGTTGATCTCGTTTATTATTTTTAGAATCAGCAACCGAAGGTGGAGGAGGCATGAAGCCATCACGCCATACTATGGACACGGTGAAAGAAGTCGGTGTCGTTGCGCCAGCTGTGCAGGAGGAACCCTGGCCCGCTTCTCGGGCCGCTTTGGCGAAAGAACTGGCCAACACGTCGGCCGGCCGGGCGGAGGGGACTGCAGTGCCCGGAGGGCACTGTGCTAAAGAAACCCACGGCCCACCAAGCAGGCTGCGTGCACCAAAAGGCCGGTCGGCCTAGCTGTTCGGTTTTGGAAGGGCGTCGCCACTTGGCACCACCGATTCGGACAACCGGGGGGGCTCTCGGACTGCTCGGCCTTCGGGCCAAGCCGCTCGGCTAGCCGTCCTAGCCATCTGGGCCGCACCTCACCAGGATAGGCCGCGCCACTACGGGGGGGGGGGGCCTTCGGGTCAGGTCGTGTCCTTCCGGACAAGCTGTGTTTTCCTTTGGACCGGTCTGAAACCCCTGTTAGGTCAGACCCGTGAAAATGGGTTAACCCAACCTGTCGGCCCATTGGGCTAAACGGTTCGGGCCCATTATTCACTTAAACGTGAATAACATAAAGACTGCGCGTCTGATCGACACGCCGTCTACGGCACTAGGACCCTTTCAACGAGATGGTCTTTTTACATTACTCTATGTGAGTTTTGGACAAATCTTGGTAAACGGACGGGTTTTGAATGAGCATATTTCCAACCGGCCCCCTGGAACGAAAAAATCCAATATCTCTTAGACCGGGCGTCCGTTTGACCCGCCGTATGTCGCGTAGAGTTCCTTTTTACGAGATGGAACTTCAGGATACATAAACATTGGACATCGTGACATTTGATGTATAGACCCCTTTTACTCATGGAGCAGACCCTCTCAGAATCGAGTACACTGTGTGCAGGAACCCTAGAGTTGGCTGCGACTACGACGACGATGACGACTGTATTTGGATCCTATATGGGTTCGGCAGGGAAGACGACTGTACTTGGATCCTCTGTGGGTTCAGCAGTGATGATGAATGTACGTGGATCCTATGTGGGTTTGGCCGCGATAGTTACTATGCTTTGATATTACGTGGGTTCCGCAACGACAACTTCTTTACTTCAATTCTACATGGGTTCGGCAGGGAAGATGATTCAGAGGCTACATCTAATCATATCCACCCATCTTCGTGATTAGTATTCTTGTGTGAGCTGAGTCTTGATATCTAATAATTATCATTATAATTATTGACTTATTTCCTATGTGTACTTTATTGTGCTTGGGCTAAGAAGTTGGAGCCATACTGAGATTGATGACTAAGGTATTTGTATGGGAATATACCTAAGTTGAGTTAGTTGATACTTCGTGTTTTTATCTTTCCATTGTGGTTTGTCCTTCGTGGATTCTAGGAGACATTCGGGTGTCTCAGGGTCCCTAATGAGTATCATTATACTCACCCATGCAACGGAAATTCCAAAAATACGTTGTGTTGGTTGCAGACGACGGACATCAATGATCGTGGTTGATGCTTGAGGAGGAGCTGGACAGTATCCGGAGGTGGACCACCAGGCGGGACGTACACGGATCAGACGGACGAAACTAAGGTACTGACAAGACTATATGTACCCACCCATCAGGTGGGATTCCTGGAGGATGACTCGATGGTTGCTGCTTTACTTTACAGATGTTGTACTTTCTTTTTCAGTTGTACTGTACTTCCAATTGGGTTTTTATACTATCCCTTTTACTTTACAACACTTACTTTTGTACTCATTTTATGTTCTCCAGCTTGCTTACTCTGTTGTGTTTTTTTCAACTATAAAGGCAATGAATTCTCTATTATTGGGATTTACGCCTTTGTTTTTAGTCGCCATCCCCTAGCCTAAGGAAGGCGGGCTTGGGGTAGTCACGGTATGGGCCCGGAGGATGGGTCGTGACAAATTGGTATTAGAGGAGTCGGTTCTACCGCAAAAGTCCGGACTCTGATAATTTATTCTTTGTGAAGAAATAGTGTTAAGAATAATGAGTGTGGTTTTTAGTCCAGGGAGTCCAGTGTTGGTGCGGTGGCCAACGTATCCATACACTAGGACCTTGACTTCTAATTTCTGACTTAGTGCTCGAAAACACTGATTGCATGTGGGGTTCAAAAGATTCTTTTTGATTACATTGTGTCAGCTCAACAGGTATATTGTACTTACCGTGTAACACCTATTTCTTCTCAGGATGGCCCCACAAAGGCAGCCAGCTAGGGTTCCAAGCTACGTGATAGATGGCAGCCCACCGAGCGACGAGGCCTTGGTGAAGGGCCTCATTATAACGGAGGCACCAGCGGTACCACTGCCCGCTGAGCCACTGATTCTACCGACCCCAGCAGTGGAGAGTGAACAATGCCAGATTACGTTGCATGAGTTTTAGCAACATAGGCTGTCCTAGTTCCACAGAGAGACGCACCCTCAGGCAGCCGAGGATTGGATGGAGGCTATCGTCAGAGTCTTCAGATTGGTAGGGACACCAGCATACCTTTTGTTGATCCTTACCGTGAGCCTCCTGCATGCCGCAACAGGTATATGGTCGAACCTAATGATCCAGGTGATTGAATAAGAATCATTACTTTGGACGTACTTCGAGAGCCTCTTTCACTCCGAGTTTGTTCCTGCCACCCTCCGTGCGGTGCGCATCCAGGAGTTACTACAGCAGCGGCAGGGCATCATGACAGTATCCCAGTACTCGGTGAGATTTAATGAACTCTCTCTCTACTCCACAGACATGGTATGAGAACCATTCTTTTGGGCCCGGACCATTGAGCAGGGACTGAGGAATGAGATCAGGGCTTCAATAACCTCCCTCAGCATTCTGACGCAGGCAGGAGTACTGGAGCGAGGCCTTCTTGTGGAGAGCTTTCTTGCTGAGCCGACGCCAGCAGCGAGACCCACCACTGGGCGACACGTAGCGGAGTCTTCTGCAGCCGGAAGTAGACAGATGTTGCGGAGTTTCAAGACAAACAGGCCATCAGTTTGGCGACCTCAGGATATTGGTTTGGATGTGTGGGGCACACACTGCAGAGCCAGTCATATGAGAGGCAGAAAGTGCTATGCATGCGGCGGGCAGGGCCACATGGCTCGTGACTGCCTGACCCACCATGCAGAGGAGCAGCAGGTAGTAGAGGGACCTCCCAGGCAGAGGCATAGGTTCGACCGTGGCGGTCCATAGGGATCATGCGATCGAGGTAGAGGAGCTGGTTGAGCAGTAGGTGGGGGACGACGCTTCGAGTCTCTACCACCACCACCACTAGGACCACCCCGACCACAGGGATTTGGAAGACAGGGGCAGGATCAGCTCTAGGCAGTCGAGGACTATAACCACAACACACCTGATATGATTCGAGGTACTATCTGTGCCTTATCCAACCTTGATGTAGTTTTTATAGACGCAGGAGTGAGTTATTCTTTCATTGCCGCTGCCATTGTTCGACGCTCGGAGATTCTGACGGAGACGTTGGCTCAATCATTACGACTAGATACTCTTACAGGAGCAGACTCGATGATGACGCACTGGTTCAGGCAGTGTGAGCTTACTCTAAGAGGTGAGAGCTTCGGTTGGGATCATCTTTTAGCGGCGTCGAGGCTTTACGACGTCATCTTGGGCATGGATTGGTTGTCTATAGTCCATGATATGATCAACTGTATTAGGAGCAATGTGCGGTGTTTCCGCACATATGGAAGCACGTTCACATTCACCGGTGAGAAGGGAGACTTTGCATCATAGGACAGACTTACGCAGAGGAGAGGGTAGCTGATCACCCATCAGGTGGCTAGTCTCATCCTAGGAGTAGTTGATGTGCAGACTCCAAGTTTTCCTGTCGTGGTGGATCCGTATGCAGACGTTTTTCATGACGATTTTCCAAGGCTACCTCCTTGTAGAGAGGTATACTTCGACATTTACCTGTACCTCGGGACAACACCGATATCTACTCCAGCATATCGGATGGCTCCTGCCGAGCTTCGAGAGCTGCGGTTATAGGTGGAGGATTTACAAGGTAAGGGATTAATCCAACCTAGTGTTTCACCCTAGTCTTCCACGATTTTATTTTCCAAGAATGCGGATTGGAGCTTAGAACTATGTGTTGACTACCGTCGCCTGAATCAGGTTACAATGAAGAAGAAGTATCCACTCTTAAGTATTGACGACCTCTTTGATCACCTCAAGGGACCACAATGATTCTCGAAGATAGACCTCAGGTCAGGCTATCACCAGCTCAGAGTTCGAGACGGGGATGTGAAGAAGACGGCCTTCAGGTGTCGGTATGGCCACTACGAGTTCTTGTTTATGCCTTTCGGCATAACCAATGCACCAGCAGTGTTCATGAGTCTCATGAACAGGATATTCCAGCTTTACCTCGATCTTTTTTTCATAGTCTTCATTGATGACATACTAATTTACTCGACTTCTGAGGAGGATCACGCCTACCACTTTCGGGTTGTACTAGACACACTCCGAGAGAACCCGCTTTATGGAAAGCTCTCGAAGTGCTAGTTCTGAATTCAAGAGGTTCACTTCTTGGGGAACGTAATCTCATAGGTAGGAGTAGTTGTGGATCCTGCGAAGATCGAGGCAGTACATGCTTGGGAGCCACCCAGGAGCATGATAGAGGTGCGGAGTTTCCTAGGTATGGCTGGGTACTATCAGAGATTTGTGCCAGAATTATCCAGAGTTGCAGCACCACTTTCAGCTTTAGAGAAGAAGGGTAAACCCATCGTGTGGTCAGATAGATGTCAGCAGAGCTTCCAAGAGCTGATACAATGATTTACCAGTGCACCCATCTTGAGGCTACCGGAGGAGGGCGTATGGTACGTAGTTTACTGCGATGCATCAGGGACTGGACCCGTGTGTGTCCTGATGCAGGAGCGGGAATTGATCGCCTATGGTTCATGAAAGTTTAGGAAGAACGAGCAAAACTACACTACCCATGACCTGTAGTTAGTAGTAGTGGTCTTCACCTTGAAGATGTGGCGACACTATCTGATGGGAGAGCACTTTACAGTCTACTCTTACCACCAGAGTCTCAGGTACATCCTCTCACAGAAAGACCTGAACCTGAGACATCAGCGATGGCTCGAGTTCCTAAAGAACAATGACTTTGAGATAGTCTATACTATTGGGAAGGGTTACGTTGTGGCAGATGCTCTCAGTAAGAGACCGGGCATTCAACTACTTAGAGAGGCGACAGAGAAGTTAGCCACATTTCAGATATCCTTCGTGGATAGAGGTGGGGAATCCTTTCTATAGTCCCTCATAGTCACTCCACTACTTCTTCAGGTCAGAGAGGCACAACGTTGTGACGTTGACTGTGTGACGCGACGTGCTCATATTTCCACAGGGCAGGCGCCGGATGGATATTCTGAAGGAGGAGAGCACGCCATCCTCTTCAGGGGATGTACCATGGTACCAGATGCACTGCAGGACGATGTGCTGAGGTAGTTCCACACTTCCCCTCTAGTGGTACATCCTGGAGTGGTGAAGATGTACCAATACCTCAGACAACAGCACTGGTGGCCGGGTACGAAGAAGGTCATATCAGAGTTCGTTTCTCAATTCCTCAATTGCCACCAAGTGAAGGCGGAGCACCAGGTACCAGCAGGTTTGGTACAACCCTTCGAAGTTCCAGAGTGTAAGTGGGATGGTATATCCATGAATTTTGTGATGGGGAATCAATGTACTTCCAGAGGACACAACTCCATCTGGGTGATTGTGGACCGACTCACCAAGTCGGCCCACTTCCTACTGATCATAGAGTAGGGATCAGTAGAGATATTGGGATGCATCTACATTCAGAAGATTTTATGGATTGATGGAGTTACATTGTCTATCATATACGATCGAGATGCTTACTTTACTTCCTGGCTTTGGAAGGGGTTGCAGGAGGCATTTGGGACACAGCAATGCCTGAGCACCACCTTTCATCCTCATACGGATGGACAGATGAAGAGGACCATTCAGAAACTCGTGGACATGCTCCGTGCATGTTTCCTTGACTTTGGTCACAGATGGGAGGATCACCTACCCCTGGTGGAGTTTTCTTACTACAACAGCTACCACTCCACCATCGGGATGGCACCATACGAGGCATTGTACAGCCGACCTTGCAGTTCACCTCTATGTTGGACTGACCCTGGCGAGTCATCACTCGTAGGACCAGATATGGTTCACGCTACGATGGAGAAGGTGCAAATCATCCAAGAGTGGATGAGGACTTCACATATTAGGCGAAATTCCTATGCTGATAGGAGGCAGAGACCACTAGAGTTCGAGGATGGCGACCACATTTTCTTACGGGTCTCACCTTGACGTGGATTACGGAGATTTGGCCAGGGTGGCAAGTTATCTACGCCCTTCATCGGACCATTACAGGTCCTCAGTAGGGTAGGCGAGGTGGCTTACTACCTGGAACTTCCACCTCAGTTGCACCGGGTGAACGATGTCTTCCACGTATCTCAACTGAGCAAATACATGCACGACCCAACTCACACCATTGATCATGGGGAGATGGACATCGATGATAGGGCGGTATTTGCAGAGGTCTCAGTGGAGATAGAGGAATGACAGGAGCGGGTCCTACATGGACGGTCGATTCCCCTTATGTGTATTTGTTGGCAGCACGAGAACCTCCAGGAGAGCATATGGGAGTGGGAGGCTAAAATGCGTGCACAGTACCCTCATTTGTTCTTTAATTTATGATGTAGCTTTACGGGGATTTAAATCCCTGAGGTGGGAGTAATGTAATGACCGTTAATTTTCAAGGAAAATTTTTTCTTAAATACTTTGGATTTTTACGAGTCTGTGGCTTCTGACGACACTTGATTCTGTGGCCCGGTGTGCCCCGAATCAATTTTCAATGTTTTTCTCGGGTATGTTCAGTAAACTAACGAGCGAGTTTTTCTATCTTTTGAAACGGTGCTCGGAATTGAAATCCGAGAGCACTGATGAACTCGCAACTCCAGTATTTTCTTAAGGGGACCTTTACCATAGTCATGTTTTCATGGGAGGAGAAGTTATTTATTGGGGTTTAATTAAGAAGTAAATAAAATTGTTTGTACAATTTTATTTCATATCTAAGGAGGTTAATTCTTCCCATGGGAATTTGTTGGTGGGGCCCACACACACTCAACTTCCCATGTGTGGATATTTGAATGTTGGGGCCCACACGAGCCCCAACATTTCTCCTTCCCCCCAAAACTCCTCAATCCTCTTTAAACTTCCCTTAACACTCATCAGCCCCCCTCCCTATTAAACTCCTTTGTTTAATGTTGACAACTCTCCCATATTTATCAGACTTCTCACCTCCTCCCCTCTCCCTCTTTAACTCTTGACAAAACATTAATTTAATTAATTCAACCACATCAATTAATTAATGAAGTGGTTTGAATTTTAATTTTATATTGCATGTGATAATAAAATAATAGGAGAAGCCTATTCTTTTATTTTGGGAGGGATTTGGTTGGGCTAAGGAAGATTGGGAGAGCTCTTGAGATTTTGTAAGAACACCAGCCCACCGACACAGAATGACGCCTCCTTCGATGTAGAACGCCATTTCCATGAAGAAAGACAATGCACCTTCAATTCTCTTCTCCACGAAAGTGAGGAGACACTGCTTCCTCCTTGGACGCACTCCAACAACATCTACGAATCCCCACCTCGCGGCGCCATCTTTCGTGACACCCGACGTTCGCCATCAATTGATGCGGTAGGGGTTTATTCATGAAAGTGAATGTTTTCGTACCCCGTTATTTGTTGGAAATCATTGTGTAAATACGGAAAATTTCTATCTCTTTATGAGGAGGATGTGGTCCGAACGAATACGGCTTGACGACCCCACATTGATCTCATTTATTAATTTTAGAATCGGCAACCAAAGTCGGAGGAGGCACGATGTCGTCACGCCGTATCGGGAACGCGGTGAAGGAAGCCAATGTCATCGCGCCGGCTGTGTGAGAGGAACCGAGGCCCGCTTCATGGGCTGCTTTTCCAGAAGAACCGGCCTGCCCATCGACCGGTCGGGCGGAGCCAGACCGCGGTGCGAGGAGGGCACCGCACTGAAGAAACCTACAGCTCGTCATGCGGGCCGCGTGTGCCAGAAGGTCGGCGGCCTAGTCGTACGGTTCAGGAAGGGAGGCGCTGCTTGGCACTGCTGGTTCTGAAAGCCGGGGGGTGCCCCCCTCAGACCGCTCGGCCAGCCGGCCGAGCCGCGCCCATCTAGGCTGACCCCGGCCGCGCCAGGCCGCGCCACTACGGGTCGGGCCGCGCCCCTTCGGGGTGGGCCGCATCCTTTGGGCCGAGCTGCTGAGGTAGTTCCACACTTCCCCTCTACTTATGTATATTCCCATAAATATAACTAAGTCATCAATCTCAATACGACTCCAACTTCCGAGCCCAAGCACAATCCAGTCCACACATAAGTAGAGTTGTTTGAAACTTCGTGTTTGTATCATTCCTTTGTAATTTGTCCTTCTTGGATTCTGGGAGACCTTCGGGAGTCTCGGAGTCCCTACTAAGTATCGTTATACTCACCCCTTCACGGAAAATTCCCATACTAAGTTGTGTTGGTTGCAGACGATGGATATCATTGATCGTGGTTGAGCCTTGTGGAAGAGCTGGACAGTATCCGGAGGTGGACAACCAGGTGGGACGTACATGGAGCAGACGGACGGACCCGAGGTACTGACGAGACTATATGTACCCACCCTTCAGGTGGGATTCCTGGAAGATGACTTGGTGGTTTCTGTTTTACATTACAACTGTTGTACTTCCTTTTTCAGTTGTACTGCACTTCTAGTTGGGTTTGTATACTAGCCCATTTACTTTACATCACTAACTTTTGTACTCTGTTTACTTTGTGTTTACTCCAGCTTGCATACTCGATTGTGTTTTATTTCTTCTATAAAGGCAATGCCTTCCCTATTATCAGGATTTACGCCTTTGTTGCTAGTCACCAGCCCCTGGCCTATGGAAGGTGGGCTTGGGGTAGTCATGGTACGGGCCCTGAGGACGGGTCGTGACAGTCCAAGAGCATCTCATCTATACCATTTTGAGAAATATTAGGAATGGAACGTTTGGATCATTTCCCTTGAATGGTATGGGTAACACCAAAAATGTTAACATAAATTGAAAACAATTTTGTAATCTATAATAATGATATTTCATAAAGAAAATATACTTTCTTCTTTTTAAAATGATTTTTAAAACATATCACCTTTTGAAAACTATTTTATTTGAAAATAATTTTAAAACATATAAATAATACCTAAAATCATTTTGAAAAACATTTTCCTTCCCAACGTATAAGAGAAGCATTAAAATATTTTGAAATTCTATTTCCATGAAAATATAAAATATAATCCTTAAAACATTTTTAAAATCATTATCCATGAAAACTTATAAAATAAACATAAATATTTTATGAAATTATTTTTCATGAAAACATATAAATGATTCTAGAAAATATACTGAAAACCTTTTTAGTTTAAAATAAATTCATAATTTAAAAAATATACTTCTATATATGTTAAATCCTTCTCTTTTAAACAGTCCTTTTTTATAAAATATAACCAAATCATTGAAAATTATTTTAAAAAAATTTTAAACATAATTTTTTTTCTCAAAACCTATTTTCTTTGAAAAATATATTAAAATAATTCGTTTTTTAAAATATTAGAATAAACTTTTTCATTAAAAAAATTGTAGTCATATATTAGAGGAATCATTTAAATGATGGTCTTTCCAGTGGGTATATCTGTACATGTCAAAATTTCCATTCGCACCTTAAAATTTTAGAAAATTCCATTAATTAAAAAATGTCAAGAATCTTTCTTTTAAAAAAATTGTTAAAAAGGTAATACGTTGGTGAAATTTTAATTTAAAAATTATAGGGTAATAGAAAAACATTTTTTATATCATTTTTAGAAAACATGACTTTTAAAGAACACATATTTCCAAATAAATTTATAAATAACGTCTTATTTTCATAAAAAACATTTCCTCAATTATATTAAGCAACAAAGAGTGTGTAAATAATAAAATTAAATGGACATAACATGAATAACTTGAGTTTAGTGAAATTCATGATAGTCTTTTAGGGATGTATCATATAATTTTATCAATGCAAGAATAATCATAAACAATCTTGGAAAACGATAAGACTTTTTCAATAAACTCTTACCACTTGGTGACCATGAATCATACATACAATGTAAGAAAATGAAATTAAATGATGCATGAAATATCATTAAAAGAATAATATGCTTCATATAGCATGTCAATTGTCATTATATACACCTATTAGAATAATACATGTTCATGACATGACATGTGTCTCAAAGATAAAAAATTGAGGCAAAACTACTTTACCAATTTGGAAAATTTTGAACTATAAGCCCCCTAAAAACGATCATTAAATGTATATGTAAATAAACATAAATATAATTATAATTATCATAGGCCACATTAAGGGGAAATATATAAACCACATAAAATAAATGAGTTTGGTAGATGGTATGTATCTGACGGATATAAAAAGTGAGATAAGAAAACCCTTTCCTTATGTCATAACTCTCATCATAATCATTCCAACCAGATGTATAAAAATTAATAGTTTATTATAAATCCATAACATGTCCATTATTATATATATAACATAGTTTATGATTTAATTATGAATTTATATTACCCCATCATCAATAACTCCATGTTAATGTAACATTTCAAATGATAACCACCGTGTTTTCTTTACAAGTTTTGAGTAGTTATTTTTTATCCTCTTACATAGATCATGATTTCCTTATTTCAAGAATAAATAAAATCATATAAATATCATATATATTCAATATATTTTCATTATAATAATCTTTAGAGTGTAGAATTATGAAATGGAATACATCGTTCATGGAGACAGTTGGTCATACGTATGCATGAAGGTTGTTTCTCTTTTATTGTCTTATTTAAAGAAAGAACATAAATGATATATATATATATATCCATTAGAAATATTATTTCATATATATCATATATTTTTACTAAACCCATCCTTAATACATTCAATGTAGAGTGAACGAATCAAATCACTTTTAGGAGGCGGTAGTCTGCACGTCCACATAAAATGTCATCCTATTTAGAAAAAATATAAAGCATGAAGTTATGATAAACAAAATAATTAAATAATTGTTAATGAATCATAAATATCATATAAAAACATAGTTTACTAAATAATTCTCAGCCATGAGAGGTAGCGAAGGAAAAATGAACAACGAAATTTCATGAGGCAGTAATTCGCGATACACAAAAATGGTATGTTTGATTCCCATTAGATGGAAGTGTGTGTAAGTGTTGGTATAACCCTTATAATAAAACAATTACATATATTATGTAATAGTGGTTATTACATAAGAATTTAATAAATATATTTGTGTGGATGGAGAATGAAAATAATATAAAAGACCTTGAGAAAGGATGTTAACTCTTCTTTGGGTAACTCCTTTTGGGTTACACTAAAGGGATTTCCTGGATGGATTTTCACCTAAATATTTTTCAGGATTAAATTAGGGATTATTTTAGTATATTTGTTCATATTTTGGTTGATAACTATTTTCTTGAAATTTTTATGTAATTGGAATATTCAATTCCTTTTTATAATGGAGGGGGAGTGGTACTCTTGTAAATACTAAAAGGTAATCACTATTGGGATGTCTCTCTTTCCTAATGTGCTTAAAAAATGGACAAATAATGTAATAAACAAAATTTATGGTCTAAAAAATTATCTACCATGATTTTATTGCATTTTTATAGTTTCATTCCACAATAATTATGATTATTTATATTTTTGGTTTTGGGTTTTCATTTCAGTAACTACTTTTTCTGCATAAGTAACTTAACCATTTAGACCAAATTAAGGTGTGATTTATTATAAAGTATAGGAACACTAAATTATAAATATTATACCTATTTTAAAAAATAAAAATATTCTGTTTTTGTGAAATTAAATTTATAACAAGCACATATGACGTGCAAAAACCCTACGTTAACTATAATTGTGCTAACAATGTTTTTACTATTTAAAGGTATATATATTCATTATAAATTTTTTTTAAGTTGGGGCCGAAGCCACATTTTTTATTATTAAATCAAAGAAAAGACCTCTTTTAATTGGGTAGAGGGAAACCCATTACATATCCCGATGGCCCAGTGGGCTGATAGCCCATTACATAGACCGTAGGCCCAAATTTTTTGCCCAATTCACATTTTTTGAATAGTAACCCGCCTGCTACAATACCCGCACATTACCGCCGCCGCTACAGTCTCATGTTGCCGCAACAGTACCCACTGATGAACAGTGCCACTTATGCTACAGTGCTTCTACAGTACATGCGCCCAATGGGTTTTGAACCCCCATTTTTCATGTAGGATCACGGGGTGATTACCACTAAGCCAAACCCCAACTACAATATATATTCATTATAACTGATCATTTTTTCCATTAATAAAAATATTTTATAATTTTTAACCTTAAAAAAATAATTTGTATATGGTGGGGTTTTTAATAAATTTATATCATTTAAAAAAAATATTATTTATTATAAAATAACATTATTTTTATTTTTGAAATTGTTTATTTTATTTTTATTTAAAAATATCAAAAAATTATCAAAAGTAAAATATATTAATTTCACATATGTATGACATGTTATATTCATCTTGAATAAAATATATCAAAATAATTCATTTAAATTACATGGATTTTAATTTTTTCAGAATCATTTAATTAATTTAAATTTAACTAAATAATCCATGTGTTTGGATTTGTTGAGTGTTTAAAAATTATAATTCATATCTAATAATTAGTGAAACATAATTAAAATATAAATTACTCATTTATATTTTAAACAGATATGTATCACAATTTTTTTTCATATCTCAATGTGTTATAAATGTTAAAGGTAAGGAACATTCTTTTTTTTCCTTACACAACATATAAAATTTGGCACGTTTATTGGAAAGTATCATACTAAATCCTAATATTGGAACCATGAATGGATAATGTCAAAATATTGGAATCCAATTGATTTTGGAAATGTTTATTGGTCAATTTGGCCCTTAATTTTATGTTATTGTACTTTGTTAAGCTTAATTTTACCATATTTAGGGTAATTAATTTCAATCACATTCACTAATATTTTGGGTAAAAAATTAATTTAATCTTATTAAAAAATGAATATCCTACATATTACTACCATGAATATAAATTTTATTAAAATTCAATTCATAGAAGTGTATAAATTAAATTTAAATCTAATCCCACAGACATGGAAAGAAATCAAGTTTTTAAAGTAAAAATGTTCAAATGTTCAATATGTTTTTATATGTAAATTCAATAAAAAGTGATTAAAATGACCAAAATTAGATTAATATGTATATAATGGATCTATTTTTACTTTAAAACCCAATATTACATATAAATTGGCATTAATAATTATTTAAATAGAAAATAAATATTTAACTATAATTCAATATTTTTCACAATTGAAAAAAATGAAACTTCACCGAAAATCACTAAAAATTCATCTTAAGATAATTTTGAACATCCAAATTTAAAAAATGATATTTATTTAAAATAATAAAATTTATTATTTTGTCAAAACTTATATTTAATGTAGTTTCACTATTAAAAGATAAGCTATCAAAGGAATTCAACATTGTTCATAACATATGCCAAACAAATTGTTTAGAGTACGAAAAGATTATATAGGGGATGACTCTAGTGAAAGCTTGATTACTTTTAGAGTATAAACAAATAATAACTTTGTGATTTAATATAACATAATTTATATTCATTGTATCACAAAATGAAAAATTATCAAAAATGTTAAATTAATTTGAAAATAAATTTCAAAAAACAGAAGGTGTTACAATTAATATAATTTATCATCCTCAATTAATAGTATATCTTTTTAATTGGGAAGATATTATTATTATATAAAATCTCAATTATAGCTGACCAAAAAAATATTTACAAAACTATAATAATTGGTTGGAATTGATCCTAAACAAATTTAGATAACTCGACCTTTCATGATAGGATACCTGATAACCCTTATCAAAGTCACTTCATGAATATGTGTCACACATGATCCCTAAATATCTCATCAAATAGTCATAACCCATCTATCATACATGAAAGATTTCATATCCACATACATATCCTTCATGTGAAATTATATTTTAAAAGGATAAAAAATGAATTTCTTGTAATAATAAAAACATAAAAAATTTAAAACTACAATCCGATGTTGTCTCTCTCTAGAAACATGTTACATGGTATGATTGGTCTAAATCTTTTTATAGAGGTTAAAATATGTAATAGTGGGATAAACCAAATAATACATAAATATAACATATATTTTTTGTTAATGTCTTCATAAATTAATAATCAACATTACAACTTGTATGTCTTCAAATTAAATTAAATTAAAAACCCCAATCACAGGAACTTATCACCTTCCTCCCTCAATTTTTTCAACCACATGATGAGATCCTCTATAAATTACTTCATTTATTATAGCATAAAAATCACTCGTATGTCGTGGAAGTGATATAATCTGGTTGATATCAATTGAAATACTTATCATAAATAGAATTATAGGGTCTCTCCCGGTATCTCTATCTAAGGTTGTGTAATAATTGATGAAAACACATAAGAAAACATGGTCTTGTACCTCCCAGATAAATGATCTCATTCAATCATCGAACAAAGTCCACAAATCCAATAAAAAATAATAACCAAAAGTTAAAAATTAGATAAATATAGAATAAAATATATTATTTTTTTACATACAATCCAGTAGTAAAACATGTGACGTTAATCATTTCTGAGAAACCTAATCCAGATAAATTAATGGACCAATTTTTTTTTATAATATCAACATCTTTCCCCCTATCTATATGTAAAAAATGATACAGATTGGAATAAATAATTAAAAAATTAATATTTAATAAATTAATGAAAATATTTAAAAAATAATCACTTAAATTTACTTTCTCAATCATGGGTCTAAGTAATGAGATGGATGCTGATCATGAATATGGTCATTAAATATTAATCTAGCTAGGTCAAAACCCCTTATGGTCGATGATATTGGAGAAGAATCATATACATAGGCTAACGAATCATAGATATCATCACCATATATCACTACATTGATGAGGGTATTATATTGAAACATAATGACCCATGATCTACTAAATGGTGCCCCGAGATGGTGGGAAACATGGCCATAATTAGGCCTCCTAGGACGCAAAATCCTACTGACTAGAAGGTAGGGCCTAGAGGTATGTATTTATGGAGAATATAACCTCATTTTAATGTGTAGAACAGCTAGAATAACCATATCAACCATGTACCAGAAGAATATAAAATATCTAAAGAGTAGAAAGAATGTATAAATATAGAAGATTGTACCAATAAATGGATAAAATTAGTCATATAAAATATGAAGATCATGTCATGTCTTTTTGTAAAATGATAGGTAATACATAAAAATAGGAAATTATTACAACAAACATAATAAAATACAAAAATACAAAAAAACTATATGTAGATAGACTCATGAGCCTATCCCACTCTTGTAAACACATAATCATAAGAGATGATCAAATAAAACATTATACAATGGTAACATACCTTGGTCCCTACCTGCATCATTGGTTTTCTCCCAAGTAACCAATATCGTCCATAAAGTGTATGAGATAACACTTAGTACGCCACCAACAATGGTGTCTATAATAAATCCAATCTGTTCAACACAAAAAAAAATTAGTCTGCATTGTATCGCAGGTATAACAACACAATAATTAAAGAGTCAAGTATATGTGATCATGTCTATCCATACATGGATACCTATGAACAATAATCCTGATCCCATAAATAAGTGTATCTTTAAATCATTAAATAAGTTGTGATACATTATAGTCTAACAACTATAAAAAAATAACAACAACAAGGCTATCTCTAGGTGTATTAAAATATCCTCAATGGCCTCATCATGTAATAATGTCTATAAAATCCACTTCATCCTATGTCGCGTCATCTAATTTCATACCATGATGGGCATGATCTATGGTATAGAAGACAAAGGGGTCCTCGTGGAGTCCTAAGAGAATCTCAAATGAATCTTGTTAAAGAATTAGGTAGAGTCTAAGTAGAATGTCATCATAGTATGTCCAATGCAAGAAAAATAATTCTAGATCTAGGTGTATCAAGGCCCTTGGAATCTTATGGAATCAAGATCAATAGAGTACAATTTTCAAAGCATCCATGATCATAATCAGTATGTATCTATATAGTAGTAATGTTTATGGAATACAATGTAATTGAGATCAAATGAGCTTATCCAAGGAATCCAATACCATTATCATTTCATCAAGGAATTCATTATTCATTGAAAAATCATTCACAATTCATAATTTAAACAACTAATTTCAAAATTTCAAAATAAAAAATTTAACCACTTAATTCGAATATCAACATAATAAATAGATACATAACCTTCACCTAACAATTCAAATCAATTAATTCCTTTCATTCACAAATGAATAGGTAAAACAAGGTGTTAATAGCCTTAAATAATTAATTAATTCTCATTAGGGCTCCCACAAAAAATGGGGAGAACACATTCAACCAATGTGGTGGTATAACATAGCACAGATACATGGGAACAACCTATGGGTGGAATTGGTAGGGGATAAAATCATAAAAAATATAACATAGGTACTTTGTAGGTAAGCTAAATAGGTTCAAAACAATTATATCAAGACTCTCAATTAAATTTTGGAGTAACACAAGAAGGTCAAACATGCATAATAACTGTGAAAATATATAATATAGAACAAACATCAATGAGACAGAATAGAACACCTAATATAGATCCATAGTTGACCACTCACCTAGTATCAACCTCTGATTCAGTCCAGATTAGGAGAAAATAGATTAACACATGAAAATATGTAAAATAGTCCGTGTAATCATGCACCTAAATAGTTATGTCAATATAAAGATAAATGAATAACAACATAATATGATTTAAGAACTCATGAGTGTGGGTACTATGAGATAAATGATGTTTGAATTTGAGTGTGGATGGCGAATTTGAAGAAAAACCTATGATGTGAGCATAATAAGTAGATCCCAAAGACAACGATATCTGCTAGAGAGAAAGGATGAAATATAAAAATGAATTAATAATTTTAAATGGAAATTTGATCATTTCACCCAAAAAATTTTGGTCTCGCGGTTTGGTTACATGGGTGGCCAAACTGTGCGCTCTTTTCTGCCATAAGAGGGACATCACAGGTTCCATGCACAATGTTTGTGCTTGGAAAAATCCATGTAGGCACTATATTTATTTTTTGGGGGTGATTTTGTTTAACGATAAATGCAAATGATTCTATTTGAGTTTGGTTGGCATTCCTAAAGTATATTCATTTAAGGTGATGTATTTTTTCTGTATTATTCAAATTTTTGGGCCTAAAAAATGGAGTACAATTTATAGAAAAGAATTATCTCTATATATCACATGTGATATGAATATTAAAAAGGAGTTTTTGGATTGTAAAGGATGTTTTAGAACCCGAAATAAGTAAGACATTTTCTAAAAGTAGGTGGTGAAAAAATACTGACACTAAGGGATATGCGCTATGTGAACCGAAAAGTGAACTACATGAGCCGAATAAATAAATTAGTTTATGGAAGGATCATAATTTATGGGAGGCTCTTAATTTGTGGGAGGATTGTCGTTGTCATACAGAGGTGGTGATTTTTGTCTGTTTCAATGGTTTTTCATTTGTTCATGACCTCAGAAATCATAAATGATAAAGATGCTATGAGAACTACTTATAAAGATAACGGTGAGGGAAATACCTCATCCGAGGATTCAATAATTATGATTATATAGATTTGGGGATCATCTTTCCTATATAAATACCCTTAATCAAATCATTAGCATTGAGAGAAATTCATTATATATGATCATCGATGGAATAATTCAGCAAAGCCCAAAGTGGTTTGTAAGGGAACAATTCAATGAAGGATGTCGTTCATGAGGGATAAATTATGTGAAGGAAGTGGGTTGTAAGGGAAACATTCCAGGATTGATAAAGTGGTTATCTGAGTTGAATTTCATAAACCCGAAAGAGGTTCTCTAGGGAGGATTCCATGAAGAAATAATCCAAGATGTGAAGGCAGGTCGTGGAGCATAGGGAGTCCATGGAGTGAAGGAAATACTTGAACATGGTAGTGGTTTATAAGGAATAAACCATCCATAAATCGATTGTGGTCCAAAAATAAAAGGTCGTCTATTATTAACCCCCTCAAAATGGTTCATTTTAGTTCATATATTATGCATGATAGTTTTCATAGGGTCCATGAAATTTCTCGATGTGACTAAAATTGTTCGTTAAATAATTTCCAGAAACTAACAGTGCGTAGGACATTTCATTTCATCTTTTTATTGAAAACATGACTTCGTGGAACACTCATATATGTGTGAATAATATATAAGTTTATTAATTAAAATAAGAGATTATTTTGGAGAAGGAGTGATCAGACATCAGTTGAGAAATCATAGTGCTTTCAAATTGTGATTGGTTTTAAACCAAAAGGGATATTGTGTCCACTCCAATCATTGTAAGGGAAGTGAGCATTGGATTATAAGCGGTTCCTAAACCAAATTTTGGAAGTGATCCTTAATATATTAGGCACAAAGGTATATTTATTTTGTATGATCCTTATAAATAGACCAATGAGGGTGAAAAAAAATAGTTGTGTCAAGTACATTATTTCATTTCAATTCATATATTTTTAAGAGAAAGGGAGAGAAGAGTTTTTTGTTTAACAAATTAATAAATATCCCAAGGGGAAGTTGTTTTAATCATTCATACCCTAATTCACCCACTCTTAGGGTGTTTAACCAAATTGGGATAATAGTTTTCCAAACCATGTGAAAACCATGCTTCACACCTCTACTAAAAATTACAAGTGCTTCGACACATGAATGCAGCCATTAAAACATGGTTTCCATCAATCCTTGTGGCCACCAACTTCCCTATATCAAGTCTTTCATGGGAATGTACACCTAGATAAAACCCTAGACCACTTCCCACAATTTTATCAAACCTTGTGTCTTGGGTCTCTCACTTTCTACCAACCATGGGGCCTAGCTGCCTTTCCAAATAACTGGTCCACTAGGCTTTGAACAAGCCCTAGACAACACCAAAACTCCCATGATCTCATTAATAACTCAAATTTTGTCAAACTCAAGGAGTTAATCCAAATTTTAAAAGATTCATACCTCATATAAATACTCCAGATCTTATAATGTTCCCCCCTTAATTAAAATTTCCTCTTATTTTCCATTCCAAGGGTTCACAACAATTTCCTGAGAACAAGTCGAGTCATTGAACACACACACATTGGACTCATGATCCCAAGTCTGGTCCTATAAACAAACATTCAAAAAAAACACTCCTACTAGAGGAACTTACTAGTGTCATAGAATATTTATTCTCCAATCAATGATACATATAAGATGATCCTAAATGGGAAAAACTTTCTATAACTCCACCTCATCTAACTATAGATTGTGAGATATGTCTGAATGATAATGGTGCAGCTAATATAAATTGAAGATTTCCGGAATGGATAAATACCTCAAAGGTAACTAAAACTGATTGGCCACTAGGACGAACCTCTGTAGAATCTCATATGGATTGAAAAATCATAGTGAAAGCATACATTATCATAAAATCAATTAATGTACTGTCCTCAGTACGATATATAAAAATACTTGATCCCTGACCTAGAACTCTACAGGTTATCAATGGTTACCATCATTACATTTCTATCTAGGAAACATAGTGCAAATTTATTATCGGTTCAACTGGACCAGATTTGAAGTCGTCTTCATTAGACACACTACGTGAAAAAGGACTTTTTGCGACGGGCTTTTTGTGACAGGAATAAATCTCGTTGTAAAAAGTCTGTCCAAGTGGTTATTTGAAACGGGGGCAACAACCTGTCGCAAATAATCAATTATTTGCGATGGGATTTCATGTCCTGTCGCAAAAGGTTTGGCGCGGGTAGCGCACCAAACTGCGCAAAGGTTATTTGCGACGGGGGGATCCCCCCATCCCAAATAGTGATGTATTTGCGACGGGTCCCGTCCCAAATACCCGGCGGCAGTTAATAGCTTTTTTGTGACGGGATGTCCTCTCGTCGGAAAAGGTGTGTCGGTAGGGACTATTTGCGATGGGACCCGTCACAAACAACTTTTTAACTGCAGACAGTAATTAATGCGGGCATAGGTATTTGCGACGGGTCCCGTCGCAAAAGATACTATTTGCAATGGGTAACCCGTTGCAAATAATCAAACTTATATATACCCCCATTTGTTTTCTTCTCATTCCACTCAATTCCTAGATCTTGTTTCCCTCTGAACTCTGATTTGATAGGGAAAATTTTTCTAAGGGAATTTTTTTGGACACGATGATGTTGTGATGCCGTCTACATCAGTAGAAAATCATGTTTAAATGTATTTATGTTTTATTTAATTTATTATTTATTTTAATTTATTTATGTTAATTATCATTATTGTTGATTAGTTGTAATTAAATTGAATTTAAATTGTTTTGTCATGACTATTTATTTGTACTAATAAATTGAAATTTTTAGTATTACTTTTTAATAATTAGTAGTAATTAGTAATTATTAATGATAATTAGTAACGTATATAATTAATGTGTTGTAATTAATAATAATTGGTAATAAAAAATAATAAGTACTAATAAATCGTAATAAATCGTAATAATTATTAATAAATAGTAATAAATAGTAATAAATATTAATAAATAGTAATAGATATTAATAAATTGTAATAAATAGTAATAATTATTAAAAATTATTAATAAATTATAATAAATAGTAATAATGAGTAATAAATTGTAATAATTAGTAATAAATTGTAATAATTAGTAATAAATTCTAATAATGACTAATAAATTGTAATAATTAGTAATAAATTGTAATAATTAGTAATAAATTGTAATAATTACTAATAAATTGTAATAATTACTAATAAATTGTAATAATTAGTAATAAATTGTAATAATTAGTAATAAATTGTAATAAACTGTAATAATTAGAAATAAATTGTAATAATTGCTAATAAATTTTAATAATTAGTAATAAATTGTAATAATTAGTAATAAATTGTAATAATTATTAATAAATCGTAATAATTACTAACAAATCGTAATAAATAGTAATAAATTGTAATAATTATTAATAAATTGTAATAATTAGTAATAGATTGTATTAATTAGTAATAATTAGTAATAATTAGTAATAAATTGTAATAATTAGTAATAAATTGTAATAATTGGTAATAAATTGTAATTATTAGTAATAAATTGTAATAATTATTAATAAATTGTAAAAATTAGTAATAAATTGTAATATTTAGTAATAAATTGTAAAAATAAGTAATAAATTGAAATAAATTGAAATAAATAGTAATAAATTGTAATAAATTGTAATAATTAGTAATAAATTGTAATAATTAGTAATAAATTATAATAATTAGTAATAAATTTTAATAAATTTTTATAAATTTTAATAATTAGTAATAAAATGTAATTATTAGTAATAAATTGTAATAATTAGTAATAAATTGTAATAATTCGTAATAAATTGTAATATTTAGTAATAAATTGTAATAATTAGTAATAAATTTTAATAATTAGTAATAAATTGTATTAATAGTAATAATTAGTAATAAATTGTAATAATTAGTAATAAATTGTAGTAATTGGTAATAAATTGTTATAATTAGTAATAAATTGTAATAATTAGTAAAAAATTGTAATAATTAGTAATAAATTGTAATAATTAGTAAGAAATTGTAATAATTAGTAATAAATTGTAATAATTAGTAATAAATTGTAATAATTAGTAATAAATTGTAATAAATTGTATTAATTAGTAAGAAATTGTATTAATTAGTAATAAATTGTATTAATTAGTAACAAATTGTATTAATTAGTAATACATTCTAATAATTAGTAATAAATTGTAATAATTAGTAATAAAATGTTATAATTACTAATAATGTGAAATAATTATTAATAAACATTAATAATTAGTAGTAATCATTAATAATTAGTAATAATTTGTAATAATTTGTAATAATTAGTAATAATTAGTAATAATTAGTAATATTTGTTAATAAATAATAATTATAAGTAATAATTAGTAATATTTAGTAATAAATACTAATAATTAGTAATAAATATTAATATTTCGTAATAATTAGTAATAATTAGTACTAATTAGTAAAAATTAGTAAAAATTATTAAAAATTAGTAAAAATTGGTATAATTAGGAATATATAGGAATATATAGGAATAAATATGAATAAATAAGAACAATTAGTAATAATTTGGAATCATTAGTTATAATAGGTAATAATTAGTAATAATTAGGAATAAATAGGAATAATTAGGAATAGTTAGTAATAATTAAGAATAATTAGTAATAATTTGGAATAATTTGTAATAATTAGGAATAATTAGGAATAATTAGGAATAATTAGTAATAATTAGGAATAATTAGTAATAATTAAGAATAATTAGTAATATTTAGGAATAAATACTAAAAATTAGGAATAAATACTAATAATTGGGAATAAATAGCAATAATTAGAAATATTTAGATATAAATAGTTATAGATAGAAATAAATAGCAATAACTAGAAATAATTAGCAATAATTAGCAATAATTAGCAATAAATTGCAATAATTAGCAATAAATAGCAATAAATTTCAATAATTAGCAATAATTAGCCGTAATTAGAAATAATTAGAAATAATTATCAATAAAGATCAATAATTAGGAATAAACAGTAATAATTAGGAATATTTAATAATAATTAAGAATATTTAGGAATAATTATTCATAAATAGTAATATTTGATAATAATTAGGAATAATTAATAATAATTAGTAATAAATTGTAATAATTAGTAATAAATTGTAATAATTAGTAATAAATACTAATAATTACTAATAATTACGAATAAATACTAATAATTAGGAATACATAGCAATAATTAGAAATAAATAGGAATAATTAGTAATAAAGAGGAATAATTAGTAATAATTATTAATAATTAGTAATAATTAGTAATAATTAGTCAGAATTTGTAATAATTAGTAATAATTATTAATAATTAGTACTAATTAGTAATAGTTGGTAATAACTAGTAATAATTAGTAATAATTAGTAATAGTTAGCAATAAATAGTAATAGTTAGTAATAAATTGTAATAGATAGTAATAAATAGGAATAATTAGTAATAAATAGGAATAATTAGTTAGGAATAGTTAGGAACAGTTAGGAAGTTTTTTTAATAAATTTTAATAAATTTTAAGAACATGGCACAATTTCCAGTGGATTGACAACACTCCTTTTGCTCGATGACTTTTCTCCTTCCAACTCTCACCGACTCAAAAAATTATGAAAAATGTGCTGCTATATAGGCATATTCAGTCTCGTATGCACAATAATGGATACGCATTCGTAGTATCACATTTTTTATATTGTTTTCAGGTGGTGACAGTTGGAAGAAAATGATTCATCGACGAAAAGGGGGCTCTTTTGTATGACGGCTCATTTACTTGCATCTTTGTCACACTCAAATCACAATGAATAATCTGGTGAGAGATACGCATATTCATTCTCATGCATATGAGAATGAATAGGAATACCTCTGACCATATTTTTCATTGTGATTTCAGTGTGAGAAAGATGCATGTAAATGAGCCCTCTTAAAAAAGAGTATCTGTCAATCCACTTGAAATTGTGTCACCCTTAATTAAAGGTAATTATTAAGAAGTTCTAGCAATTGGTTATAATTTTTTTTAGATAGTGTTTTTATAATTTCAAATTATTCAAAAAGAGTGATGATTTTATATTTTGTAGAAACATATGGAACAGGTATGTCGACATTAGTCATTATTAGATGATTGTGATTGGATAAATCAGTGCAGAAATCCAAATGGTTCTAGTTTAAATCATGTAAATAATGAGGGTGTTGAATCTTTCTTTGAATATTTATCATCAAAACCAGAATGTTTTTTAGAAGGCACAATTATGTTTCCCTATACAAAATGTGTTCTGAGAACATTTGACACATTTGACAATGTTGGGGGACATCTTTCTCGGGTTTTTTTCAACCAGATTATGTTTTTTGGTATCAATATGGTGAACGTAGTTTTAGAGAAGATACTAATAACTTGATTCTGGATCCATCACAGTTCCATCATTTAGTACATGATGTTGTAGGTCCATCTCTTCATCAAACTCAAACTCACGATGACATCGATTTAGCTCCTGAGTTGGCACCATATGAATTTTATGAGTTGTTGAGGTCTGTTGGGGATGAATTATATCCTAGTTGCAAGATTAGAAATTTAGAAGCGGTTGAAAAATTTATGGCTATTAAATCAGATAATGCAATGTAACAAAATTGTTTTGATCAGATATTATCTTTTCTTAAAACAATGTTACTTGAAGTAAATGTGTTTCCTGCAAATTACTATTAGAGCAAGAGGTTGGTTCGTAATCTGGGCCTTAGTTGTCGAAAGGTTCTTACATGTGAAAATTATTTCATCTTATATTCTGGTGAAAATGATTTGTTGGATAGTTTTCCCACATGTGGACAATCGAGGTATAATGAAGCTCAACTAGGGAATTCTGGATCGATTCCTATAAAACAGTTGAGATATTTCCCCCTTTCAGCCAGGATACAACGTTTATTTATGTCTCGTAACACAATGGAAATAATGTCTTGGAACAAAACCAATATTTCAACTGGTAAATTCTTGAATCATCAATTTGATGGTGATTCATGGAAAAATTTTGATCGTCTGCATCCGTCTCTTTCTTTAGAAGCCCGAAACGTGCGATTGGGTCATTCTACTGACGATTTCTGACTGTTTGGTTCTTACGGTAGAAAGTATTCATGCTGTCTTGTCATTATAACTCTGTACAATCTACCTCCAAGGATGTTGATGAAGGAGAACTATATCTTTTTGACGTTATTAATCCCAGGACATTAGAAAAATAATATTGATGTTTATTTGAAACCATTGATTGATAAGTTAAATGAATTGTAGAGTAATGGTGTTAGTACATATCATGTTGCCACGAAACAAAATATCACATTAAAAGCTAAATTGATGTGGAAAATTAGTGACTTTCTGGCATATGCCATGTTATCTGGATGGAGTACACATGGTCTGAAATCATGTCCTTACTATATAAAAGAAAACAAAGTTGTTATGCTCGTCAATGGAAAAACAATCTTTCTTTTTTGACTGTCATCACAGATTTCTTCCAACCGGTCATCCTTTTCGAAGGAACAAATATCATTTCAGAAAAGTAAAAATTGAACGGGATGAACCTCCAAAAATGATTTCAGGTACAGTGTTAAAATCTGTTGTATTTTCATTACCTCCCATCACATTTGGGCCAACAATAAACTAACACAAAATTAATGGCTTTCAGAAAGAACATAATTGGATAAACAAAACATTTTTTGGGATCTCCCATATTGGTCTGATTTGTTGGTCCACCACATGTTGGATGTCATGAATATTGAGAAGAACAATTATGATAATTTTTTTCATACAGTTTGGGATACAATAGGTAAGACCAAAGATACTATAAAATCACGATTAGATCTTGCCCAAATTTTTAGGCGACCAGAACATGAACTATGTGAAAATGTCAGATCACAGAGGTTAATGAAGCCAAAAGCATCTTATACACTGTCCAAAGAGAGTCACTTATTATTTTGTCAGTGGATTACAGATTTGAGACTTCTAGATGAATATGCTTCCAATTTGGGATGATGTGTTAAGAATGGTCATATTATCGGATTAAAAACTCATGATCGTCATGTAATAATTGAATGAATTATACTGATTGTATTCAGAGGTATGTTAAATTCTATGATTTGGGATCCGATAACAGCCATATCAATTTTTTGAGACATTTCTACAGTGACAACAGACTATGATGCACTCAGAAAACTGGAAGAAGATGTTTCTATAATTATATGTACACTAGAATAAATATTTCTTCCTATTTTATTTGAAAAAATGGAAGATCTGTTATTACATTTTCCACATCAAGCTAAATGTGGATGTCCAATACAGTTTTGATGGATGTACCCATTCGAGAGATGCATGCAGAAATTGAAAAAAGTACGTAACAAATAATCAGTTGAAGGCTCAATTGCTGAAGCTTATTTTCAAGAAGAAATTACTTTTTTCTGCTCTCACTATTTTGAATATGAATATACCTCAAGAAAAAACCGCATGAGACAGAACAAGGGAAATGTTAATGATTAAATGGACAATCGATTATCAGTTTTAATCATCCAAAACTGGGCTTCGGTGGAGTTCAAGAACGATGGATTTTAGATGATGAACACCATAGAGATCATACATATGTTCTGCTCAAGTGTGAAGAAATGACAGCATTTGTACTGTGAGTGATTCTATCACTTATTTTATAATTTCTATTATAGTATGTAATCTTATTTTATTTATAGGTTATATGATAATCATATCAACGTAAAACATCCACAAATTACAGCAACTTCTCTTGAAGAATGCAGACAAAAAAATTTCTCAATTCTTTCAAAAACTAGTGATATAAATTATTGATGGTTTAATATCAATTCAGTTTACTATTTACTATAGTGATAATTATTTTAAAAAATTTCAGGTGTCTCATCATGTTGATAAAATTCATAAGCGATTATGTATATTGAGTAACCCACCATCCAAAATGGTTAAATCTTATTATTTATATGTGGTGAGTGATTTTTTATTTCATACACATGCAAATGGGGAATCAAAAAACAATGAAAAGTGGATTTCGTTAGAGAGGACTGCATCATAGAGAAATTGAAGTTTACTTTTTAGGAATTCTGGATGAAATTATTGAGCTATATTATCTTGGACAAAATTACATAATGATGTTTAAATGTCGGTGGTTGGATACTGAACGAGGCTTGCATGTTCATCTGACTCAAGGAATCATCAATATTAAATATAAAACTATTTTTGCATTAAATGAACCATTTTTACTAGCTCAACATGCACATCAAATTTATTACACAACGTATTGGGCTACTTTAAGATACCTGAGTGATTGGTGGAGCATTATAAAAATGAAATCTCAGGAAAATCAATTTACTGAAATTGAATGTGGTTCTGCTGAAGTGGACGGAATTGAAAATTTTCAAGTAAATACTCAAAACCCATCTTTTTTCACTAAGAAACGTGAATATCGATGATGAAATCCCAAAATTAAGGGTCGTTGGTGATAAAGATGTTAATGATGTTACAAATGAATTTGAAATGCCAAGGGATGGTGGATGTGAAACTCATATGGATATTGATGATGCAAAGGAGGAATATGAATACATTAACATCTTCAGATATGAATATGATGATGAAGGTGAACATTGACAGAGTTAAATGATGGTTATGATCATAACTAATATATATCTATATATGATAGATATTTTAAACTATCTGCTAACAACAATCATTTTTTGTTTCAGATGGATCCTGATCTATTTCGTGAGTTGCAGGAGGCTGATCTACCTTTAGATGAGGGGAATGTGGGATCATCTGACCCTCAACCTACTGGTGGTTCGTGAGGTACGTGGAGGGGGTGTGGGCTTGCACAACAGATGATTCCTGACCATATCCTCAAGAGACATCCACATCTTGGCTTTAATCCACGCACACAGAGGTATGATAGCATGTACATTTTAGTTATATTTTTCATTAATTTAGTTATATATATACTAATTGTTTGATTATTAATTTTTTTTTCACAGTTTTTCACATGTAGTTGTTGTACAAGGGCGTGTTATCTTTCACAATTATTTTTCTCAGCCATCGATCACATGGTAACAGATTCCCGTTGATGTGTAGCTCGCCATGTACAATCATTGGCTGGTACGTAAATAAATAATATTTATTTTGAAATTTATTTTATTAATAACTTGATATTATAAATTCTTTGTCGGGTTTATGGTATCCCATCGAGGATAGCATGTGTGACGCCGCCCATGAAGCATGGGAGGTGGCTATGTGTGAGAGTTTGCATCAGTTTTTTCACAATTTGATAAAGATGTCCTTTAAGAAAGCAAGAGTGACAGTATTTGATGAGTCGTGTAGAGCCAACTGACCAGATTATATTTCATCTCGGGTTTGGGATGGATTATGTGGACACTGGTTGGGTGGTGGATTTTAGAGGAGGTCTTCACTGGGTCGGCAGAACCGGGGGAGATAGGAGGCGATGCATCAAGCTGGTAGCCGTAAATTCAGTACGCATAGAGAGCAACTGGTAAGTATATTTTTTAAAAAATTTATATAACTTTAAATATAAACATTTTATTTTATATTTCTATTGGTAGTCGAGCATCCCGATATTACGGAGTTCGAAGTTTATCGAAGGATTTATCGTGATCCAGCCACTAGATATATTAGAGGTGATCACCAGCTTCAGATTGTGGTTAATATTATTTTTTCAGTTTGAAAATTAACTGTATATAATATTTTCACAATTTTAATTTCAAATTGGAATTGAAGGAGTCTTATGAGGTTGCGACCTCTCAGAAAGAGGCTGAGTGTCAGGACGAGGAGACTGATCAGACCAGTGCACACCTTTTCGACAAGGCGGCACAGATGTAGGTGACTCAGTATGGCTTTGATAATGGTCGAGTTGTTGGTATCGACACTCGTGTGACTCTTGGTACTTATTATGGTACTATTGCGATGTCGGCATCCAACTCGAGAGGAGCTCGTAAAGAGGCATCATCTTCTGTCTCACAGTATTAGGAGCAGTTATGAGCTCAGAAAGACATTATATAGAGTTTGCAGAAGCAGCAAGAAGAGATGGGTCAGCAGCAGTAGTAGAAGTAGCAGCACAAGGAGGAGATGTGTCGATTGTAGTAGCCGCATCAGGAGGAGATGAAGTACATGCATCGTATGACTCGTAGTTTGGGGATAGGGTTTCCCCCAATATCTTCTTCAGCTCCTCCACCTCCTCCAGAACATGACCCCCAGTGATTTCTTTTAACTTAAAAACATTCGTATTTGACATTTGTTGTGATATGAACTATTTATAGTTTCTATATTTTATATTGGTGCAAATATTAGATAATTTATTTTTTAATATTTTATGATTTTTTTGTGAATATTGAGAATTTTAAGAATTTTAAGAATTTTTATTTTTTTATTTTTTTAATAATATTAATATTATTATTTCATTAATCATAAATTTATTAAATATTTTTTTTCAGTATTATATTTTTTAATGTTTTTTTCTTTTTACTAATAATAACAATAATAATAATAATAATAATTTTTTATTTTTTTAATATTATTTTTGGATATTAAGAATTTCAATATAATTTTATTTTAATTATTTTAATAATAGTGAAATTAATTTTTCAATATTAATAATTTTATTAAATATAATTTTTTTAAAATTTATTTATTATTTGCGGCGGGATCTGTTGCGACGGGTTCCCATCGCAAATAGTCTAAATAATTTTTTTAGAATGTATTTGTGACGGTATTAGGGACCTGTTTCAAAAAGTATTTATGACGGGCTCGTTGCAAATAGTCTAAATAATTTTTTTTTATAAACGTATTTTCCACTGGATGACGAGCCCGTCACAAATACTTGTTGAAACAGGCCCATTGCAAAAGAGGTTATTTATATATAATGTATATAATCAGAGACTTATTTGTGACGGGCCCATCAAAAATAATATTTTTTGCGTTGTCATTTTCTACCACGGGCTAATTGCGACGGGACCCCGTCGCAAATACTTATTTGGGACAGGATCCCGTCATAAATAACTCGTCAAAAATATCTAGAATTCTAGTAATGACATGGTCTGAGAAATGAAACCTCCCCTACCTCAAACTCGAACATAGGAGATCAGTATGGACTTCCATAAAAAGCCACATAAGTGGTCATCTGTAGGGTTTCCAGATAAAAATTATTGAAAGAAAATTCAACTAGGGGTATATGCCTCTCCCAAAAACATCTAAAATCAATGACACATTCTCTAATCATGTCCTCTAGAACCTGTATAGTACGCTCTGATTATCTATTAGTCTGAGGGTGGTATGTCATTCCTAGAAGAACCTATGTATCCAAATCCTTCTACAAATCATTCTAAAATCACCATGTTAACATGTAATCCCTATCTAATTCTTCTGTTAGAGGGACCCCATGAATGTGCACAATCTCATGAATATAAAGTATCCAAAGGTCATATATTGAAAACTTCTCCCATATATGTGGGAAAAGAGACAAATTTGTGACCCAATACACAAAAACCCATTTAGAATCACTACCTCGAGGAGACCTCTGTATCCCGGTCACAAAATCCATTATAAAATATTCCCATTTCCACTTGAGAATGTGTAACTACTATAAAATCCCAATATGTAACTGGTGTTTTGCATTCACCAACTAAAATGTGGAACACCTCTTGATAAGACTAGTTACATATCATTTAATCCTTGACACCAGTATTGATATCTAAAGTCATGATCTATATTGGAAAAAGTGGGATGTACTACCCAATCCCTCGAATAAAAATCTCACATTATCTCCTCATTTATGTCTACTAGAAGAGTTTTTTTAGTAAGGTAAAAATTAAAATATGATGGCTCAAGGGGAACTGGGTGATAACCTTAAACCTGGTGAAGAAGGTGATCCATATGATCCCATCCTGGGTATGTGCGTAGATAATGCCAATGAGGAGAGGCCCCTGGTCGAGCCTATTAGTCACAAGGAGATGTTATCATTCGCAAAAAACGGTGATGTTATCATGGTAGTTTCTCTAAATGAATCTATTAGGATAAAGAATAATTTTTCGGATGTAATTAAGAATGCAGTGGTACCTTCCTTCTTAGATTTTGATGCTCTTCCGCCTGGGAGAGTGATGAAGAAGGGTAGGATATATCATGTGTCGGCTAATAAGGAAGAAGTTGAGGAGCGAGTCAACCTATGATGGTATTCAATTATCACAAGAGTCATCATCCCTAAGGGTGAGAGGCTATAGAAATTTCGTGATCTGATTTAAAGGGTTCTGATGGTCTGGGGATTGGACAATTGGAGAATGATTGTGATGGTAAGGGTATTCTATCATGTGGTTAACCCCTCGGATGAAGGTAAGAGAAAATCACAGAGCAACGACACAGTCTCCTTGGGCCCTAGTTTTCTGAATGTACAGGATTGGGATTGGAATTCTGATGCCATGAATTTCTGTAATACTCAAACTGAATTATGGATTACTGTTTATTTGATAAATTCTCTGTATTGGGACCCAATGACTCTATAAGAAATTGCATTCCCTATAGGAAACCCCAATCGAATTTACTGACAGATAGAAAATCTGAGGCTCAGGCATCATGCTAGAATATTGGTTGAAGTTGACATGTCGAGTATGCTTGTTGAGGAGGTGGTTCTTACAACGAGGGATGAAAGCATGAAGATTGAAATTCTATACGAGAGGAAGCCAAAATTTTTCTTGAGCTGATTTTTCATTGGAATATGAATTCGGAGTTTAAGCGGGACAAAGAAGGTCATTTTTTTAAAATAAACGGCCATTACTAGAGCATTTCTAGAAGAAGGAAGGGGAAGGAGAAATGTCCTCTCGAGCCTTTGGAGAGCAATGGAGATGGGCAAGGACATGGGCCTAGACAGAATAAAAATATGAACATGGGGGGATCTTCCTCTGCAGCAATGGGTCTTCCCCACAATGGGGCACTGAGTGGGCCTTCCATGGATGAAGAGGGCCCGATTGGGGAAACACAGGTGATTCCCTCTTCCCGTTGTAGTGATATTGTTCCAATGATGGATAGGCAGGTTGTCCAACCATAGTGTGATGCCACTACTCATGTGAAATAGGGCACAACAGACCTGCCAGGGGATAATCGTGATGCAACTTGGGTTGGTTTACCTGAGATAGACTCTCAAGAAATTAGTAATTATGTGTTTATGGATCTCCATCCAGCTACTGATCCAGGAGGAAAATTCACTCAGATCCCCCCTCCAAGGTTTCTCGAATGAGGATTACTCTCGGCAGTGATCCCCCTATTTAATCTAATAATACCTCAATGCCCCTTAGTGTAAGACTCTAGTCATATGAGGTAGAGGAGGCTCAACATACCGATATAGTTACAATCATTATAGGGGGTGCTACTGCAGACCCCAATGGTAGGTCATGTGGGATACATATTGATGTCAGTGGTTCCCGACACACTGATTTAGTCACATCCCACCCAGGAGAGATTGTGGTTACACTCAGTGGTAGGTTAGAGGATGTTGTCAGTGGTGGACTGGTTAGGCTGTTGGTTGAAGAAAATAACGCAGAGCATGTGGAGGAAAAACAACCCACAGAATATGTCACCGACAGCCCAGGTGAGGCTACTGTTTTTCCTAGTGGGGGACGACATGCTACAACTGATAAAGAAAACTAGAGAACTAGTAATGAGAAAGGAATCAGTGGGGAAAACAGGTGACTAGGTAACATCGTAGCATCATTTTCTTTGGACATGGTCTGAAGAAGCGGCTGGGAAGAGAAGGGAATAAAGAGAAAAGACAAGCTTCATTGGACAAAAAAGGGGGGCCTCTGACAAGAGACATGACCAATAGAAAATGATGATGCTTTATTGGAATTGTCAAGTGCTATGAAATTCTCAAATGGTCAGGGCCCTACAAGATTATATTATGGTCTACAAGCCAATGATTGTCTGTATTTTTGAACCTAATGTCCTCTTTGAAAGCTGGGAGGGATTAAAATAGGTCTCTCTAGGATACAATTTTGACTCTAAAAATCAACACACATCTTCTATAGACCATCTGTGGGTTTTAAGTCATGATATTATTCAGATTAAATCTTGTGATAGTGGGCTCAAAGTGTTTTGGTAAATTGTATCTTTGATGGATAGGATATATCAATATCATTTGTTTATCCTACAACCTAATATATCAAGAGGAGGGATTTGTGGGAAGAACTCAAAGTGACCTATAGAAGGATGTATAAAAAATAATTGCTTATTGGAAATTTTAGTACAGCGTTGAAGCCTGAGGAGAAAACTGGAAGAATCTTTAATAGGACTGTTGCCTAATAAGTTTATTAAGTGTATTACCTATAAAAAGTCTGTATATATAGTTCTGATTTCACATGGATTAGATACACATGGGAGGGGGGGAAATCTAGTAATCTTGATAGATGCTTTGTCCATATTGATGACCTTGATACATCCCATGATGTTTTCGGATTCACACTTCTCAAACATCACTCTGACCACAATCCAATTTTGGTTGATGTTATTACTCATGTGACCATGTCATCCACTATTCCCTTTGAATTCAACAATGGATGGCTTGTGATTCCAGGATGCAGGGATATTGTCTTGGAGTCATGAAAGTCTGTAGACATTGGGATCCCTCTCTAAATACTTTCTATAAAACTTAAGCATCTTAAGGGGCTGTTAAGGGAATGGAGAAGGAAATTATTTTCAAAAATTGATGTGGATATTAGGAAGTAAAAAAGAAGAGCTTGCCAAGAATCAGATCTATCATGAGAAGAAACCTATCCTATCTATAGAGGAAATAACAGCCCATAATAAGCTTCATGGTCTATTAATGGTGAAGGAAACATTGGTCAGAAATCAACTGATTGTGAAATGGTTAAAATATAGGGATAGAAACTCCATTTTCCTCAAAATACTGCACAAGGAAAAGAGGGACCGTGTAGGGAACAAGATGATTAGCATTGGTGGGTATCTCTACACGAAAAAATGAGATTTCTCTAGCTGTTGTTGAGAACTTTAAGGGAATATAATCTGATAATGGGTAGTCCAGTATTCACTGCATGGTTGATGACATTAGACCTTGTATTGTCGATCATTCGAATCAACTCCTAATTCCTCCCCCATGCAAAGAGGATATAAAATCTTCTCTCCTATCTCTGAATCTTGAGAGTGATGTGGTCCCTGATAGATTCACTAACAAATTTTTCATGTTCTACTAGGACATTTTGCAGAATGATATTGAACATGCTATTGAGGATTTCTTATCTCCCTCATACATTCCCCATAGAATGAACTCATGTTTCATTGCTCTCATCCGCAAGAAAGAGAATGTTATTGATATGAAGGACTTCATGCCAGTTTCACTTGAGAACAAAATACCCAAACTTATCAGTTAAATTTTGATCACCAGGATGGGTGGGTTGATTGAGGGCATGATCACCAATAACCAATTTGGATTTTTCCTTGGTAGGAACATCCAAAAGTTCCTCTTCATGGCCTGCAAGAGTGTCAATCTAATGAGATTGAAGTCAATGGAAGGGAATGTTTCCCTCAAAATTGACATTTCCAAGGCTTTTGATACTCTTAAATAGAAATTTCTTCGGGATGTCCTTAGAATATATGGTTTCTCTAATGGGTTTATGAATATGATTTTTACCATACATGGCTCTTCAAGACTATCAATTCATGTCAATGGTTCCCCGATGGGGATTCTTTCGTTGTACCAGGGGTTACGAAAATGTGATCCACTTTCTGGGATTCTTTTTTCCATTGTAGAGGATTACCTCAATTGGTATATCAATGACCTCGCTGAACTACAACTTTACAAGAAGATTAGGGCTTCTGTGTGTGATAATTCCCCATATAATCTATTATATGAAGATGACATCTTATTACATGGTCAAGCATCACGAAGAACTATATCCTCTATTAAGGCCCTTTTAATTCATTATGAAGAGGTGGCTGGCCTGACCATCAGTTGGGACAACTCTTCCATTGTTTTTCGAAATTGAATTTTGGTTGGTAAAAGGAACTGGATAGTTAGGTATCTTGGGGTGAGGAGGGGATCCCTACATTTCCAATATCATGGGGTCCCATGTTTTTTGGGGAATGGTGAAAAGGTAGTACTTGGAGGGTATTTATGCTGGTATTATACATCAGATGGCTATCTGGATAGGGAAGGTTGTGTCCTTGGCTAGGAGGGTCTTCCTTGTGATCTCAGTGATCAAACACTGGAGGGAAATATTTTTTATGCATTCCCCGATCATCCATGAATAAACTTACAATTTGGGCTATCATCCTGTTCATCCCATAATCATTCCATCCAGCTCAACCATCCTAGAAATTTCATTCACCTTATTTAATGAATTTATTTCACTATGGTGACATAATGGTCACCCTCTAATGATAGAAATCAACATGGCATATATAAAAAACAAGCCATCCCATCGGGAGAATGAAATTAAACCATGTCATCTCGTGGAAAAAAATCTCATTCAAAGTGATGCCGAGCAACCTGAATGAGACCCTTATGCACAAGAGTGTACTCTCGGATCTGATACAAATAGATAATATAAAGTCATTACACCATTAAAAAACTGAACAATGAAAATGAATTTATCCACAATAGGTATAGTTATGAAGCTATGCGAAGAACTAGTATTAAAATAGAAGATCCTAAAGTAGAGTCTACTATGATCATACCTATAACCGTAGTTGGCCTGATTCTCTTATCCTCAGGTGTATACCGTACAAATTTTAACTTGCATGAACTGTGGCCCTGTGAAACAACCACACTACATAGAGAATGATCAATGCAATATTGTGGCATTAATCGTTCCAGGATCCCTCAACCAGGACTACCACCATGGCCAAAATGACCAAAAAAAAATCAATTTCCTATACTGATGTAGAGCTATGAATCCCTCAACTAATGCATGAGTTAGATTTTTTCCCCTTCCATTAAAAATTAGAGGATAGATCACACAGAAATGGTATATGTGGCCCAGGCTACATCAATCTCATAAATCGACTGCATCTTAATCACCTTAGTTCATCATATCTCCTCATCTCCCACACTAGTGAAAAAATTAGAGTACTACAAGCACTAACAACCTGGTCTGTACTCCATCATGAGATGACTCAAACATTTATTCCATCTAATTTTCAGTGAGACACATGGTCGAGAGGCTGAAATTACCTACTCTATACCCCCAATATAGTATAGGGTTCACTTAGTAATAACCACCTGATTCACAACATCTATAATATAAGTAATCCAAAAAATGTTGACCTATGATCAAACAATATTTTTTATACAATGCACAAAGTGTGTCTCCCTTGAAGGCTCATCTGTAATTTAAATCTGAAAAAATTGACAAAGCCCCGTAATGTATGATGAATACTCCAAAACAGTTATCACTCCCTCCTTAGGAAATATAAATTCTCTCACCCTTTCCAATCTAAATGCCTCTTGTAATAAGTATTCATAAAAACATGACTATAAATCCCCCTGAAAAATATCTCAATGCACATATTCTAGGTTAAAAGAATCTGACCATCACTTGTCTTCTCCCTAAAGTTTATATGCAAAATATTAAATCTCTTCTCATGTGGTGTTTCTAGATTCATGAAGATATAAAATATACTCTCTAGCCACATCTTAGTAGACTATAGAGTACCATCACCAGAAAATTTTGGTGGATGCTGCTGTTGGAACACAAGTGTCAACTCTACCATAGACTAAGAAAGTTGTGGGACTGTTTTATGGTCTATATAAAGCATCAATAAAACTCACAGAATAGGACATTAGCACTTATATCAAGTAAAATTATTGTTTCCAAAACTGGAATGAAAAAAGGATTTATGGGTATCCTGGGGCCCACCATGTAACACACCGAGATTTTATGAGAAATATTCCTTATAATTTCTTTGATGTCTTCTGATTGATTTTTCAAAAATATTATATTGATCTATATTCAACACCATATTATCTTTTAGTACACGCAAACACTATTCTTGGCTTGTGTTGCACGCAAAAGCGACCTTCCTCGATAACGTGTGTTGTACGCAATACCGAGTTTCACTGAACAATGATAATTTGTTATAAACTAGCCGTTAGTAATAATATTAAATAAATTTTTAATTTTATTACATAATAATTCATATTAATCGTATTCTAGAACATGTTATGAGAAAAAAATAATTTTTTCGGGTAAAATACGTATTTTTCAAAAAATGCAGTTTTGCCGCCTTTTGATGGCACACCCACATTAAATATTGTTTTTGACACGTTTATAAGTTCAATTTGATGAAATAAACATATTAATTTTTATAAGGATATAAAAATTAATTTTGGATAATTTTTTAATATTTTTCTGTTAACGTTCATATTTTAATGAATAATAAAAAATAGGCTAAAACTTAATTAAAAACAACTTTTTCATCAAATTAATTTATATGGTTAAATTATTATATTTAATTGTTTTAAAGTATAAATATAATATATTTTTACCATTTAATATAATGTAATTCATTAAAAATAATTTTACATTGAATTCGTAGGTAAAAACATTTCAATCTTTTGAAATGTTTTAACCTCTAAAACTCATTTTCTCAACAAAAGGATTAATTTTAAATTAAATACTGCAAATTCTGTGTATTGAATTTGGAAAAATAAATTCCATATCTGGAATCATTAGGTCCAAATTATGTTAATAGGTTACTTTTTTTATATTATGAATATAACTACGGTAAATTTTATTTACTACAGTTAAATGTAAATCAGTTAATTAAGGGTAAAGATAAGATTATAAAATTACCCTAACACCTACCAAAATTCTATTGGATGAATAAAAGTTGACCCATTTCACCTATGGGTCGGAATAAATTCATCTCATGGACTTTTGACCATGAAAATGATGTAATTATTATTAAAACCAAAGAATGTGACAAGATGTCACCCTCTTATAACTTATAAGTGTAATAATTATAAATTTAGTGATTAAAGTCATAAAATGTCGAACAAAAATAGTAACCAGAAAGGTAATAAAATTATCTACATTATTTTAATTTATTTAAAATTATTATTTATTAAATAATTAGTATTAATGGTGACACAATAGTGATGTATAAATTATTTTATTGTTTGAAACATCAAATAAATGGTTTTAAAAATATTAAAAAAATATTATATGAACAAATTAATGTGATCCCCTAATTTTATAGATAAATATGACATGTTAGGAATACATTAAAAATTTTGGTTCGAACATATCTTTTGTGTGGAGTTTATTTAATTTCAAATAATTGAATTGTGTCAAATTTGACACTATTGATATTTTAAAAAAACATATAATTAAATTGTTTAAAAATCACAAAAATATTTAAAAATTGAAAATTATATGGTCAAAAATTTCATAATGTATCTAATTATGTACAATTCACAACACATAAGTAAGTATTTATAACAATTAAAAATTTAGAATATTATTACAACAAATAAAATTAAATAGATCAAAAAAGGATAAATCAAGTTGATAGGGTTTAAAATAAATTACCAACATGTTTAAATTTTATTGGATGATGAGATTACAACCCTATAACATGTAATTTTTGAATTTTAGTCATTTTGAATGTTTTTAGGTGGGGTTTATCTTTATTATAAATTAATATTTTAGAGGTTTCCAAAAGTTCCCCTCTCTTCTCTTATAAAAGGTCACCCCATCCCTCTCCTCCTCACACCATTTTGAGTCTTAATGATCAGAAAATTCTTTCCCATTTACCTTCTCCACTTTCCTATAAACATAATAGAGGTTTTGGAATTATCAAAATACCAACTTTAGTTCCCTACGAGGAGGTTTATAAGAGGTGCGTCGAAGAAGAGGTAATATCCTTTACCGATTCTTTCAAATTTATTTCTTCTTCTACTTCCTCAATATAATTTATTTAATTTTTAAGTGATAACTCCAATATCAATTTTATACTGACATGTTATTATGAATATGAAACAATCATATTTCACCTTATATACATCCTACCAAAAACGAAATCATCGCGCGTGCGTACGTACGACTTACCGTCTCCACACCATGGTGTAATCCGTTTTCCAACACCACATTACATGGATGGGTATAATGGTGGGAATAATAACTATATGTGATTATTATAACATGATAATAATTCTGAGATATTATATCATCCACTCAAATTCCATTCAATAGTTAGGGGAATGATATCATCACTCGTGCCTACGTACGGATTACCGTCTCCACTACGTAATGAGAATCATTCTCCATGTTAACCATTCAAAAATGATTATAAAGTATATATATAATAAATAATCATGAAATATATGACATAATAATTCTATTAAATATATATATATGTTACTAATTAATTCAATTCAATTTAATAACGAAATGAAAACAACATTCATGCGTATGTACGGTCTACAGTCTCCATGAACGATGTATTTCATTTAATTTATCAATCTATTATATATATATATATATACTGAATATATATGATATATAATTCATGTTTTACATTCTGGAAGTAAGTAAATCATGATATAAGTAATAATAATATCAATAACAACAAGTCCAAACACGTACGATAAATGAAATGATTATTACCCAAAACGTTGCTTTAATATAGAATTGATAAATGAACGGTTAATATAAAGACCTAAGTGAATCATATATGATATCATAAATATTATTATGGTTATATTACCAGTTAATAATATGTTTAAACCACCAACACAGGAGTTTTAAAAACATATGAAAGAAATTGGACCTACGGTAAGGGATAATTATTCCAATCACATTCTAATCCAGGATTTTTTATTCGTAAGTATTTACTAGGGTAATATTTATCATCCATGTCCATGTTTTATGAAAATGTTTTCATAAAGTTCTTAATATTCTTCCAGGTATGTTTAAAGTCATTTTTACCCCTTTTTTTACTTTTACTATGTGGTATGGAAGGAATATTTCTTTTATTTACCATACGAGGTACTTTTTGACTTTTCCAGCAAAAGTATGTGAAGATTGTTTTTTTAACATATACGATGTGAATTGGTTTTTACGGTTTCATAATTCTTTATTTCCATGAAGTTTCCTCTACAATATATCATTATTATTTTAAACAAAATCCTTTTCTTTTAAAATTATATAGCATTTTGAGAAAAGAAGATGATTTTGAAGAAGAAAAGATATTTTCTTCAAGAATTCATTTCAAGTGTTTTATCAAAACTATTTTCCATCTAAGATGACATTATATAATATGATTATGTTTCAAGTATAATTTCTATATTATTTACATGGTTTTATTTTTCATATGATGAAATGATATCTATTTATTTTATATGGATTATATTATGATGGGATCATGTTTATGAAACCCATTTTATTCATTGGGTTACGATGAATGATTAATGTTTTTTTATGTTATACATATGAATGGATTCATTATGAGATGGGTGGGACCTATATATCCTTCCAATTAATTGGGTAATGATTTATATCTCATGAGATATACATGGATAGAACAACAAGTAGAATCTAGTTCAGTAATACAGGACTAGAACGACAAGTAACCTCAGATCAGTAATAGACATTGTCCACTATGATGGTCCCGACAACAATGCCTTGGATAATATGAAAATAATAACAAGAGCTTAATAGTTTTCCATAATTACATGTTTTATTCCCATTCTATTTTATCATGATTAATGTTCCTTTATAATATGTGCTTTATGTACTGCTAATATTTCTGTCATTACACATGATTTTGATGTTTTATGTTCATGTTTTTACGTTTGAATGTTTATGGGTTGTTTTATGTTCTCTATTTTTCCCTTACAGAGCATTTGATCTCACCATTTTTTTGTTTTCTTTTCCCCATTATATAATGAAAGTGTTTAGGTAAAAAAAAGGGTAAGATATTTATGGGAGATGTTGAAGATCATTCAACATGATTAGAAGATTTTGATCCGAGTTTCCAAAGACACTAAACTAATACGTTCATTGGGAGTCTATTTTTGTTATGTATTTATTATTCTTAGAATTTTATGTAATTTCCATGTATTTCAAGCTTGGACCTTTATAATTGATATCAGAGGAATTATTTAGTTAACCTTTGGAAACTAGGATTAGAAATCATTAGTGGGATACTTAGAGATATTTCTATGTTATGTCTAGGGATGTCCATAAGGTTTTGTATAAGTATAGGTTACACTTATAGAATTATTATAACGTTCGTAAATAACATATGACTAAACCTAATACGTTAGAGATCGAAATTACTCCCCTTGATTATGTTGTTTTCCTAGTGTGATTTTTTCCTCTAACAATATTCTTTTTGGGTTTTAGAAAATGGATGTAAATAGGAAGATTCATGTTAATGGAGAATATGATGTACAATGGAATTATATTATTCATGATCAAGAAAATGAAATGGGATTTGGAAGGAAAAACATTGTTATTATTCATAATCATCAATCTCATAATATGATCAATAATCTCAACTTTGGTATGTTTTTTGACTCAGTTAATAAGTGAAAGATGGAGTTTCATGATGATCATAGAGGAAAGAAAGTTTAATTTTCCTCATGTAAATCATGTGGGAAGAGACATCAAGGAGATTGTTTCAAAGGAACTAGAAGATGATTTGCTTGTTGGAAAAAATGACACAAGGCCTGTAATTGAAAAGGAAAGGGTTCGGCTAACACTATAGACAAGCATAATGGTATCTCTAAGACATAAAAAATGGTCAAATGTTTTAAATGTGGAATATACAGGCAATATGCAAACCAATTCCCTAAGGGAAAATCTCACGAAGAGAGTCAACATGGTCTTATGGGTAGTATTTATGTTGATGATGATGAAGAGACTACAAATGATATATGAGATGAAAGAAGTGTTGATGAATAAAATGATGAAGCTCAGTCAGTGGTTTAAGATAGTAGTTGAATGATTATTTGTTTATCAAGATTAATTTTGTATAGGTAATTTAATGGTACTATGGAAAAAATAAACATATAAGGATTGTAACACTATTTTTTTTCCTAAAGTATTTGAAAGTATATGTTGAATGGTAACACTAACAATGAAAATTGATTGAGATATTTTTGGAAAGAAGATGATATGTTCATAATGAAGGGATATAGAAAAAATAATATATTTGATAGTATTAATGAGATTATAACTGATATAAGGAAAAAAGTGACATCATGGTTTGAGTATATAGAATTTTTTTGATTTTGGTATGTGGAAATAATTAACTTTTTACAGCATTCATGTTTTCACTAAGGTTATATGGTAATTCATGTTTCATGAGAATACATGATTAAGGTATTCACATATTTGGAATACGACCAACAAGATATATCTTATGATATATGGGGGATAAATGATGGTAATCACATTCTTTATACTGTGAGATTGGACATAAGTATTTTGGTTAAGCCTAAATATTGGAATGGATTAAGTTAGACATTAGATAGTATTATTTAAGGCTATAAATTTTTGATATTATTTATGAAATTTTATAATAGTATAGTTTTATAAAAAGTACATCCCGTAGAACGGGTGACAACATGTCGCATCGGACGAGGATATGGGAATCATACCCACAACCAATGTGCGACATGCCTTAATCGCCTACTACTGGCCTACAGGAAGTCCCTGGTTAGTATATACTATTTTAATTTTATTAACAGATATGATAGATGAAATATAATTCCATTTTTTAGAACTATATACGATTAATCCCACCATAAATGGACTTATGTATATTTAATAACTTTTTCTAAACTTATGTTTGAGACACATGTGCTAACTTATCATTCAATCGCATGATCTGCTCACACTTCATGAATGAAAAATTCAATATCATTTCATTAAATAAGAGATGAAGTGTAAATTTTTCATGGAATGACCCACAATGATATTACACTGAAATCAAGTAAGTATTTATCCTTATGAAAAAATTAATCAAATGTAGGAAAATTGTCTTGAAAACCAAAAATGTTATCCTTGTACCATCATATCTGATGAATCAGATGGTACCTTAAACCATCACAAATTTATGGCTTTGTGATTGTTCGATTTTTCATATCCATGTTCTATACCACTCTCTATTAGAACATGATGGTTATATTTCTCCTCCATAACCATGTTGTCACCTATGTTATTCTATGTGGAAACCTAGTAAAGAGTAAATTTGGGTAACCATTACGTTTCTTACATTAGTTTTTAAAATTATGTTTTAGTATTCCTTTTTATGATTCGGGTTTGTTTGAATGAAACTTACAAGTAGTAAACGATTTATAACCCTGACGAATTTCGATGGAAAAATTAATTTTAAGGGGGATAAAATGTAACACCCTGAGATTTTATGACAAATATTATTTTTAATTTCTTTGATGTCTTGTGTTGTATGATACACCCAGATTATCTTGCTTTATAGGAAACACAATATTAGCTTGTAGTATACGCAAACAGTATTTTTGGCTTGTGTTGCACGCAAGAGGGACTTTCCTCGATAGCGTGTATTCTATGCAATACCAAGATTCACTAAAAAATGATATATTGTTATGAACTATCCATTATGAATAGTATTAACTATATTTTTAATTTTATTGAATAATAATTCATCTTACAAAAATTCTTGAACATGGTATGAGAACAAAATAAATTTTTCTGGTAAAATATGTATTTTTCAAAAAATAAAGTTGTGCCATCTTTTGATGGCACACCCACATTAAAAGTAGTCTTTGACACATTTATAAGTCCAATTTGATGAAATAAACTTATTCATTTCAATAAGGATATAAAAATTAACATTTGATAATTTTATAATAATTTTCTGTTAAATTTCATATTTTGATGAATAGTAAAAAAATATGCTAAAATTTAATTAAAAACAAATGTTTTCATGAAGATAATTTATAGGGTTAAATTATAATATTTAATGGTTTTAAATTATATATAGAATATATTTTTACCATTTAATCTAATTTAAGTCATTATCATTAATTTTACATTGAATTCATAGGTAAAAACATTTTAATCTTTTGCAATGTTTTAACATTTAAAACTTGTTTTCTCAACAGTGAGATTAATTTTAACATTAATACATAAACATATGTGTATTTAATTTGGAGAAATTAATTCCATATTTGAAATCAGTAGGTCCAAATTATGTTAATACGTTACTTTTTTTGATGTTATGAATAGTAACTATGGTGAATTTTATTTACTATAGTTAAAGTTAAATCTGGTAATTATGGTTAAAAATAAGATTATAAATTTACCCTAACACCTTAAAAATTCTATTGGATGAATAAAAGTCGACCCATATCACCTAAGGGTCGGAATATATTTATTTCAGGGACTTTTGACCCTGAAAATGATGTAATTATTATTAAAACCAAAGAAAGTGACAACATGTCACTCTCTTATATCTTATAATTTTAATAATTCTTAATTTAGTTATAATCTTCATAAAACTTCGTACATAAATAGTCACAAGAAATTTAATAAAAGATTCTACATCATGTGAATTTATTTATAATTTTTATGTATTGAATATTTATTATTAGTGGCGACACAATAGTGATGTAGAAATTATTTTATTGATTAAAATATCAAATAAATGGTTTTAAAAATAATATAAAAAATATTATATGAAATAATTAATTTTCTCCACTAATTTTATAGATAAATATGAAATTTTATTAATCTTTTTAATATTTTGGTTTGAAAATTTCTTCTGTGTGGATTTTATTTAATTTCAAATAATTGAATTGTGTCAAAATTGACACTATTGATATTTTATGAAAATATCATATTCTTAAATTGTTTAAAAATCACAAAAATATTTAAAAATTACAAATTGAAAATTATATGGTCTAAAATTTTATAATTTATATAATTATGTACAATTCACAACACATAAGTAAGTATTTATAATAATTTAAAATTTAGAATATTATTAACACAAATAAAATTAAATAGATTAAATAAGGATAAATCATGTTGATTAGGTTTAAAATAAATTCCCAACATGTCTAAAATTTATTTTATGATGATATTAAAACTATATCGCATCTCATATTATTATTTGAGTCATTTAGGTGGGGTTTAGGTTGGGTTTGAGTTTATTATAAATTAATATTTTTGAGGTTTCAAAAAATTCCTCTCCCCCCTCTTATAAAAGGTCACCTCCTCCCTCTCATCCTCACACCATTTTGAGCCTTCAATCTCATCCAAAACATTCCCATTTCCTTCTCTAATTCCATATAAATATCATAGAGGTCTTTTTCATCTCAAAACGCCATCTTTAGTGCTCTAAGTTGTGGTTTAGAAGAGACACGTCTAAGAAGAGGTAATGTCCTTTACCAATTCTTTCAAATTTATTTCTTCTTCTACTTCTTCTATATGAGTAGTTTCATTATTAAGTAATAAATATATTATCACTTGTATACTGATATGTTATTATGAATATAAAAAAACTCATATTTCAACTTCTATCAATCCTACGAAAAATGAAATCACTGTGCATGCGTACGTACGGCTTACCGTCTCCACGCCATGGTGTAATCCATTTTCCAACACCACCTTACCTGGATGGCTATAATGGTGGGAAAAATAAATATATATTTTTATCATAACATGATACTAGTTATGATATATTATATCATCCACTCCAATTACATTCAATAATTATGGGAATTATATCATCGCTCGTGCGTACGTACGGATTACCGTCTCCACGACGTAATGAGATTCATTTTCCATGTTAACCATTCCAGAATGATTATAAAGTGTATATATAATAAATAATAATGAAATATATGACATAATAATGCTACTATATTTATGTATATATATATATATATATATATGTTTCATCTACATACTTCCATTTAATTCAATAAGGAAATAGAAATAGTGTTCATGCGTACGTACGGCCTACCGTCTCCATTAACGGTTTATTTCATTTCATTTATCTATATATTATATATATATATACTGAATATATATGATATATATATCATTTTTTACATTCTGGAATTATGTAAATCATGATATAAGTAATAATAATATCAATAACAACAAGTCCAACACGTACGATAAATGAAACGATTATTACCAAAAACATTTCTTTTACATGGAATGGATAAATGAATGGGTAATATAAATCCAAAGTGAATCTTATATGATATAATAAATATTATTAGGGTTGTATTACAAGTTAATACTATGTTTAAACCCAATATACAAGAGTTTCAGAAACTTACAGAAGAAATTGGACCTATGGTAATGGATAATTATTCCAATCTCGTTCTTATCTGGGATTGTTTATTCGTAATTATTTACTGGGGTTGTATTTATCATCCATGTCCATGTTTTATAAAAATATTTTCATACAGTTCTTACTATTCTTCTATGTATTTTTAAATCCATGTTTACCTTTTTTTAACTTTTACAGTGCGGTATAGGAGGAATATTTCTTTAGTTTACCATACGAGGTACTTTTTGACTTTTCCGGAAAAAGTACGAGAAGATTGTTTTTTTAACTTATATGAAGTGATTGGATTTTTATGGTTTCATAATTCCTTATTTACATGAATCTTACTCTAAAATATTTGATTATTATTTCATGAAAAATCCCTTTCCTTAAAATTGCATTTCATTTTGAGTAGGGAAAATGAATTTGAAGAATAAAGAAAATTTTCCTCAAGAATTCATTTCAAGTGTTTTATCAAAACTATTTTACATCTATGATGAAATTATTTAATATTATTATGTTTCAATTATAATACCTCTATTATTTACTTGGTATTATTTTTCTTATGATGAAATGATATCCATTTGTTTTATATGGATTATGTTATGATGGGATGATGTTTATGAAACCCATTTTATTCTTTGGGTTATGATAAATGATTTATGTTTATTTTGTGGCACACATAAGAATGGTTTCATTATGAGATGGGTGGGACCTATATCTTCCTCTAATTCATTGGGTAAAGATTTATATCTAATGAGATAAACATGACTCGAATGGAAAGTAAAATCTGGTTCCGTAATACAGGGATGAAACGACAAGTAAACACTCTTTAGTAATGGAATTTGTCCACTATATGGTCTTAGAAGCAATGACTTCGCTATTATGGAAATAATAACATGTTCTTAATGGTTTTACACAATAAAAATTTTTTATTCCCATGATATTTTATCATGATTAATGTTTCTTTATGATCTATGCCTTATGTAATGCCAAGATTTATGTCATTACTCACGATTTTGATGTTTTATGTTCATGTTTTTACGTTCAAATGTTTATGGGTTGTTTTATGTTCTCAATGTTTTCCCTTACAGATCATTTGAGTTCACCGTTTTTATGTTTTCTTTTCCCCAGGATATAAACAAAGGTTTTAGGTAAGAAAACTAAAGGGGAAGGTCTTTATGGGAGATGTTGAAGATCTTTCACCATGATTAGAAGATTTTTTTCTGAGTTTCCAAAGACAGTAAACTAATAAGATCATTGGGTATTTATTTTTATATATATTTAGTATTCCATTAAAGTAATTTAATGTTCATGTACGTCATTCTAGGGTCTCTACACAACACATATGGAGCATGGTCTTCTCCACCATCCTAGTATATGACATGAGGTATTGGTAGTGTCATGTATCAAAAATTCCAAAGCCATGTCTTAGAAAAGACATATAATGAGAATATCATAGATAATATCATTGGATATGTCAAATAATTCTGATAAATAATCTACACTCATTATCCTCCTCTTAATTTCATGACTAGATAATATAAACAACTATAAAAAATCACCATATACACTACCTACTGACCACTATAATTCTTAGTTAAGGTCATGTTCTTTATTTTTTCCAAATTTATATTTCATTCAAATTCATATTCATTGGTCAATTATATTGAATGGTTGAACAAAATGGGTCACCAATTTTGATGCATAAGGGCCCATACACCTCATGAACCGAATTTTTGAATCCACTTAATGAAAACCATTACATGTTCTAGTCAATGCGACTGATGGTCCTAAACAAAACGTGCCAAAAATTGATTGTATAGGGTGTATTTTTATCCTTTACAAAAAAATATTTAGGTAACATCAAGAATATTATATTTAAATCATGATTCCTAATTTCATGCACAAATCATTTTCAAAAAAAAACTATGTACCTAACTCAAGGAACACATAATAAATGTAATGCAGTAAAGCAATGTGTCATATGTGAAATGGTATAATGCATGAAATGTTAATTACAATGGGTTCCAAAAATTATTCATGAGATGAAATACCCTCATCTCATTAGATAAATTATAAAAATATATAATAATAATAAACATGAAACCTTAAGTGTGTCACCCAATAGAGTAATGAAAAATACATTAATATGAAAAATCAATAAAATATCAATTTTTATTTTAGTAAATTTGTATTTTTCTAATACATGGGTTAGATAATCCCAAGAGTAGCTCATTACAATATTACAACACCTCCTAATATAATTTATATTAAATAACGATTGTAAATCATGAACAAAAATAATTTGATATAGCTTTCTAACATCCCATCCTAGAAGTTGCTAAATGGTGCCCAAACATATTGGTAATGTGGCCTCAAGAATGCCTCCCTTTACACCTGAGGCTACCGAATAGCAGGAAGGTAATATGGTGTGTATATGGGAGACTATTCCATCATGTCGGAGTGTAGAACTATAGTAATAAAAAAATAAATCAATTAGTTGAATTAGATAAAATAACTGAATAGTGTATAGAAGGTAAACATCCCAAAGACTATAATGATAAATAGAAAAAAGTAGTCAAATACTAAATTATGATCATTTGATGTCCCTATAAAAATGTTTGTAAATATGTTGAAATTGGAAATGGGTAAAATATATGTATCAAAATACCAATATACCAAAAAGGATTATATCCAGACAACATCATGATCCTAACGAATTCCTATGTTCCCTTGATCCTATGAAATTAAAAAATCATGCATCATACAAATATAGATTTCCCCCATTCCTACATCCATACATGAAGCCAATCCGGGTACCCAATGGTACCCTAAATAGGCTTTCAGATAACCCTTAGTAGGCCACCGCTAATGGTGTTTATAAAAAATACAGTCAGTGTAATATAAACAAATGAAGGGTGCAGTATACCATAGGCATAACAATAATAAGTGTGAAGAGTCTAGTATATGTGATCCTATCTAGCCAAAAATGGCTTCCTATGAATAATATTAAATCTCCCATTAATAATTTAATTGATAAAGAATAAAAGAATGGGTGATACCATCCAGTCTAATAACTGTAAACAAATACTCATTCCATAAATATCTATTACAATAGAATAATATCCAAAACAATATCACTATGTAATCTAATATATAACATCCACATCAACCTATACCATGTAATCTAGTTTTAGACCATGAAGGCTTATATCCAAGTTAAAAAAGAATAAGAAATCATTATTATGTCCAAGGAGAATCTCGATAAAAACACAGTAAAGACGTGGGTGGAGTCCAATGAGAATGTCAACCGAGCATTTCCAATGCGAGTCCAAGTATGCTGGATCTAAGGGTAGAAAATCCCATTACACCCTACAAAATCACAATCCAAGGAGTATAAATTTACAAATCATCCCATATATTAATAAATATGGACCCATGGATTAGAAAATTCTATGAAATCCAAAGGAATAAATATCCAAGGAATCCTCCACCATTATCATTTACTAAAACAATTTAGTGTTCATTCTATAATGATTAATAATTTATGTGTTACGAACTAATTTCCACAATTTCAAAATAATATCTTTAACCATTTAATTCATATGGAATCTTATTAAATAGAGGCATTACTTTCTCTTCAAAATTCTTTTCAATTCATTTCTTTCATTTACAGATGAAATGGTAATACAAGGCATTCATAACCATAAACAATATATGCATTTCTCATTAAGGATCCCACTAAAATTAATGATCTCTCACACACCCAATAGAGTGGTATAACATAGGGAGGATATAAGGGAACACCCCAAGTGTATCCTTGGTTTGGTCTAATAAGGTCAAAAGATAAAAAAGGTAAAAAAATTGAAAACCCAAATAGGTTCTAAATTCGTTTTTCAAGGATTTCATTTAATTTTAAGAGAAATGTCAGAAATTTAACCATCCAACATGACATTGAAAATCTTTAAAACAACCCAAATATAAGTGAAAATGAATAGACCACCTACCATTGTTTTGTAATATAACAAGAATGAATTTTTTTCAAATAATTTTGTCCAGATTGGTAGAAAAATGAAAAACTGCTAAAACACATGAAAAGATGGAATATTATCTTTCACCTAAATGACTCTATTAATATGAGTAAAATTGAACAATGACATAAGATAATTGAAGAACATACATTCATAGATCTAATGAGACAAATAATGTTTTAATTCAAGTCTAGATCGTGAATCCAGAGAAAAACCTATGATTTGAAATTCAAAGGGACCTCCTAAAGCCAATGTCATTTTATAGAATGAATGAATAAAAAATAGGTTTTAGGAATTTTTAAGGTTGAATTAGTAATTTCACTGAAAATTTTGGGTTTCATGTTTTTCCCACATAGTTTGAAAAACCATGAACCAACCATAGGCCCTCTTCTACCTTATGGGAGATGTTAGGCGGTTTATCTAAAAGGTTTGGGATAAAGTTTGAAAACCTTGTTGCATGCCTCTACTGATAGTTTTAGGTTCTCTAGCTTTAGTGTGTGGCCATGCATTCATGGTTTCCTCAAACCGTGTAGCCTATAACTAACATATGTCCAAAACACATGGGAATTTCGGCCCTATTGAATAGTTTCCCTCAAACAATGTGACCCTAGATATAGTTCTTGTCCTCCTCACAGGATTTCATCAAACAATGCATCTTGGCTCACACAGTTTCAACTAACCATGTGGTCCAACTTCATTTCCCAAAAACTAATCCTTTAGGCTCTAAAAAATCCCCAGAAACCCTAAAAATTCCCATGATCTAATTTAGAACTCACATTACATCAAATTTATGGAGTTAATCCAATTATTCGCGTATATTAACCTGATAGAAAAACACAGTATCTTATAGATACAACCTTCCATGTTCCTCTATATCTATCTAAAATAACAAAATTTATTTTTCCAATAATTGTTTTAAAAAATATCTGATATAATAAACTAATAATTATTCACTAAATATATATATATAGTGATTTTGAATATTACTAAAATTAAATATATTATTCATCATATTCATATTCTTTAATCTTAATTCCTTCATTTATATCCTCTACATTATCATTTTCCATACAAGATACAATTTCATCTTCTCAAATTATTTCAAATTCATTTATTACATCGTCCACATTATAAGCACCATCAGCACTTAATAATAGGTTTTATTCACCAACATTCACATCACTTATTCTAAGAAATGTATTTGGTGATATTTTTTGAAAATTGGAAATATTTTTAAATTCTACAAAACCAATGCTATTTTCTTGAAATTGGATTTATATAGGCCTCATTTTTTACACATCACTAGTCAATTAAATATATCATAGAAGTATAAGAATTTTCATTTTAAACTTGATGTATTTTATGTTCCAAAATAAATTGTTAATTTATGCAAGAAGAAATTTATATTTAATGTCATGGACAAATTGTATTGTATTAATACATAGCTCTTGATTAATATCAAACTGATAAAATTTAAAAATTGTTATATAATTTTTCCCTAGACAACATAAAATAATTATATCATTCATATTTCCATAAAAATCGATATAAAATAATTTTTGACGGGTTCATTTTAAAAAACCATCACTATTAATTTTTTTGACTCTCCATATGTGCATTTATGAAATCAATATTTATTAACCACATATGAATTATACTAGTTTATGAATTTCGATATGTATTACATAGTACATGTACTCAACAATAAATATTATTTCATTGTTTTGATTCCTAAAAACTTTAAAAATAGATAAAATATAAAATTGATTTTATAAATTCATCTATAAAAAATTCATTTTTCTATTCATTATAACTAGTAGTCTAAATTATTATGTTGATGTTATTTAAATAATTTGGGGTAATTTATATGTATTTTTTATATGATCATCATATAATATGAATAAATTATTAGAAAATAAAAATTTAAAAATAATTAATAAAATAACTCAAAAGGTATAACATATTGAAAAAATCATTTTATTTATTCACAATTAAGTAGAAAATATATTTGAACTCTCTATTTTTTATCATCTTAAATCCATCAATCATTGTTACTATAAAAACATAGATCAATATGAATAAATTATAATAATTAATTAGCCGTCACATAATTAATATTTCCCCATTAGATAACATTTTTTTATATTTGGAAATATATTTATGTTGAAAATAATAAGAGTTGAAATATGAATTTCCATCTATATGGACACATTTTTAATTGAACATTCATGAAATTATTTGTAAAAAAAATGTCTTCAATTTTTTATACATCTCTCATATGAGTTTATCCATCAAAAATATACAGTGGACCCCCATTATGCTATACATGATAAATGTAATATTGAATATTTTACTGAATCAATAATGGATATTGAAATTTATATCTAAATTTATATAAAATTAGAACAATATATTTTTAGAGAGTAGTAATTATATCATTTTCTACTATTTATGGAAATAAATTTATATAAAAAATATTATATTTTTGTCAACATATCTAAAATTGAAGAATTAAACTATCTTATAAGACCAATAGGTAGTACTCTATCCATTATGACATGGAAATCATGGCTTTTAACCCTATAACATAGCTATTTATGGTACAACAAGTAAAATTAATATAATATTATTTTGGTAACCTCTAATCTATACTATATTAATATAATGATAAATATTTTTATTTATATATTTCATATGTTTTATTTTATTTATTTAAATATTTTGATCCTGAAATCTCTAGTACTCTAAGTTTGGGATTCCTTTAAATATGGAAAAGAAATAACCATGTCATTATTGTATGATTAATATTTTTAGGCATGCCCAAAACATGAAATAATGTCTTATCAATATAGTTTTTCTATTCATATATTACATCTAACATATGTTGTACAAAAAAATAAAACCAATGTAGTAGGTCCCCAAAATACTTTCCATTATCAAATTGTGATCTATCCTAAATCCACTTAATTTTTTGGTTTATAGTTGTACGAAAAGTAATATGGAGTAGAAATGATATAATTTATTTTACCTAAATATCAAAGACAATTTTCAAAGATCAATCTCTTTCAATTCAACCATTTTTAAAATTAATTTATTATATTAGAAATGGTGATCTACAAAAATAAATATCTAATTATAATATAAAAAATAAGGATTTCTTCCATTAAAACCCATAATCTCATTACTATCATCCATGAAATATTGATTGGATTTTGGCCCATTTGTCCTCTGTCCAAATGACATACCATACACTGAAATTACATGAATTATATGAATTAATGTTTCTATCAATGTAAAAAAAATATATGACTACATCATATATAGTTACACTAAAAATCCTTAACAAAAATAACTCTTCAATCAGTGGCTTAAAATAAAAATCAATATCCTACTATGGATGTACTTAATTTAATAATTTTATACATATATATAATATTCTTATAACGTCCTAGATTTTAGAATTCATTTCATTTCCATAAGTTACTTTATACTATTTAGAAAAATAAGAAAAAAATAAGATAAGAAATCATATAATAGATGAATCAAAATAATAAAAAATCATTCGCTCATAATAGATCATTACAAAAAAATTACATGAAACTATGTATTAAAATTGATCCATTATTGCATCTTATGGGTGATTACATATATTAAGAGTGTAAAAAATAAAATGGGCTTGTAGATATAAAATAATAATACCATTAAAACACAGAAATTCCCTCGATCGTCATCACCCTTGAAAATAAATTTTAGCACAATAAAACATATAAAGAGGGAAAAAATATAATACAAAATAAAAAATATAGGAAAATGAATTGTTATTTTTTTTGTAAGAGTTGAATAAATTTATGTGATGTAATGTGGGTAATAATTTCATTATATTATTATTATTTAATGCTATATGGTTGTTGGGTACAATTTTAGAAAAAAATTATACTTTATTAGAATGATATGTATATAAGTAATTAATATAAAGTTGATATAGATGTAAAAAAATATACATTTTCATTGTAAATGATTAAATTAAATAGAATAAATTATTTACCTATCGAATTAAAAGATATTAATTCACTTAGTAATATTTCATTAACTCTTCTTTAATAGTTTTTATAAATTTTATATTTTTATTAAATTTTCTAATATAATAAATTGATCTAAATAGATTTATTTGATAAACATAAAAGAATTTTATGAAAATAAATTATTAAAATTGAATAAGAAATTAAGAAAATTTAATGAAAAATAATTCAATTATTCAAGGAAAACCAAAAATGTTTTATTTAAAATTTTTTTTTATTACATATTATATGTTTTAGTTTAAAATAAAAACTAATTATATATGAACTATGAAATATAATAAACCTTGTTTTTTGAATATTCAAATAAATGAATAAACATTGAGGGATTTATAGTAGTTTAGTTATATTTACTCAATATTAAAAAGAAATATTGTTAAGGATTTTTTTTAAATGTTGTATATTTCTATTATAATAAATTAAACAGAGTTGTGTTAACGATTTATTTTAATCAAAAAAATTATATATATAATAATACTTTCACTAATCATCTAATTATTATTAGTTTATATGTCATATGGTGAATTGTATTTTTATTCTTGAAATACATATCTGAAAAAAAAAATTGCATTATGTATTCAAAAATGAATTTTTTAAAATTTTTATAAATTGGATCCAATAAAATAAATTTCATATATGGGATTATAATATCAAAATTTGGTATTAAGTATAAATTCACTTTTAGGCATAAAAATAAGTTACTAGGATAAAAATACAGTATCCTTGATATATGTAAAATAAGGTAAAAGTGTTTAACTAAAGTTTAAATACCTAAAATTTCATACACATTGTCTCTAAGTGAGTTTATGATGAAAATATCTAAATATAATTATCATATCTCAATTATTTTTCCATTTTTAATCGATTTTATTTTAGAAATTATATCTCATATTCATTATGAAATGAATATTTTCTAAAATAAAAAACTAACATAACTATAAAAGGACCCATCATATACCCTTGTTAAATAAATCTTTAAAATTTGTTTCATATGGAATACATACTCAGAAAATATCCCTAATAATCCAATTTTACATTTTGGAAACTCTATTTACAAGGATTCCAAAATCCCATATTTCCAATAGACTCTCTAAGAGATGATTCAAGTATCTAATGTATGTTTTGTCCTCCCCTTAATATTTTTTTCTATATTTTCTTCATAAACCACGTTATAAATCTATTCTATCAATTAAATAAAATATGTTTCAAATAAATAAAAATCTATGAATGTGATATTATTACTATACAATAACATGTTTCTACTCATTAAGAAGTTATAAGAAATTTTTATTTGTGTTGAAGATATAGAATTTAAATCAAGAATTACTATTATATATTATTTACTAATGAATTAATATATTAAATTTATTATTAATATTTAATGTAAATTTATATAGTAATATTATTCCTATTTATAGTCACTATTGAATTTAATACTAGTTTAATTCAATAGTTGTAGAAAATGATATTTTAAGCATTTGATGTGAAAAACCTCTATAAGTTCCATGAAGTGAAAATGGGAATATAGATTTGTAATAAACACATATAATAAATTATCATTAACATTTTTTAGGTGATGAATCCCTGATCTATGATAATTGACAAGATTTTTTATTCTGAAAGTAGTTCAAAACAAAGAAGACAACTAACACCTCAATATTAATTTTAAAAAATATTTATTTGTAAATGGGTAATGAGAATTTATAAATGAGGGACATAAGTTAATAAATATATAAATATGGTTATCATATAGATGAATTATAAACAAAAATTTATAATATAATATGTTCGAGCACGTTTTTCCTTTTTTTATTATGTGGTAAGTGTATTGAATGTGAAATTAAATTCATTAACACACTGTTCATATTACGAATGTATTTTCATTTTTATAGTGTATACACTACCAATTTAATATATTTTATTTTTATTTTATTTTTCTTCATGGTTTTTAAATTCCCATTTTATTTTTTATTATTTAAGGTATTTTAATTCAAAAGATATGAAATTGATAAGGATTCTCTTCCAATATAAGATTAAATTTGGGATTAAAAATAACTAAATATAAATTGAGGGAAAATTATATTTAATTTACCTACAAAAATATATTAATTTTATTATTCTCTAGTTATTTATAGGTTTCACATGTTTTTTAATCATTTCTCTTCGATTTGGTTCTCAACTTTGAAAAATGGTTCCTATAAGTAGAATTGAACTTATCTCATGTCTTATTGTGAATTATTATCCGATATTTTTATATTCTTTATATTGTTTTATATATGTCATATTCTATACTTTTATGATTTATTAAGCTAATTTTCTATTTAAATTTATTTTATTTGAAAGAAAATTATGGAATCTCTTTTAAATATTTTTCCCTGAGGGTTATTTCTTGTTGACATTAGTTTTCATTAAAAAATGTAAATAAAATATCTTTTTTCCATTTTCCACATAACATATTTCCCCCAAATATTTCATGGGTTGTATCTATGAGTCCTCTTACCCATGATTTCATGGTTTTATTATGTAATTTTTAGACATGGTTTTTCTTAAATTAATTTCTTTTTAAATTTATGTTATTAAAAATATAAAGTGTACTTATTTTTTTCCAAATAGGTGTTTTCATTCAATTATATTGTGTTTTATTATCAATTTTAACTTATTTTAATGTTTATTATGCTTCACTATTTAATTCTATAATGACAACATACACATTCTTTCCATGGATTTCCTATGATCATGTTATTTGAAAATTTATATGAAACTCATTTCATTCACACAGGTAAATTATTATATGATGGAATTATGTGTGTTTTCTTATTTATGTGAAACACATTTATTTTTATTCATTATTTAATGAATGAGCTTAAAAATATATATCTTTACAATTCATTGGATGAACCATTATATGTTACACTTGATCCTCAATTATGGTATCTGAGAATACTATTTTAAGAAAACTATAATATAATATATACTTTAATATTTCAAGGGTTAAAAATTATAATTTCATAATATTAATTTTGATTTTGAACATACATGGCTAAAATATTCCAAGATAGAATTTTTAAAACATTCATTTGGAAATAAACTTTTAAAAATAATCAAAATTATAGTATTTAAATATTTTCTATTTTTATAGTAATTCATAATAATGTTTCTAAATAATAATTTTTTATCTATTAATCATATAAATATAATGACAATAAAATTTATAGGTAAAAAAGAAATATTTTTCAGAAAATTGTTTATTTTTTGGGAAACCAATTTTTTTATAAAAGGTATAATTTATGTTTATCTAAATTATTTAAAATAATATTTAATAATGAATGATATATATACTATATATATTATATATCTAAAAATAATTATTTAAATCCATATAATTATTATTATTCATATTTTTAATATAAGATCATCTATGATTGGAAAATGCATTCCATGAAACCCAATTTTTGAAACATTTTACATGTTTATTTTAAATGAAATATTTCAAATTATATGAGTTTAATTTATTAAAATTTATTCTATATTTTTAGTCATAATAATTAATATGAGTTTTACCTTATTTTTATATAATTAATAGTAAAAATATTCAAAATTAGTTACCCTGGTCAAGGATAAAACGGGTTTAATGGGAGGATAAACCAAAAGGTAATGAAATGTGTGCCAATTAAACTAATAAAAATCATATTGGATGGCCTTATTTCTACATAATACTATACCTGTTGGATATAGAAGTCCATTTTAGTTCATTAATCCTGGAGTAAATTGTATCAATTTTGGATTCTTTTGTGAAATTTCTTATTAATTTTCATGAAGGTACCCTTTCCCCGCATAGAAAATAGAACCAACCGTAATCAAATATTCACAACTACCTGAAAATATAGATAAAAAACATATAAAAATATCTCCAAAAAATCATAAATACATTATAGATCTTATGGTCTTCCAAAAATTCCATCCCAAAGAACATTAAGAAGAGATCTAAAGAGGTTTCTCGAAGAGATTATAATCATCTTAACAAATATCATTATTTTTATTTATTATCTTTCAAACATAACCCACGAATTAACATTTCACATATAATAACTCTAATATATCCCATGTAAAAAGATGTTATTTTGTTTTTGTCATAATATTTTTTTTAATTTGATTCTCCATCAAATGGAAAAAAATCCATTGCTTGTGTGTACGACAGACTACAACCTCACGAATTGATGTAATTTGTTTCCATCCACGACTAACATGTATAGTCACAATTATTTAAATAACGAATATATATGATAACTATGAAATTATATGGATTCTAAGATCTAATATATCATCCAATTATTTACCCTTCATCTCAATAAGAGAATGATATTGTCACTCGTTCGTTTATACGACCTACAATCGCCACAAAGTGATGTGATTCATTTTATATTTCCATAATTAAAGAGAGGTTATAAATATGTATCTAATGATTAAATATAATGATAATAATATTAATATAATTCTATAGATGATGTAAATATATCCTATACATAATAACTAGAAATTTCATGATAAAACACGCATGACAAAAAATAGAAAATAACACTTGAAACATTAGTAATAAGAAAACAGTATTAACGAAATGGTGGTAATATATTATAAGATGAACATATATAAAAATGGTTTAGATCATGGATTTGGTTACCTAAAACCATTATCCTGCTAATTTATTGAAAAAAAGTAAATGCAACACATAGATACATGGGATACTGTCCCCAAATTAAAAAGTCTCTAAAAACCCCCTATAACCATATCAATGGACCCCATAGATTCAGTTTTGGCCTCAAGCCCATAAACACAGTGGTACAAAGACCCAAATATCATCCCATCGCTATTAACCAAAAATCATGTACCTATCTAATTCTTTATCTTTAGCTATCATTAGAAACAATCGAGAGAACATCATTGTTCCACGCCATAATATGAGATTTGGTCACTGCTTGATCTAAAGTATGCATCCCTATGCACACAGTCATCACACGTCCCTATGCACACAGTCTTCCACATCCTCATGCCGGCACCATTAATCATCATCCAACACTCAAAACCAGCGTCGTCTAAATATATCATCCGCCGAACACCAGGTGAATCCCATGTAATGCTCCACATATTTTCACACTGGCCATCCACTACTCCCATGGTACCCAAATCATGAAGAGCTACACCCTATATGAATCTCGAGGGAAACTACCCTGATACCGGAATCACCTCCCCACCAACGGGTGGTGAGTCATGCACCACAGAGGGTCACCCAACCAAGCAAAAAGAATGGGATCTTCCATTGATGATCGATGTTTTAAAGATCCTCACTAGGGTCCCACCGCCAGGATCCCACTCACCCCCACCATGATCCCAAACTACTCACAATAGCTCTATGATCTACCTCGGCCCATTGTTCTGCGTCTTGAGACCTGTGCACGTCAGCACCGACATCACACAAGATTGTCTAAAATGGCCATCCACTATCAATGCCAGACCATCACGGTCCCACATATTGAGTTCCACACCATTATCCTGACCAACTAGTATCTAAGGACATTTCGAGGAAGCTTCTCCGACAACCATCCCAAAACCACTACCATCTAGATCAAGGACAATGACAACCGTCATCCGTGAAAACATTATTTCATGGAAAAATATCACATTCTACTAGCCACGTGAGATATTTTTTTATGAATTTCAATTTCATTTAAACTTATTTGTTAAAATCCACCTATTTATTTTTGTGGTGTATGTAATTCCCCATTGATTTATTTTTCATTAATAACTATTTATTCATGATGGTAAATGTTTCAAATGATGTTTAATATATCAAGAGTTAAAAATTTTAATATATAATAAGCACAAATATATTTTTTAAACATGACATATTTTGATATTTTTTATACTTTTGAAGAAGGAATCTTATCATTTATCCTTAAAATATCCAATAATATTACTATCCTTTATATATTTATATATTTTCTATTTTTTATTCCATATTTTTGTTTCATTTGTACTTGAATCAAAGATTGAAATCCTTAAAAGAAAAACCTACATTCTTTCTCGTTAAATATGATATATTTTTTATCCATGCTCATGTTTCATTCGAAAAATAATTAAAAAATGTCCCTTTATATTATCAATCTATTTATTAAAGACATTTTATGTTATCTTTTAATTTTAAAATTTAATTTAATTTAATTTTACTACTATATTTCAAAATGTAGTTTTTCGAAAAAAAGGTGAAAGCAATGTTTTTTAATATATATGTAGATAACGAACTTCCATAACACTATAACCATTTAATGGAATCTAGACTATTCTACTATTATTAAATGGTTTTATAAAAATATGATTTTATGAAACTTTTTTAATATTTCACTGCAATTTAATTTTTCTTTTAAAATACATGATTTTATTTCAAAAATCTATATTCCTGATGAACCGATGGTCACCATTCATATATTGATTAATTATATGATTGTTAAAATTCTGTTGACATAATCACTTTATTATGATGATTTTTCACTGTAAAACACATTTCTATGAAATATGTATAATCTTTTTATCCTTGATATTACTATTTCCAAAACCGTATTTCATTTTTACATATGGTGTTTACTTTTTTTGTAATTTGATTAATTAAGGAAAAACTGATAAATCTATATCCTTTACTCAATATATATATTTTTTGATAAAGAATATTGTTCATGAATTAAATTGATCATTTTAAATATGATGAATGATATGGAATTGCTATTATGTGTGGGGCTCAGATTATATATCACCTTTATGCATTGATAGGTCTTATGAGTCAAATTAGTTGGCCAAATTAAATGAGGTTTCCCCATTGTTTTAAATTTTTTTGTAAGTGGACTTCAAAGTATAGATATTTTTATTTCTAAGATCATGACTTCTAAAATTAATCATTTTACTTTAAAATTATTTTATTGTTATCTATGAGGTTATTTCATTGATATTATCCATGTACACATTTTTTACTCACATACTTGATTAAATGGAATGTGTTTTTAGATATTTACCTTTCAATATTGATTATGAATTACTTAAACATGATAGGAATGTTATTTAGTAAATAAGATGTATGTTCTTTTATATAAAAATCCATATAGATTATTCCATATTGATTAACGTTATCTTCTATTGTATGTAACCCTTATTGAGTATTTGAGATCACCCTTGTTTGGTTTTCATTCCCCATGATATGAAAAACCATTCTTTGAATGATTTCATGGTTGATGACTATTTTCCATTAATATATTATATATTATATCTTAAAAAAAATTGGTATGAAATGTATATCTAGATATCCAATAATACTAAACAGACATGTCATTTTTGATTTAACCCATTGTATCTATGCTAATGTAATTAAGAAATATGTGACTCTTAGATAATACGGTGGGTGATGTTACTGTTGGAATCAATGAAAATTTATTAAAAAATGAACTTCATTAATAAAAACAAAGATTATGGAATATAACCAACTTTTATTATTTTGGGATAAGTATAAAATAGCATCCAAATGTTTTTAGGAAGATATTATGTGGTTTTATCAAGAAATACATCCATGTCATGATACAATAAATAGATGTGGTTCTACCATAGATATAACATGGTGTAATAATTAAAAAAATGGGGCATTGAGATTTGAGTCGATCATAACCTAGTTCATGAAAACAACACTTATTATGAACTTATTTTGACCTACTAGGTGATATGATTTAGTAAAATTAAATTTTATTAAAACTCCATTATGAAGAATTTTAAAATAAATATTTCTATAAGGAAACAAAGTTTAAAATTGTAAAATTAAAAATGAATTAATTTTTAATTTATATTAAGTGTTACACCGAATTTAAAATAATACATTGTGATTTAAAATTTAAAAAATTATGAGAAAATACATTATATTCTATTATTTAGAAATCGATCCTGGAATAAATAATGGTTTTAATACTTGTGGATAATGTATATATTTTCTTATTGAGAAGGAAAATATAGTTGGTATTGGAAATGGGTATATTAGTGTATCTTATTAAGGTTTATAAAATTAGCATTTCTCTAAGGGAGGAAGCTTATATTCTACAGTGTGATTCACCTATGTCGGATCACTTCATGTAATAAAATCCACCATATTTAGTGGGAATACTAATCCTATGGTATCTGATAAATTGATCTAGTCCCATCAAAATATATTTCACGACTTGTGATTTGATGACAATAAAAAAGGTTATTCTTGTAGTACAAAATCGCAAGGTAAATTCTAATCAATAGTGTATATTGATCTAGAATACTACAGTGGATAAAAAATTAGAATAGTTGGATGAAATTATTTCTAAGATACATTTTGAAATGTATTTATCTCTTGAGAAATGAACAGAAATGGATATAAATCTACTTAGCTTAAAGAAAAAGGAATAAAAATTTATTGCAAAGTATGAGGCTACTTTTACAATAATATCTAGGTTTGTTAGGGATTATATACACAATCTAGAATACCTAATTGACCATTTCTTTTAAGGGATTAAGAAAAGTATCCAAATGGTATTTTTCTCTGAAACATTTTCATCATATGAAAAAATAGGTTTATATTCCATAAAAATATATAAGTAATTATCTAGATCCTATATATTCAAGACAAAATTAGTTTTAGAAGAGATTATCATAAAACTGACTGGATGACTGACTGAAAATTGTTTTTTATTATCATGAAAATAATTTTGAGGAAAAAGTGTGAAACCAGACATGACATCACTATTTTGTCACTTCACCACTTCACAACTTCCCCACTTCCACACTTCCCCACTTCCCCACTTAAAACAATTCACATCTTAACAACAAACAACATTCACGAACAATGGATGGACAATCCATTAAAGCATTAAAACTAATAAACCATCATAACATGAGCTGAAATATTCATGAGAAGGACGAGGAACCACGAACCAGGAAACATGAACATCAGAAAAACTAGAAAACTGCAAAACCAGCCTCCTTGCACCCCCACAGGTGCGACAGTCGACATCAGCCCAAATCCACAATCCCGCTAGTGGATTCCAGTCAGATTTCTCCCAACCCTTTAGGGATGTGAGAGGTTCAAAATAGGACATCCACAAAGGGAGACGAAGAAATCAGAATTAGTAAGACCAGGCCTTCTGGAATCTTCACCCTAATGTGCAGACATCACAGCGCAACCCCGAACCAGTCGACACTCCGCAGACCAAATTCAATTCAAACCGCACCAAAACCATCATGTGAAGAGCATCCACAACCATAAAATAATGATAATTAATCCAATACAATACCTCTGAAACACTAATGAAGCCACCAAACCAAAACCAAAATAACTTTTAAAGGCCCTCACAAAAAAAACACATCTGAACCTCTAGGATCCAACACAAATGAGGTCCAAAATACTAGCCATCATAGAATCATTCATTTCCAACCAAAGTTGAAGACCGATCGTAGCCACGCATCGTCCCACAAATGAATACCTTCCACTCTCTGAGCCAAATCGATCAATCTCATGGAACCAACATATTCAAAACCATCCAACAATCCTTCGTTGAGGGCTGCAACCCGCCACTAGAAAATGTTTGAAGGGAATGTGATTTTTCTACTTATGTATAAACAAGGGTCATTTATTTCATGAATTAATGGGAACGAAACAAATCATTTATTTTTAGCTATTTAGATACCATGAAATGGGACATTATTCACATCAATTGTACTAGCATCAAGGGAACATAAAAAAAAGAGAAAGATGGTAGAATCCCAAGCATATATTATAAATACATCTTTTAGGGAGGTTCCCAATGATGTGGTGAAATATATTTTATTCATTGCATCTAATTTCAAGAACAACTTATTTGATTATAGATCCTTGTACACATTTATATCGACAATTTTTTATATGAAAATTATATATTTCAATATACATTAAAAAGGTAATTAATAATAAAAAAACCTAATGTACGTCTCACTATAACAAGGTTGTGTAAAATAGTTCCCATTATGAAACATAGACATGATTTCTTTCCTGACATTATTACTATACACAGGCTTTACTTCTATATAATCCTTGGTATGGACTATCTTTAAAAATATAATGAAAATTTTTTTTACAGGGAAACGAATATTACAATCTATGATGCAGATGTAGAATTCATTATTATTCGAGTGGATACTTCACTATCTGATTATTTTCTAGATCCACTCCTAGTAGCTTTTTGGAATGATATTCTTAGGTATGAAGTGAAAATAAAACCTACTTATTGAAAGGGAAATTGTGAAATTGAGGATATAAATATTGCATAAGAATATATTTATCTGTTTCCTAAGAAATGACCAGGAAATCCACAATAGTATAAGGTTTAGTTTTTTATTGATTTAATTCATGTTGCCTGATAAATTTCAATGAATCTCTATAGTGTTGAAACCGTGGAGTTTTTTTTGTGTTGAATAATTGACTAGAGGAGTTGTGTGATAATGTATTTATTTGACCTAGTGTTTCATCATGGGGACCCATTAATCTCTTCATTATGAAGAAATATATATCCATGAGGATGTTCCTTGATTATAGAGAAATAAATTGTATTAAAATAAAGAATAAGTGCCATTTTCCCCACATTTTTGACTAATTTGATAAACATTATAGAGATAATTGTTTTACAATGATTGACATTCATTCTATGTGTCATCAATTTTTATTAAAGAAGGAAAATATTTTGAATAAAAAATTTCAAATGAGGTATGGACATTATGAGTTTAATGTAATTACATTTGGATTGAGTAATGATCCATCCATTTTTCTAGATCTAATAAGCCTAGTATTCTAGGAATATCATTATTATTTAGTTGTGGTATTAATTTATGATAACTCACTGTCTTAGAAAAGAAATGTAGACCATGAAAATCACTTGAAGATCATTATTGACACGCTTAGAAGAATTGATTTTTATGGTACATTTAATAAGTGTGATTTATGGATTTAGTAATTTTATTTTCATGGATATATTATATCCATGGATGGAATATCAATTTATCATATTAATACAAAGGTAGTCATATAATGCACTACACCAAAAAAATAGAGGTATGTAGTTTAATTACTTATGAAGGTTACTATCAATGATTGATTTATGATTTTTCTTGATTGGATAACACATTATCTATGATTACATGGAAAGTGATTAATTATTATTTGACATTGGAATGGGAATAATGTTTTAAAAAATAGAATAAGATATTTTTCATTACCCCAATTTTTAATTTACCATAAATAGATGATAGTTTGGTTATATATAATGTTTCATTGAAGAAGGGACTTATTTGTGTCCTTATGTTAAATAATAATGTTATTACATATGTATACAAGAATTTAAATAACCATGAATAGACCTATCTAAACCATGATCTTGAGTTGGAAGCTATGATCTTTTCATTGAAGATATTGTGTCATTATCTCTATGGAGAAATATGACAGATATAAAAAGACATTATGATGATAATATACATCTTTTCACATATATATATCTGTTAAAGGAAATGGTTCAAGCTAATCAATTATTATTATTTCTCAATAAAATACCACATAGTAAAATAAAATATGGTAGTGGATGCGTTGATCTAGAAATATCATAGATTTATAATCCAAATGAGGATTGAGAGGGATATAAAGATCATGGATCTAGTAATGATGGATAAATGAATTATTAATTAAGGGGATAAATAACCATTTTTATTGATTATAAAACAATATTTATTAGAAAAGATAAAAATTTCTAAATTTGATTATGATTATTTTCGTAAGAAATATAAATTTGTGAATGATTGAATGTTAGAAGAATTTTTGGTCGATATGAAATCCTATATATCGGAGAGAGACCATGTATTTCATCTATACCTAATCTAAAAATTGATTTTCTTGACAATTCTCATAGCTTGAATTTCTCTATACACTATAGTGTCACCCATATGTATAGGGATTTGAATGAACATTTTTTGTGGGATAACATGTAGTAGAAAATTATTGATTATGTTTTACGATGGTATATTTCGAAATAGGTGAAGGATGAGAGATAGTATCCTAGAGGGGTCATGAAATCTCTTCATGTTCATATGTGGAATTAGGATGAACATACTATTGATTTTTTCATAGGACTGCCAAATACTCCTAAAAGGAATGATTTGTTATGGATTACTTTTTATCACTTAACGAAATCCACAAAGTTCTTAACAATAAGAGAAAATTTTCATCTTGGGAATCTCACAATAATATATATTATTAATGTTTTAATACATCAATCCATTACGCTATATATTTTTTCTATTCATGATACCCATTTCACATCAAAATTTTGGAAGATTCATCATTAGGCTCTTGATACTGTGCATAATTTGATCACCACCAACCATCATAAAACCAATGGACTGTCGGAAAGGATTATTCCATTATTTTTTGAAATGTTAAGGTCCTTCTCACATAACATCAAATACATGTCTGATAAATATTTACCTTTGTTATATTTTTCTATAACAATACATTCCATTCATGTATTTTGATAGTGTCATATGAAGCATGTTATTAAAATAGTTGTCTTAATCCAACTTGTTGGGATAATGTAGGTGAAAGGGAACATGTAGGCCCAAAATTATTTAAGAGAAAATTAATAGGCTACAGAATATTCAGGATCATATTAATGAATATAAAAATATGAAAAAAGGTCGTGATTATAATTGGATGAAGTATTTGTCTTTTCCAGTGGGAGATCATGTTTTCTTGAATATATCTTCATTGAAGGGTGTTATATGGTATAATAATAATGAAAAAAATTTCCACATAACCATAAGACCCATTGAAATTTAAGAAAGGATTGGATAATTGACTTATCTATTGTAAATGAGACCTATCCCCTATAAGGTACATGATATGTTCCATATATCATTGTTAGGGAAGTACATGCCAGACCCAATGCATGTGGTCCCATATAAAAGTATATAATTTGAACCTATTCTATCTTACTATGAAAGGCCTATCATGATTATTTATTGAAGATAAAAATGAATGAGGAATTACATGACTCAACTAGTAACGTTACATTGGATAAGTCATAAAATCATGGATTCAACATGGGAACCACATGATTTTATGAATAAACAATATCATCACATGTTTAGAAAGTGATATCTATGAAAATTACAATGATAAGAAATTTGTAGTTGGGAATAATATAAAACATGATCCTAAATTATATTAATTTAATATTCAATTATAATTAAACTATAATAAAATTTATATTTTAATATTTCATGAAAAAATATTATAATTTGATTGGATGAATATCGATATTGAACACACATTGTCAAAATAATCATTGAATGAATTCTAGAATTTTTCTATTAGAAATGATATTTTATGAATAAAAATACAGTATTTATATATTATTCGGATTATTTATAGTAATTAATAATAACTTATATAATTAAAATTTTAATAAAAATTATTTTAATAGAAATAATTATAATAACATTTTTAGGAAAAAACGAAATATTTTTCATAAAACTATTAATATTTCAGGAATTTGTTTTGTTTAAAAATGTATAATGTATCTTCACTATAATTAATTAAAATAATATTTAATTATGATTTTAATAAATAAAATATAAATAAAATATATATTATTATAACAAATTTACTCCCTATAATGATGATTACATTTCATATAGGTAATATAGGATCACCTTACTCTTGGAAAATGAATTCCAATGAAAACCCATTTTTGAAATGTTTTAAAAGTTAATTTCAAATAGAATGTTTCCACTTTTGTCAATTGAATTTGATAAAATAGATTCCATATATATAATAACAATATTTTTAATTATTTAGTAATATCAACATAATTTTTTTCATTATTAGTAGTAAAAAAAAGTAGTTACCTCAGTTAGAGATAAAATGGGTTTGTCTTCTGTAATACTAAAAGGTAATGGTAATTTAACAAATTAAACATGTAAAAAACCAATTTTATGGCCATATTTCAACATTATACTTTCTCAAATTCAAATTTACGTTTTATTTTATTTTATTGGGAATTAATTTATCCGTTTGGATTCTTTTGGGAAGTGTCCAAACAATTTCTATGAAGGCCCCCTTTCCCCACTTATAAAATGGAAACCTCCTCCCCTCGTTTATTAACATATATCAACAAATATACATTGTACATATCTTTACAAAGTATCTTACCGAAATCATAATTCACATTTTAGTTCTATTAATTATCTATAAATTGTGATCCAAGTTACTATAAGAGGAGATCCAAATGAGGTTTCCCTATGTAATGGTAATCATCATAAAAAAGTTCTTTCTTTTTCTTTATTCTATTACAATGTTCAATTATGACATAAAACATAAAACATAATAAAAAATATATATAAAATATACATAGATGTTATATGTTTAGGTAATAATAATAATCAATCTCTTCTTTCAAAAATGGGAAACAAATACATTGCACATGTATATAGATTACTGTTTCCTTACAAAGGGATTAAAGTTTTCTTCCGTCACTGACTAGAAAAGATATTCATAAAGATAATAAAATGAATATATATATATATATATGATAATTATATAATTGTATCTATTATATAAATAAATATAACATCCACATCCTTTCCCTTTGACCCATTGAGGGAATGACATCATTATTTATTCGTGCATACAGTCTATCATCTCCATAAAGCGATGCAATACATTTTCAATACCCCAAAATAAATAATATGTATAAAAATTTATCTAAGGGTTAAATGAGAAAATATCAATATTAACATAATTCTAGATATTATGTAAATATATCCTATACAAAATAATCATATCTTTCAAGAAAAAACACACATGATGAAACAAGGAAAATTACATGTGAAAAAATAGTAATAATAAATAATTATTAATAAATGGGTGATAAGATCTTATAATAGGATAATATATTATATTATAACTATAAATATGGTTATTGTATCAATTAATTACATTCTTAAATCTATTATACAGAATGTTAAAGTGATTTAAACTAATGGGAAGTGTGAGGTAATGGATTTCTTCCCATTTTCCATTTTGTTGATGCATATTTTTTAATATACATCTATTAAATTTTACAGGGGGTATATATTACCATTTTATGCATTTAAAATTAACACTTATTTATTCATCAATTTTAATATTTCCTTTTTTTTCTTTCAATGGTTTTCAATTCCAATGTTACCAAATAATTAAAAAACTATTTTACTATCTCACCTTCATTTGTGATTTCATTTTCTATTATTGAAGGAATATTATCTATTATGCTTAATAAAATTCAATAATTTTATTTTTCATTAAATATTGAAGGATTTTATATATTTTCTTCCAACTTCTCTTTTAATTGGAATGGGAATCAAGAATATAAACGTAAAAATGATTTAATTTCTTTAAATCAAATATTTTTTTCATTTACATCTATATTTTTTCAAAAAAAATTACAAAAGTATTATTATTTGTTAAATTAATTTTAAATTATCCTCTAATATTAAGAAGGCATTTAAAGTAAAATCTATACTATTTTTTAAATATGATATTTTTCACAAAATGTCCAAAGTAATGTTATTTATACACACATAGTGATAATAGACATCCCTTCTATAGTAACCGTTTTCTCAAATATATCCTATTCTACCCATTTTAGATGATTTTATAATGAAAATTATTTTATGAATTATTATTTTAATAATTCACTTCTACTATATTTATTCATCCTAAAGACATGATTTTTTTAAAAAATATATTTTCCTGATGAAATTATCATCACCTCTCATCTCATAGTTAATTTTTTAAAAGAAAACATTCTCTTGAGGTAACCACCGTCTTGTGATCTTTTTTATTTGTATATTTAATTTCTATTAAATTGGAATATTATATGTATCATGGATGTTATTTTTTTTTCTAAACCACATTTCATTCTTAAATATAGTTTCTACTTTGAAATTTATTTGATTAGCTGAGGAAATATTGATACATCATTATACATTACTCAATACATAAATTTTTTATATTTAATATTGAACATTATTAAAATAAATCAATTTATATATGATAAATTCTTTGGAAATTTATTAAATGGTTTGGATCAGAATTTTATATCCCCTTGATGCATCAGTATGTCTTGTGAGACAAATCAGTTTTCCAGACTACATTTGGTTTTACACAGTGTTTTTAACTGTACTTTGAAAGGTATTGGTAGTGTTGATATCAATATTTATGAGACAATAAACCCCAAAATAATTCATATTACTTAATTAAGAATTTAATTTTTATTATCCATGATATTATTGAAATGATGTTATCCATTAATGCAGAGTTTCTCTAGTTATTGATAAAATGGAATGTGTTTTTATATATTTACCATATCATATTGACTATTCTTATCTAATATTGATATTAAATTTATTGATTAAATGGAATCTTTGTCCATTTATTTACATTTCAAAATTTAATATTCATTATTTATTATTGATATCTACCATTTTATATAACCCTTATTGAGAATTTGATTATACCCTTATTTGGTTTCCTTTCTCAAGGATAAGAAGAATAATTTATTAAATGAGTTCAAGTATGGTAAATGTTTTCCATAAATATGATTTTTATTTTATCCCAATGTTAAATGGGTGTCATGTATATATCTATTTCTCCAAGAATACTAAATTGATCAGTCTTTTGGAATTTACCCCTTGTATCTATGCTAATTTAATAATATAAGTTTCAACTCTAGGAAACTGGAGTCGGGATTGTCACATTATATCTCATTCTATTAAATATACTAGGGAGTAAAACCAAACCCCTTATGGAATTTTTTTAACTATGTGATGAGTGGGACCGTAAATATATATCCCTCACATGCATTGGGTAAATCCTTAGTCATTATAAATTGAACTTTAGGGTATAATGGAGTAAACATATTTCATTATGAGATAATGTTCAATATGTGCTGATAGTCCTAGTTGGGATCCTTGACATTTTGTATGGTTTTATGTGATTATGTTATTCCATATTTCAATGTTATGTAATATTAATTTTTTATGTTTTAATGGATCATGATTATTAACTAATGTTTCCATTCACATGTGACTCATGTCTTATGTTGTTCAAAAATACTAATAACATGGTACATGATATATGTTCCTTTTTTATTGGGAATGATTTTATTGTGTTTTATTCATATTTCATGATTGTGGTTATATACCCACAATTTCATATTATTATCTCTCATGATATTGGATTGCTATCTCTTTGTTTTCCTATATTGAGGGTTTAAGATCACCATTTTTTTATATTTTCATTCCCTAGGTCATGATATAGATTATATGAAAAGATAATTAAGGAAAGAATTTTTGTGTTGATAATTTGGTGGGAAATGATAGATAGTCATTGTAAAAGTAGAATATCATACACCCAATGCCCAAGCACACTAAACTTATATGTTAAAAGGAATTATTTAGTGTGAGATGTAATTATTATTCCTGTAATGTGATATATTATGTATGTATGTCATGTTTGGGTAGTTTCAATTTATATAAAAATAAATTTTGGCTATTTTAATCATTATGTTATGAATAATAAGAGGATTGAACTTAAAAATATATGTTGAACTAAAAGTGATGTAGGATGAACCTAAAATGTCATATACTGAAATGATGGTGTCATAATTTAGGAAAAATTAAAATTCGTTTCCCTTATTATTTGATTTCTTACTTTGGTTTATTTGCACTATCTCTCACCATTTGGGTTAAAGTAAGGAACTGAATATTAAATCAAAAACATGTTTTAATGATTGAATTTTACATGTATTATTATTGGATATTGTATGGATTATTTTTGAGACTAGGCACTATGATGGTGTGTTATTTCAAGGCCTGGTGTGCGAAAAATAAATTTTTGAAATATATAAAACATATTAAATAGAACAAAAACACAGTTTTCCTAAAAAGTTGTAACAAATTCTAAATATGTATTGGGATTATAAATAGGAGATAATAATTTATTTCATAATGTTAGTGTTACCTTATGAGTGACATAACCATGATAAATGCGGGAATTTTGGGGAAAAGTACTCATGGGTGTAAAAATGAATTAAGTAAATTATGAAAATTAATTATTTGAATTCATTGATGTAGTAACCCATATTCTATTTTTGAACACCACTATGAGAAGATCCTACGGATAGTAACATAACCTTGGTGTAATTAGAGATAATTTTCAAGGATCTATGTCCGATGAACGACACTAGGATAACTGTTTGACGATCGGTGAAAAACATAATCCTATGATCTTACCAACGATAATGATGCAGATTCATTCTTCATTGGTTATCAATCTAAATTTGAGTTAGGAGGTCTATTTATTTTTACTTCTACCCATTTTATGATTCCTATGATAAAAATAAATAAATCAACAAATTATTTGATTCTAGAATCATAAATACTATTGGTATGAGTTAGTTTCATCCGATAATTGGTGAAATATATTGTGATTAATTGTTTATCTATTTTTTTCTTCATTAAAATGTTAATGAATCTAATCTAAAATGGGAATTGAATGAGGTTCATTGATCCTGTTTTATTGTGATTTTCTTCCCCATTTATTCATTCATTGTGAGAGCTCCATTGGTCCGCATTTTGATGGATACAAACAATAGAACATTGTTCACCCATTTCACAGTGCAACAATTTGATATCATAAATATGGTTTCAACATGACCAGATGATTATGTGATGATGGAAGGAGCAGAAGAACAAATGGTTTGGAATAAAAAAAAATTCATGTTATTTTTTTTTCAATCAATGATGACATTTTGAGATGATTTCTAGGTGGTTATGGTGGCCAGAATACGGTAATTAACAATGGTATGGTTCACATGGAGTTGATATATACTACCTTGAAATATTGTGGGTAGAATATAAGAAAACAATGGAGTGAGTGTATATGGGAGGAAGATCTAGGGTTTCTGGAAAATCTTGATCCACATTATGGGAACTATGGAGCTACACAACATGTGGGACACTCTCAATAGCTGCTAGATTTTATGGACGATCTTATTGATCACACATTGTATGACCCTTCCTGGTAGGATTGGTTAATACATCATTGGGTACATGGACACGGCTTGGATTACATTAGCGTAGGCACACTGTGTAATCCTACTCAGGCATAGACATGACCGATGTACATGGGAATTTCCTTCTACATGGTCATGAGAATAATTACCTAGTCCTGGGAATTCAATGTACTTCTTCACAAACATGGGAAGGGTCCATTTACCTGGGTAGGACCCAATTCAAAAAGAACACATAGTGTATTCCTAGTACATGTCGTGTACTCCTATTACAGGTCATGTACTCCTTCAATGTTTTCTTAGAGATCTTATATTATTATTTTTAAAATATTCACGAGGGGTTTTCACTATATCCCTTACCTAAGGTTTAGTAAAGAATTTTATCATTCACAAAGTATGGTGATCCCTTTAGCTAGACTTCTTTTATAGAGTTGTTAGAATCCTTCCATGATTCCCAGAGAGAGATCCTCTATCATCTTCTTACTCAAGGTGGAGTTCTTGGTACGATCCTGTCCAATACAAATAGGGGCATCAATCCTCTAATGTGTTGGATAATCTATATTGAGATTTTGTTTTACCACATGGACTTGGATGTGATCCTCATCAATGTATCATATCTATTCAGACAAACATAATATTCTTATAATGGAAATACCTAATGAGAACTACCTCTTGTATGGTCAGCATCAGTGATATCTTACTCATGGAGTGTGTTCTCCTAGATGAGTCCTATGTAGAAAATTCAAGTTGTAATCCTTGGTTGGAACTATTGTTGTAACATTACCTTGATATTGTGTGTCTTTATTTAGTATATATGGATATTATATTCATTTCTCAAAAAAAAATATGGATATTATTTTCATATGTCTTGTATATACGTACAATTTTAGAGATGAGTTTTATTCTCTTCTTATATGCTTTATAGTTTTGAGGTTTCCTTATGGGAATTGTTATACTCACCCCAGAACTGCCATTTCCCACCCATGTTCTGTCTAGTGCATAATATTGGCCTTTTATAGAGCCCTAGAGGGACCAATACCGTGTAATTCGTAGAGAGTTGGATAGACCGGTCTATTTTCTTATCCTATCAGGATAGTAGTCCCCATATTTACTTTATGGTTGGAGTTGTTTTTAGACTCTTTGTTGTGGGATTGTATTTTGACCTATTAATGTTTCATTACATGGTGTCATACTCTGGTGGGACTAGATTTATGCATGAATGGTTTCATTTAGTTGTTTACATTTGAGTAATGTGTGGAATTGGAGATGTATGTATGTGTGCAAGTACTTTAGGCTAAGGCCTCTGATTTTTATGACATGCCTACATGGTGTTATTCTCTAGCCACTAGACAATTGGATGTGGTGTGGGAGAGTCACCGCATATGACTCAGTAGAAGGGGTCATGAAAATGTGGTATTAGAGGATTAATTTTTACCATAGGAAAGGAGTCTGTGAGATTGTTTTGGGTTCATAGTGTTAGGTGTTTCAAGATCGAATTTCATGCCAGGAACCCCAGTGTTGGTGAGTGTATCTACATATCCAAACATCAAGGATTTTACCACCTACTTCTCCACTCAGTACATGAGAGAACAAGTTCCATGGAAAAATTATACCTAAATAATTTATTAATGGTTTTAAGTTTTCATGTCCTTCTTTAGTCACCTCTCAAGATATACTCGTTGACCATGGAACATAAGGTTTATTTCATGATGCCTCTACAACATATGAAAGCTAAGATTGAGCACCATGATCATGAGGATGATCCTCTCAACAATGAGGTATAGATATACGGACCACTTCTATATATTTTACCATCCATTGTTGAATCAAATATATCAACAGTTTTAGAGAATATGATGGTACTTGTAGTACCAGTATACTGGGTTCACAGGATGAGCAAACACCATGAGTTCCAGGGACAACAACTCCTGATGTTCTATAGTAAGCCTGAACTACTAGATATTGAATATTTTTATGAGTCAACGAAGTGTTTTTTTATCTAGTCCATATTATAGAAGATCTAATGGTGGCCCATATAGCAAGCCTTCTCCACGATTCAGTAGGCCGATGGTGGGGTTTAGTGGCCCACTTATAAAATGAGGTGACTTTGGAATGGTTAGAGTTTTATAACCTTTTAGAGATAAGTTCCCTCTATTAATATTGGTGTATATACACATCTACTGGATTCAACAACTTCATCTGGGTGGGATGACATTCAGTGAGTATTAATCAAGGTTCACCAACATCTCTACACACATGATGAATATGGTTCCGGATCAGTTCTTTCTGGCCTAGAAATTTGATTGAAGACATTGTAAAAGAATCCAATAGAAAATTAGATGTATATGAATTAATACATATTCTAGGGTTCTAGAGAGTGCTTTTGTGGTTGATATTTTCCTTGCTGAGTAGTTGTAGACAGTGGTTTACACTAGTGGGAACAAGGGAGAAGAGACTTCAATAATTGGGAGTTGACTTCAGACTCAGGGACCTAGATGTGCTATCCATTTTATGAGGAGATTCTAGGATAGAGGGCCTATAACTTATGGATCATAGTATGGTTACACTCATCGCATGAAGATGTGGTGCTAGTAATTTGATTGTGGGGGTCATCTTTGTTGAGATTTTCAAACCTATTGTGCAGATGATCGGGAGACATTTGATAGGACACTGGGTTATGGGAAACATATGCAACATAATGGTTTGTAGGGTAAAGGATGTGGTATAGGGGATGGATGAGTGGTTTGAGGTAGTAGATTCTTTGACTTTTTACCACCACCAACCCTAGGTAGTCCACCCCATATTCAAGGAGTTGAGGGACAAGGGCAGCGACATCTGTAAGTGGTCAAGGCTTATGACAAATAGGCTCCAAGAATGTAATGAGGTATGATCTGTGTCACTTATACATTAGTATAAATAATTATTTACATAGTTTATAGTCATTAAATTATTACCACATATTTTTTTATGATAAGAGAACATTTTTCACCCGTTATCTCGAATATTGCACTTGGATAATCTTATTGGAGTTAGCTCAGCGACCACACATTTTTTCCGATAGTGTGACTAGTATCCTAAAATCAAGATTTTATTCTGGGATATTTTTGTACCGATGATGAAGTCATACGATGTCATATTATATATGGAATAGTTATCTATAATTCATGCCTAGATCGATTTTTTCGAGTAGATGGTGATGTGTTTCTATAATGATGGTACTAGGATTTCCATGTTTTCTAAAAATGAATCCCAGGAAGAGAAAAATGGAATCGTGTATCGGAGGGTGTAGCATATTACTCCTCATTTGTTTACCATGACCCTTGTTATCGTATATGTTATGAGTTTCTGATTCTCTAATGTGTTTTTGGAGTATGAGGGCGTCATTCTAGAGGATCTTCCTAGCTTACCTTCCAACTGAGAGATATAATTTTACATCTATATACAGAAAATAAAGGCCTCAATATCTTCACCAACATATTGGATGGATCTTGAAATGCATTGAATTTTTAGAGTGCATTTGGAGGAATTTTAGAGAAATAGATTTTCTAGGCCAAATGTTTCACCCTCGGCGGCCCCATTTTCTTTTCAAGAAGGTATACAGGATCTTGAGGTTATTTTTAGATTATTAGCACTTGAACTGGGTGACTATGAATAACATGTATCAACTATCGATTATTGATGACCTATTTGATCATTTGAAAGGGTTACAATGGTTTTCAATGTTTGACCTCATACTTGGCTCTCAAAAGCTGTAACTATCGGAATAATATATACTAAATATGAAATTCAGATATTTATATTGTCACTATGATTACATGGTTATGCCCTTTTGAATGATTAACTCTTTATCAGTGTTCATGGGGCTAATGAACCATATCTTACATACCTTCTCAGTCCTCTCCATGGTATTCATCATCGATGACATCCATGGGAATTAAGAATCTAATGAAGAGGAGGTAAGACACTTTGGGATGTGTTTGGGAGTACATAGAGAGAACTATCATTATGGGAAATTCTCAAAGTTTCATTTCTATATTTTGGAGGCCCACTTTTTGGGACATGATGTCTCAGAATATGGTGTATCAGTGGACCCAATGATTTTGAGGTAGTTTAAGCATGGGTGCCACCCTAGATCATGATATTAGTGTGGAGATTCCATGGGTTGGAAGGGTATTGTAAGATAATTATAACCCTCTTTTCAAAGATATCATCCACAATGACAGATTTTACCCAAACAAGGAATCCATTAATTTTGATAGATAAGTTCCAAAATTAATTTTAAGATATGATGTAGAGATTGATGAGTGATCCCATTTTGATATTTCCAGTGGAGGGTGTTGAGTCCATAGTTTAATATTATGCATCATGAAATAGTCATGGTTGTGTTTTTATGTAACATTATGTGGTGGTTTCCTATGGTTCATGTCTGTTGAGACCACATGATTAGAACCACGTAACCCATGATCTTGTGTTATAATTGGTAGTCTTCTCAGTAAATATGTAGTAACATTGCATGATGGTTTATCAGTTCATCATATACTCTGACCATAATAACCTCAAGTATATGTTCTCATAGAAGGATCTCAATTTGATATAGAGGCAATGTCTAGAGCCCCTCTATGATTATGAAATTGATAATTTCAATACCTCCAGAACGGGAAACATGGTAGAAGAATCTCTCAGCATCATATATTGTTTGTTGTTATGGAACGAGGTGTTAGGGTAGTTTTCTACATTACATTTATCATATATGGATGGAGATGGATCAGTATACCTCCAATTGAGGGTCTTTACCTCTATTATTTTTCAATGAGTTAGGGTATCTTAGCATGAGGTAACAAATTGTGAGTCCTTTCTGACATAGGTATCTATTCGACACAATTTTGATGGATTTTATGAAGGTGGGGGGGAATGTCATTATTCTTTGAAGATGATCAATGAAAAAATTGATGATGTGGGAAGATTTTCTAGGATTTTATCATAAATATACTATGATGGTACATTTTTGTGTGGAATGATGTTCCAAAACCTCCAAAAATAGTTTTTGGGGCCAATGATGAAAAAGGTAGTTGCAGATTTTGTCTCTTGGTACCTTGTTAAAAAGAGAAGGCCAGTCAAAAAGTTATTGTGGGTTTAGCTCAACCCCTTCAAGTTCCAAAGTGTATGTGGGATGTGATATCCAGAGACTTTGTGATGGTTTACTACATATGTACAGGGAACATTATTCCTCCTCGGTGATCATAGACTAACTCAAAAAGTCATCCCACTTCCTAAATATTTGAGATAAGCGATCCATAGAGAGATTGAGATGCCTATACATTTTATAGATAGTCTAACTCCATGGAGTTTCAATGATGTTCATTTCTAACTGTCATTCTCTCTTCATGTCTTAGTTATAGAAGGGATTGCCAGAGGCTTTGTGACTCAGCTTCATTTGAGAATGGATTTTCACCCCCAAAATGACATCCATACTAAGTTAAATATTCTTGTTTTGGAGGACATGTTTCAATCAAGAATGTTGTACTTTTTCCATAGTTTATAGGATCACCTACAAATAGTGGAGTTTTTTAAAATAATATATACCTTTAAACCATTTTTATGGAACCATTAAAAGCCTTGTACAGAAAACATTTTCCATCACCTCTTTGTTAAAATGGTCTAGAAGAGTCTGCTATCATGGACCCAAATTGGTGGGATCTACTAAAAAGAAGTTTCGGATCATCCAGAAGTATATATGGATTACATAGAGCTGTCAAAAATCTTATGCACACAGATGAAGCTGGAATTTTGAGTTTAAGGAGGGTGTCTATGTCTTCTTATGGGATTCTCCTCGATGTTCATTATGGAAATTTGGAAAGTGTGTGATGAAATATTTGAGGTTCACTGGCCCTTTCAAGATACTATATAGATTTGGTGTGGTGGTGTAAGGATTAGATCTACCTCTCCATTTTGACTAGGAACACAACGTCTTTCAGGTGTCACATCTGGGGAGGTATGTGAATGAATCATAATATTTTATAAACTATGGTGATCTAGACATTGAGGAAGGAGATATATTTATTGAGTACCCAGTATAGATCTAGGATCAGTAATAGAGGGTCCTTTATAGAAAAAATATTCTGTTTATATGTGTTTGCTGAAAACAAAGGATTCTTCAGAAGCACCCCTATGAGAGGGAGTCTCATATTTGTGTTTAGTACTCATATCTATTTTCATAGACACTTAGTTTATATTTTTTGGATGTTAGGACCCATGGTGTAGATAATTTAATGACTCATATTTTCCATGTTCTATTTTTGGATATTTTATGGACTATTTTCGATACCATGTGCTGAGACAGAATGTGATTCTGAGGTCTATTGGGCATGAAATATATTAAAAATATTAAATAGAAGACAAACAAATTTTTTCTATAAAAATATCAATAAAAACTAAATCTAGGACTGCATTAGAATTTCGAGAGAACTATTGAGTTGAGAAGGCATGTTTTACCTTATGCGTGACAAAAACATTGTCAGTGTAGGACATTTGTAGAAAATTCATCAAAGGCTAAAAATGAATTAAATATGTTAAATAAATTGATTTGATTAAATTGATTTACATATCAACCTTTATTGTCTATTTAAATAGAACCATAAGAAAATCCCAAGTTTATCCACATAACAATGGAGCCATTTTAGAGAAATTTGGAGGATCTCTCTGAGACAAACGACAGTTGAATTATAGTTTGACGATCAGCGCATACTAGAATCATAGAATCTCACATATGAAAACAATGTAGCTTCTTTCTTCATCAGATATCATTCCAAAATCAAGTTAGTTAATTTTTTTATTTGTATTCCTTTCCATTTTATGATTCATACATGGAACGTGAATCAATAAACTAAAAAATTGATTCCCAGATTGTGTGTATTGAGGGTAGAAGTTAGTTTCATTTAGTAATTGGTGAAATTACTTATTATTAATTTTTTTCTATTTTTTCATCATTCTAATGGAAAAAAATCATGGAAGGTACAAAAATAATTTAAGGTTCCTTCCTCATATCTTGGACTGTTCTTTTCCTCCCCATTTCTTCATTCATATCTACTGATCCTTTAGTCCGAAGTTCAAAGTGAATTGAATATTGAAATTTTTTAAACCAGTTTCTTAGTGAGACAACTCAATTTCAAATATTTGGGCTCAACACGACCTGAATACTTTGAGATGATGAAAGTAGTATTAGATCAGATGGTTTTTGGATACCTGATTTTAGGTTCTTCATTGTGAGATAGAGGACATGATGCACTGATTATTTTTGGGTGTTTGTGATGGCCAAAATCCACTTATTGAGGATGGAATGGTTTTCTCAGAGAATATTTTTTCTTCTTAGAGTTATTGGTTCTATAATTTGATGAAATAGTGGTTGAAGCATAGGTAGGAGGAAGAATAAGGGTTTCTGGAAAATTCTAATCTCCCCGTTATGTACTACAGAGCTACACACGATGTAGCTCCCTCTTATCAGTGGCTTGGGTTTCAGGTTAATGTTAAATATCACATTCCATGTGACCCTAATCACTTGGCATGTAACCATTCACGGTTTAATTGGAATGTACCTCAGATGATACACAAACAAATCTATGCGTATGTGGGCATGGGTGTGTTGTGTTCTCATCTACATACTTTGCCAGGTCATATGTGCACATGCATATTTATGTATTTCGACATAGGAATAGGTACACTAGAATAGGAATTCCATGTAATTCATTAAGGACCGATGCATGGGCTATTTAGATGGGAAATGACAAATTCTAGAGGGACACATTGGGTACTCCAAATACATGCCCTGTACACCTTCTACATTGTCATTGAGAACTTGTCCACTATATCATAGCCAATTTTCATTAGAGAGCATTCATTTTATCTTATCATTCATAGTAAGAATGGAATCATATCCTACACATTGGATAGTGATACCTTCAGTAGGACTTATTGTATAGAGTTATTGGAAAACATGATGAGGCCCAGAATGAGATCATCTACCATCTTATTACCCTATGTGGAGTTCTTACTAACGTCTTGACCAACACTATATAGGAATTGATCTTCTAAATAGAGGTTGTTCTAGATTTATTTTCTGGTATATCCCATGGTATTGGGAGTGATCCTAATCATTGTATCATATCTCCTAAGACTTCCAACTTATAATTCTATTAGTGATACCAGGGAAAAAATACCACTCATAGGGATTTCATCAGTGTTATCTTACTTGTGGAGTGTGCTCTCCTAGACAAATGTTATGTTGAAATTTTCAGCTATAATCCTAGGTTCGAATTACAGTTGTGAATTTACCTTGAGAATATGTTTCTTTTTTGAGTGTATATTGTTATTGTTATTATATGTGTTATAGAAATATATCTTTTAGATATAAATGTTACTATCTTTTTATATTTTTTTATCATTTCGGGGTGTCCAAATAGGTATTGTTATACTCATCCCAACATGGGCTTTTCCCGCACATATAATCTCTTATATAGATTATTGGTCTTTTTTACAGAATCCTAGAGTGACTAGGACTTGGTGGTTCTTGGTGAGGAATATAGATGGGGGTGTGTTCTTATGGTATCCTGAAAGGAGTCCCCATATTTACTTTCATATTATATTTTTTTAGAATCATTGTAGTTTTCTTGTATTTGGACCTCATTACTTTCCATTACATGTTTTCATACTCTGGTTATTAGATTATATGTATGCATTCATGCTTTCTTTCATTTGTTTTACATTTATGCATTGTATGGGCATAGATATGTGTGTGTTTGTACATGTATTTTAGGATAAGTCCTCACAAATTAGTGATATCACTACACAGTTCTAGTGGCTAGCCCTTGTCCTATTGGAGGTGGACTTGGAGAGTCATATAATGGGCCCTATTGGCATGGGTTGTGACACATTTGGTGGTAACATGTATGCTAAATTTCAGAAAAATCTCATTTGAGACTATATCAATGTATTACTTTATATATTGGAAAGAATACAACACAATTAAATAATATAATAAAGGATTATATAATGAATTATTAATGAAAACACCTAATGGTATAATGATTTCATTTAACATCTATTATAAATCATTGATAAAAGTTTATGGTATTTTTGCTCCATTAAAATCATATTATTATTCATTTAGTAAATTTATTGTTTTTTTAGAAAGGAATGTATCTCTCTATATATATCCTAAGTTAAATTTTAAGATAGAAAAATAATATTTTATATTCCAAAAAAACTTATGATCCTTTGTCACTGCATGGTTGAAAATAAACTCCCATGGGGAATAACATCCATTATATAGGCCTTAAAACCAAATCATGGGGGGTATTTTTTCCAAATATTTTATGAGAAACCAAATATTGAGAACATAATAATTTTGAATGAATGATGTTATGTTTTAATTGTGGTTTTTACTATTTTTCCCTCAAAACATGAGGTTTTGTTTTCTGTAGAACACATACCTGATGTTATGATTATATCAAAAACTCTGTATATAATGTCATTGAAAAACTACTGTAGAGATATTGATAATTTTCTTGTATTGGTTTCATATTATTGACACATTGTAAGAAATTTATAATAATCTTAAAATCTAATAAGAATTTCAACATGAATGCGAATCAGATTCCTATTGATATATGAATATGAACAAATATAAAAGGATATTAAAGATTTTTGGTCAATGCACTTGTTCTCAAACTAGATTAGATTGGAGAAGGATCGATGTTAGAAATTCATTCGTCAATGAAGTCATTGGGATGTTTCACAATTATAAATTACATGGTGGTAGCTAATACCCCACACTAACTAGAGGTTCATGATCAAAATTACATGACATGTGGTCTTGACATAGTAGTAGTAATATTTTTATTCATATTAAACAATAATATTTGGAAAAATTGTTGGAAAAACTAAAAATATAATAATATTAATATTATGTGGGAAAAATAATTTTAATCGTATTAACCAATATTGAAATTTATATTTATAACTAAAGAATATATATTCAGTAACAATTATATTAACAATAACATCATTTATTCCCATCGATGGGAAAAATTAAAATTATGTGTAGCCAATTTATTTTTTGAGATAGAATGTTACATCCTTGATTTATGTACGGATATTATTTCCCAATGTTAATTTTTTTTATTTATAAATACCCAATATATAAGTGTAAGATAAATCATATAATAGATGAATCAAATTAACCACAATTTTTTCACTCATAACGGTTTGTTACATAATAAATTATAAGAATCCAAGTATTTTATACCATGAATTATTACATACCATGGATGATTACATCCCTTATAATTTAATTAATTAAAATGGGAATTTAAATAAATAATAATAATATATTTACAACTAAAAAATACCATGGAACATATTCACTCATAAGAATCACTTTTAGAAGAACAAAACCTATAAATAGAAACAAAATGTATAGATAAATTAGGTTTTAAAATCGAAACTGAAAAATATTGGAATGGGAAGCATGATTTATGTTGTTTGAATGGAATTAAATTTTTATTCCCCCCACCCAATATACCCCTCTTGGTCAAATAGTAAAGGTGGCATTGACCATAAAATCTCTCCAATAATAGGTCATATGTTGGCAATGATCATTGAGGGTTTAAAACACACAATTATATGAGGAATTACTCTCAATGTGATAGTAATAATAAAAGAACCACAAAAAACTCTATAATATAAATAAATAACTAATCTTAGTACATGTAATGTCATGAAATGGAAGAAAAAAAGTAAATCCATAAGAATAATTCCAAGGTAGTGACCACAAACACTATAAGCTCCTAAACAATGACTACAATCTAGTAACACCCAACTTGATCACCAAAAAACTTCTATAGACCAAATAAACATAAATATATATATATATGTGTGTGTGTGTGTGTGTGTGTGTGTGAATATGATTATAATTATTAGGGTCCACTTTAAACCACATCTTGTATATATAAAAGAATAATACTAAATTGAGGTGAATAAATTGATAAATCAAATTGTTACCTAAAACCTGTTACTATATTCCCATCATCACTAAGGATCTCTCAACAAAATAATTCCCAAAAGTATGTTTCACCAAATCAAAAGCATATCAATATATAATAATGGCACCACATCTTTCCTTTCCCACAAAACTGGTCACCCTAAACCCCAATGTCTTACATCCCATTGCTCACATCCCCTCCAAGAGTAATATTATACATCTATGAAAACACATCACTATCACATCATAATTTCATCATAATGCACTTCTGTGAAATCATAGAACAACATTATATTTATCCAATCCCCATAATCAAAATGTAAAATTGAGATCCGTCATAGAACATGTACATATACACTATTCCTTAAGATGTTATATCTCATGTATCAATACAGATTTATAACCATAATTAATTAAAACTATATACAAGTATGTGTTATCAACTTATGTTTTCATAGTCTACATATACATGAATTTTATAACTGTGAGCCACTAAATATTCCCTGATCACATACCCTATTGAACGAATAGAAGGGTAGGGGGAGTATTCATTCATTACTAAACAATAAAATAGATACATTAAGAAAACACCTAGAACCCAAGGACAATATAGACCTCATCTACCCCTACCAACATGGATAGTGGAGCAATATAATTAATATCACATAATGATAGTATATAAAAAAACAATTTTAAGGTAAACTATCCTACCCTAGACTCAAACTATAGCTAACATCCAATATAACAATGAGCTTCTATCACTTGGACAAGAAATATAATGTCATTATAATTACACTAAATTAAAAATATTCACCACTATTGAAAAAATAGTAATTTAAAAATTAACATTAATTTTATAAAAACCTATCATCAATTCATAACCATGCACCTTTAATCATTTACCCAAACCATTTATTGGTTTCCAGTTAATACATCATTACCATTATCAAGACTCATTGCCATGAGCCTTTGTATAATTCATTTAACATTTCATATCTGAGGTATTATTTGACAAAACCAATACAAAAACAAGACTAAAGTTATACCCATATTTAAATAACCAATCTTCGATGACGATTGAATCAAATAATATGAAAAACTTCTACAAAGTAAATATACTAACTTGATCCAAGCATCCTGATATCATGTCAAACACATTTCCACACAATTCATTCCATTCCACCATCAATGGCATCAAGATACACCCACAACCAGTGAAAAATAGTACACCCCTCTATTTTACAACCAATCATATAGTTTTTCATGTCAATTCATAGTAATTTATCTATCACTTGAAAATATAAATGGTAGAAAATTATATTTTCGTTACATCAAACTCATAGGGTAATGCATGACATATCATTAAAGTATTCATGTTTTTATCCAACCTGGTCTAAAATAATTTAGCTGTTTAATTATCAATTACATAATTTTTTTACATTATCTACTATTTAGATTAAATAATTCATTTATTAAAAATTTCAATAAGAATATTAACCATGGAAATGATATATACAGACACTATTTAATCATGTAAGAAGTTTTATGAAATATTGATTAACACAATTCAGTTTCCACTTTTGTTATTATATTTTCTATACCATCAATAAATTATTACATATATTTAAATCCGGAAACTATGAACATGAAAAAACAATTATCACATACATACATTCCCACACTACTTAGAAAATATCATGAGGCAAGAATCCTGAATAAATGCACAATCTCATATGAGTCAGAATGCTATTTTTTATATTAAATTCCAATTTATTAGTTTCTAAATTATCATATTCATTTAAAAATCCCTCATTTATTTATAAAAATTGAATCATGATAATCCCTTATCAACTTATAATGTTAAAATATGATTAAAAATGTACGACATCAACCAGATCTTCAAAACTACTCAAAAAGATAAAGATGTGGAAGATTATCACAAAACCAAAGGATACACCAAGAAAGATCCATCAACCCATAAAAATTATATACTCGTAAAAACAATGTTACAATGATAATAAAACCAACAAAAATCTATTTTGGTATCTTCCCGAGGAATAAGGAATGGAATAAATCACAAGATAATGTATGAGAAGTTCACCTCGGATCACAAATGGTCAATATCATGAAGCTATGAATCAAAAGCTGCTAAAGGGGCCTCAACATTACATAAATAAGTGACTCTAATCACAAAAGTTTCATAGTAGTAATGTGATCAATTAGATGAATTGAAATTCTATTTTGAATTTATACATGTGGTAGATATTTAATGTGTCACTACCTAACAAGTAATGGCCACACCATGATGAGTCCATCACAACCATAATATAGAGATACTCGCTAAAATCTATTATATATCCCACATTAATGATCATCCAATATATTAATCTAATTTGAATAGGAAACATTCACATTGTGGACAAATGAACCTTGTTATAACTGAAGATATTGAAATGTTTAGATGTAAGATTCTTAATATGTACTTAATATTATCCCCAATCTATTCACACCATGACTAAAAATTCAACTTCGTAATTCACTCTTCTATTAAGAACCTAAAACACCGGTAGATCCTTCCATTCCTCATACCTAATACTAGCATCACAAACCATTGAAACCCCTAATCATCTAAGGATTTTAAAAAGGAGAGTTCATGAACATCCAATCACTTATATTAGATACATCACAAATGGTTCATGTTCTTTAGAGTCAAAAAAGATATATAATATGTGATAAGTGATGGGGCCTATAATGAACACCATGTGAGTTAGCTATCAGTGTTCTTTATATAAAATGATCATAATAAACTCATCAAAACAAAAAAAAATCAAAAAAATAACAAACATCATATATCATCACATTAATGAAATATGGATAAATATCTCAAAAAATTAAAACATAAAAAAACTAAAGATATTGAATGTTTATCTATTACTCTCATTCTAATATATTCTCCTAAAATCCACTAATCTTCCACAATATATAAAAAGGAAGAATCATAACTATACAAAACTCTCTACAAACATTAATGCATCTTAATAGGATTTTATTCAAACCTCACATCATATTCAATTTTCAATATAGCTTAGTCAACGACATGGAAATCGTCTTGAAGATACTGATTAGGTTGAGATATGTAAAAAAATCACTGATTATGTTAATCTATAATGTAAATGCTACCTGATATTTAGTTGATCCAATAATCTTTAACACCTCAAATGTCCCCAAAAATTGGGGAGATATTTTACATCCATGAACATACTTCTACATACCATGACGAGGTTATACATCCAATAATTCTTGATGTCCAATGTAAAATTATAAAGGCCTCCTAATATGATTATTATTAGACATTAAAAAATCTACAGATTACTTCTTCTACTTTAAAATCACATTCACTTTCTCGATCATTCTTTCAACCCATTCCATTATGATAATGACCGACACATCAAACTCAGTTCGACATAAGGATGATCCTTATGGTCATCCATAGAGTGCTTAGAATGAGAATAAACCAATAGTGGATTGATAACCATTTTTATAATAATATTTGACCATTATTATATGTCAAAACATTGAACTTCCAATGTCCCGAACTCATTCATGCAATATGACATTCAAATTCTTGAAATTCCGTTTTATCGAATGATTTATCTATGGAAGAAAAGTTTTTCTAAGGAATATCCTTAAGAAAACATCATGTAAGAGACCATTAAACACTCATTAGATGACACATGGATCATGATTAGAATTGATCATCTTTATAACACAATTGGGCCTCACAACCTCCTCTGTAAACTAAATTAAGAAATCAATAATGGTGATAGACTTCTTAATCATTGTGAAATGATATTTTTTCATCAAGTCGTCCATTATCACCTACATCAAATCACATATACCAGGTTATTAAAGTAAACATGTAGATTCTTCCCTCGATGTTTCCTCAAACATCCATAATGAAGCATCAAGAATCTAATTCAAAAAATCAAGAGAATGATTCTAAGCCTTAACCTTATAATAGAATAATCATCAGGATATAACCTCTATAACCAATAACTTCAAATAAAATCATAAAAAATGAATTCTTATAGAATGATCCATCTTGTCCACCCTATGATATAAGAACCATGGAGAACTATAGAGATATCTAAGAACCACTTCATGAATTAATAAAATAATGAAGATATTCAACTATGATAAAACCCAATATTGACTATCCTCAGACCATACAATAGGGAATTAACTAAAAAGAACAACATCACAAAACCTCAACCTCTAAATCCCATTATTTTTATTCCTCCACCTACCGCACTAAATATGACTACATGATTATCGAACAGAGACACCCTCTACAATTAACAAATCTCATATCTAGGTATATTATTGTGAGAACCTCCGTAAATCTCCAAACATCACTTGACTTGTTCATAGTATCACCATACAACTTTTTCAACCATAAATTAAAAAAATACCTTCCAATTGTGTATATAAAATATCAAAGATGTAATCTTCAAATAAATGCATCTTCAACTATTATAAAAAGTTAAATTTATACTAATAGAACATATACCTCATGATTTTGTGATATGTGATGACTGTAAATAATTCTATGATGAGGTAATTAAACCATAAATTTAGAGAAAAAACACTATAAAATTCTCAAAATCATGGGTAGTGCTGTTAAACTCAGGAAGTCATAACTGTCAGCACTAATAAGAGATAACTACTATCTTCTTTATAATAATGAAACCCAGTCTAAGATAGGAATCTTTATAAAAAACTAAAACATATTAACCTATTATTTAATTTTATGAATATGATAAAAATCTATATTATACTTAAAAAATAAGACTACAATTTTTCATTATAGACAAAATTTTTATCCTTTCATTATCATTCTATCAGAAGACTCATAATTTCAGAAATGTTTTGTATAAACCTCTTGTAATAGGTTGTTAGAAAAATGAAACTATGAACCTATGAAATATTCTTATAGGATACCAATGAAAAAACCACCCGGATCATTGAAGGATCTATAACCACTCCTCACTTATTTGTAACATGTCATAATAAATGAGATACATGTTCTTAGAGAATACACCTTTAAAGATTAATAAATAGTTAATGATGTTATGGAAACATTAAAATGTCTTATAGATTCACTATATTATATTATTACAATAGAGAATAAAAAAGTATGGAATTAATTAACATTATCATGAAATAGTTAAGATGATCTTGGAATAAAAAATTTATCAGTCACAAGAAAATGGTTGGGGTATTCCAGATTTTCAAGGAGATTACTGTGAACCCATAGTGCCTATAATGACATATGAAGGTCGTCTTTAAAATAACCTCACCAATCACCCACATCTAATAATATCCTAAAAACCGTCATTAATAACTATATAGGTCCCTTATAGTGATTGAATAAATTATCAATCTATGGAAGAGGATATCAATTCTTTTCAATCACCTAGTTCAAGCAACATTAATCTAAACATAGATAATTTATGTTATCCACATTATTTTTTAAATAAAATTATAGAACACTAAGGTGACAGACTATGCCAAATAAAACATATTTGTACAATATAATTAATCCAAATACATAGCACGCGCAACTCAAATGGAATTATCTTATATTAATACATTGATATTTTAGAGACTCTTAACTATAATTCTTTACCAAACATAATAAAACATTAAGAGGGATGATTTAAAAACTCTTTATAAAAAGCATTAGGTTGATCTTATATACCCATTTCAAACAACAGAAATTTTAAACCTTCTGAACTCAACAACAACTATGTCACCATATAATACATGGACTCAACAAACCACTTTCCCATCCAAGGATCTATGTTACTAGTGAAAATTACATGTTATTAGTCACCATCAAATAATATTACTCAAATCCTATAGAAATTATCAATATATTTCTCTGAATGTAGTCAAACCATGTTTCAGAAAATTTTATAGGGTTGTACCCACAAACATAATTAATCACATATAGAGAGATGCCACCCGAAAATTGGCATGCAATCTCCAAGTATACCATACAATCTATCTTGACTTCCAACAAGCATAGTAAAATCTATATGCAATGGTGTTCTACCATATATAATCCCATAAAAAAGGAATAGCATTTGTATAATGATGGAATTCATAGATAATAAATCAAAAAAAATAGACCTAGGTTGATTACAAAACAAATGACACCTCATACAGTGTATGGCTCATCTAGTTTGGAATCTCTGATGTATGATTCCGACTATACCATACATTTTTACCAATCTAGTTTAGATTGTAACCTCCTTCAGAGTCATGATCTACATATTGTACCAAAGGATGTGGGGTATCATGTGGTTGTCCTCTGCCTATGTTGTTTCCTCTATATTTATCATGGCCTAGGGAGCCTGTAACTACAATAAACATGAAGGATGCTACTGTAATGGCTAGGCCATTAATAGATCTCCATATTCACAATTTTTTTTACTAAATTTAAGAAGTCGTAATTCATATTGCAATAAACTATAAATAAAAACCCACATTTTGTCACCTATAAATGTCCTAAGATATTCCAATTAAGGAAAAATGGGACAAAGAAGTTTGGAACTAAGCCCCCATTTTCTGAAACTTAGGCAAACAAAATAACAAAGTACCTCTTCCCATTTATTTACTCATCACATAGAAGATGTGGTTCCCCTAATATGTCGATATAATCCAAGACTAAATCCTCTTGATAAACACTACATTTCAAATAACCTCAAGGTTCCTCAACAATATGAATGAGGTGACCTAATATTGTATCTCAAAATAAAATGCCTCCTTGAAATGCTATTGTCAACCTCATAAACTTGAAATTGGTTTAAATAATAATAGAGTAGATTCATATACCGTGTAAAAAAATCCCACACACTAAAACTCCCTTTATATAGACTAAGAATATTCATATGATAACAACCATTATATTTAAATAAACAAAATCATCCTGAAAACTAATGACATAAAATTTACCCTGAAATAACAAACTCCCCATGATCCACAGGAAAAAAAACCAATATTTACAAGGATCCCATAATGTATTCTAACTGAGGTGACCCAAGAATAATAGAAAAAAATATTATATTATTTTAAATGAATATTCAATGAAACCCTTAATTATACACACACCATAAATGAAAATTCTTAGTTTCTTTGGATACTAGATACACAATCACTTTATGTAATAAATGATCTTCAAAAACTCTAATAAATTTATTCTCACATTGTACCCTTCTTCGACATACCATATTAAAAAACATTCATTATAACCAATGAAAAAGAAAATATAATAATGGGTGAGATCATATTCAATTTAAGTTAAAATATATGATATATTAACTAATGATCACAAATAAGCATAAAATATTAATAAGGGTTTGATAACATGATCAAAAAAATATGAAAGTCATACCCAATCAGTAAAAGAACATTAATAATGATTCATGGAATAAGTATTTTTATCATTAAATATTAAATTCATGGGATTTTTGAATCATAAAAAACTATCATGATCTATGAGAACATATCATAACCATAATACATAATTGTTTGGAATATATGTAACACCATGATTTTTTTATTGAATCATCCTATTTGATAGCTTGAATGAAACCAAAAACAAATATTAGAAGATAATATAACATCTCGAGACTTTAGGTCAAATTTATTTTTAAATAAATTAAATCTTGTTGATAGATTGAGATAAACACAAAAGTGAGTTAAAAAATGATACCCTTTAAAATATTTTATTATTTAAACATGACCATTATAACTAAAATTCTAAGATGGTGGGTATGAATAGTACTGACTAAATTATATTAATTTTATTATTTAAAAATTTATAAAATAAATTCAATCGTTATTTGATAATTATAACTAATTTAAGAATAATCTTAATGTGAAATAAATGTTTTGTGAAAAACTGTATTTTTCATAATGCTGGTTTAGTTGTGCTTTAAAAAAAGTATAATTAAATTTTCAAAAATTTTATAAAATAAATTTGAGAAAATGAAAATTGATTTTGAAATAATCATATCAAAATGAATTTAGGGTAATTTTTTTATTTTTAAAAAAATATTTTATTTTTTATAAATAGTGAAACTGCGATTTTTTACAAAAACATTGCAAACCATTTTATATTAGTTACAAAGATAAACTACATTTTACAATGTTTCTAAACTATTATAAGTTTAATTATTTTAAAAGTTAACTTTTTTTATGTCATTGGAATCAATTTAATTTTTAATTTTAATCTTAATACCTTCTATACTTATTGAAATTATTTCCTTGAAATTCTATTTTTCATCTCTTATATTGGAATAATTTTTTATTGATTTCAACCAATTTTGTGAATTTACTTTGAAAAAAATAACTTAATAGTTGGAATAATTATAATTATAATTTTATATCATGATCAACATAAATTTTAACAAAAATTAATAGAAAAAATAGTAAAAATTAATTAATGTGGTTAAGAAAAAAATGGGTTTACCATGGGGTTATACTTAGAATATAATGGTTAAAATGACTTAAAAATTGACAAAATATTATTTGATATAGATATTTCAACATTATACTATAAAAAATTAGAACATACTCATATTTGTTGGATTTTTTAATTTGAATGGCATCAAAATTTTCTATTATTTTAGGAAATTTTCATCTAATTTCAAAGAGGGTTCCCTTTCCCCACTTATAAATGATCACCACAAACCCTCACTTTTTCAAACAAATAATTACTATTTTTATAAAAAAACCTACCAAAATATATATTTAAAATATTTATTCATATTCTGAATCTTCTGGTTCACCCAAATGACCATCTCTGGGGTCCTTATGATGAGATCCAAAAGAGGGTTCTCTTAGATATGGTAATTATCATAACAATGATCTTCTATTTTATTTATTTTTTCCCCTGTAAATTATGTATTAAAACATCCAATATTATAAAAGAAAATATTTTCCATATTTTTGTATTTTATTATATTTATATCATGATATTTCTCCATCTCCAACTTAAATTGGAACGAAATAATCAATCTTGTGTATGGTGAAGTACTGCATCACAAACCGATGTAGTCTCTTTTCCATCACCACCTTTAAAGGGTGTATATAATGATATATTTAACACATGTATGTGATATTTATGTTATTATTATACTACTTTAATTTTAATATCACATTTTCCTTTTTTATGTTCCATTCTATTTCAAATACGATAATGTTGCTTCTGTGTATGGTAGACTCCGCCTCACAAAGCATTATGAATCAAATTTCACATATAAAAAAATTTAATTAAATAAGAAAATTATTAGGGAATATATATGATATTAATGATATTATATATATACATGAAAATTATAATATCACCCACTTCCTTACACATTCACTCGATAAGTGAATGATATTTTCACTCGTGTGTACATGTGACCAAGTATCTCCATGAGATGATGTGAATCATTTTTCCTGTTCAACATTCCTAAAGGGTTATGAAAATCAATATAATTAGAAAATAGGTTTTTTAATAACATTTTTATAGTTATTTAGATGAAATATATATATAGATATATATATATATTAAATATATAAGTATAGTATAATTCATGATAAAACATGCATGAGAAAGAAAATCAACTAAAACCAAAAACATCGAAAATAATGAAATATTATTACAAAACGAGTGGTAAAATATTATAATTGGATCATATATGATATAATAAATATTATTATGTTTTTTTAATAAATTAATAACATTATTAAAACCATTTTATAGAAGATATACACACATATGAAGGAACTCGGACAAGAGATAATGGGTTATCATCTTAGTTTAACTTCAATGAGATGTGCATTTTATTCACCAATTATTTATTTTGTGGTGCATATACTACACCATTTTATATGTTAAATCTTGAATATATTTCTGTTCATGGAATTTAATGTTATATTTTAATTTATTTCTTTCATGGTGATTATGATTAAAATTCTACCAATGTTTTAAGGGTTTATTTCACAATTTCATCACTATTCATGATTGTTTTTTTAAGTCCCACTTACTCAAATATTTTGTATTTCTATATTATACTCTATATATTTTATTCACAAATGGTTATACATGAAATTATTGAATAAATAATACCATTTTTATATACTTTGTACTTAATATTATTGGGAATATGTTCTTGAAAAAATTTGTTTCATTTCCCCCTTCGATCGAAAATCCGTTTTCTTCCAAAAAAATCAAAAAAAATTTAATTTTTTTAACTTTATCCAAATTATTTAAAACAAATATGAACCATTTTTTAAATTTTATAGAAGAAATTAATTTTATCAACATGTCATTTTAAAAATAATTCTCATTTGGATTTTACTAAAAATGTGAAAGGATTCATTGTTTTCGTATGTTTGACATGAATGGAATTTATCACCATCATAAGAACTCAATGTAATTTATTTTAAAATAAAATTATTTTCAAAATATGTTTTGAAATTTTTATTTTAAATATATTTTCAATGTTAAAATGTTATTTTCTCCAAAATGTTTTCAATGACATTTTTATAGTACTTCTATAAATAAATGACATTGAAAATATTTAAAATATTATCCAAAGGGGATATTTTGTATTTTTATCATCCAAATTGTTTATATGGATGATATATGATCTTTTTGACTAAGGATGTATAATTTTATTACTGTTCCCCTTATTACTTTAGAAGGTTTGTTATTATGTTTATTGATTTGGGAAACTTTTAACATTTCCTATGATAGCTTTTCAATAATAATGTTTATATTTATTATGTCTCACCACATTCTTATGATGAATTAATAGGATGTAGTAAGTGATGATTGGGGCCTGCTATAGCCATGTGATGCATCAGTACATCTCATGTGATTTTTATATAGAATTATTTGATCATCATTTATGTCTTCCGTAATATACTAATGTTATTGATTAAAAGGCATTTGTTTTGGTTATTTAACCTACCATGTTGATTATTCACTATTTATTCATAGCTTCCTATATATTTTTACCCTTGTAGAGCATCATTGACCACCCCTTTATTATGATTTTTTTATCAGGAAGTATTTTGAGATTTATATGTAGTGATATTCTTTGACGAATAATGGAATCCTAAAATTATATACTTCAACTAATGTATGTTTTCAATTTTAATAATTATTTCAAGTAAGTATCCTTCTTTCCAAGGCTACTAAACTATTTTTTCCTTTGGTATTTTACACCTTGTTTATTATTTCAATGTAATAATGTAGACAATGTCTCTAGGTTACTAGGGTCAGGGTTTCTATTGTTGGTATCTGAGGGAGTTTAAAAGAAACCGTCGAAACAAGATTTTTGAAAAAACTGTGGACTATATTTTGTTGTGGGAAATGATGGCTTAGTTTTTTGAAGACCTTATGAAGGATGAGCCATATTTAGAGTTAAATGGTCTTTATTTGAAATTAATTAAGATAAATGTGTATAAAAACATAAGTTATATTTCAATGGTATGACTATCACTTGTAGAATTTTAAGCTTTACAGTTTGCAACTTTATGGTTTCTCACTTTAACTTTTAAATGTTTTAAATATAAAATTGTAAATTTAATTTATTAAATCTTGGAAAAAATATATAGGGAACATAACCTTATAACCAAATTTGAGGATATTTATAGAATAACATCTTAATGATTTTATAAGGAATATATTATGTGGTTTTTCTTATAAAATATGTCCCTATCTGGATTCAATAAGTGGACATGATTCTGGAACAGGTGTACCTAGGGGTAATAGATCAGAAAAAGGCGCATTGGGTAAGACCTAATCATCGCCTTCTGCATGAAAATGGACCTTACTATCCATATTATAGTGTCTCAAACCATGAATCTTGTATCTCGTTCTTTACATTGTTACATTGGCATTGATATAAATGATTAATCTCACAGGACCGATTAGTTTAGCAGTTTTGGAAAATAGATTACATACATGATCCTTGCCTTACTATTCAAAATCTAAAATACCATGTAGAGAATAATTTTAACATCATGATTATACTATATTTACCCTTTATATCGGTCATAATATACATATTCTTATCCTATAATAAATTAAACATAAGAATGGGGTGAGATTAGATGCTTAGTAAAGGTAAATAATATAGTGAAAGCTATCATAAATATGCATAAACTTTTAAGGAAAGGTGTATAACTAAAACACAAGACATTTAAACATAATCTTGAAAAGAATTTGGAACTATTAAATCAAATAATTCAATATAAATATGGACATGGTTATTCTAATAGTCGAACAATTACCTTTAATATTAGTAAGTAATTTTATAATGATGAAATTCATGCTTCATAACATCATAAACATATAATTAAGGTTCATCAAAGACACCATACATAAATTGGTAAAAACCCAAATAGTTATTATCATTAGACCAAAAGATTCATGGATCGTCTATAGTGAAACCCACCGATCACATAATTTGTATAGTTAATCCATTATTTGAAAATAGTGAAACATAACCAACCTAAACATTTATATTAAAACCAACGTACAAAATATTGATACATTAACCATAATACCTGATTGTATAAAAATAGAAAATTCATATTAAGAAATTGTCATAAAATCATCAACATCATTTTTTACATTTTATAATGAGAAATCAACCTCAATTAAGTATAAAAACATGCAAAGGATGTTGACATAGAATAAAATAATCAAATAAAATCATCAAAAACTTTTATAGAGAAGTTCCCCTTATTAATTTCAAATTATTTAAAAATGGGAAAATTTAATGTAAAACATTTCATTTGAAAATAAAATTTATTATTTTATGGGAATCTTCAAAATTATAGGGTTTCATGACAGTGTCAAAAGTTTCTCATACTGTATTAGTTAAAACAATTCAGTATCGAAAAAATTCATAATTTACCTCATTTGGAAAATGGAAATAGATTACATTCAAAAAAAATTATAAAAATTAAAATGTGGGTAAAATGAATTTAAACAATTTGAGAGGAATAATAAGAATATATTTAAATATATTTTTATGAAACAAAGGCTTTGATGATAAATATCTCCTAGTAAATACTTACATATAAGTAGTCCTGAACAAAAATGAGAATGGAAAATTAACCCTTACTTTGTACATTCCATTTGTTAAGGGAATGATAAAAACATAAATAATAGTTATTATATTATATAATGTTATAAAATAAATATATACATATTTATTATATCATATTCGGTCCACTTATATCATTTTGTTAATACTATTTCATTATTACCATTGTTTCGAGCGTTAACTACTTCATTTTCTTATATTTATTTTGTCATGTTTGTTTTTTATTATGAATAGGATATATTTTATAAATATAACGCCTTATATTTAGTTGATAAATACTATATTAAATCATGATATACATTTTTATAATCATTCTTTAATGGTTAATGTGGAGAATGAATCTTATCGCGTCGTGGAGACGGTAGGTCGTACGTACGCACGAGTAATGGTATCATTACCTTAATGGTAATGTGGTAATAAATTAAATAAAATATTAAATATATATAATCATTAAATATTTATTAGTTTTTCTCCATTATATTCATCATTATACCCATCAAGATAATGTGGTGATTAAAAACAAATGACACCACAGCGCAGAGATGATAAGTTTTTATTACGCAGACATGGTGATATTTGGTTTCATAATATCTATAAAAGGGGAATATAGTTGTCCTAAAATCATAATAACATTTTTAAATATATAATATATTTGTTTTATTATTTTATAATTCTTTAAAACTCATGAAGATGAAGTATAAGTGGAAATAATTTTGAAGGATTCTGTAAAAATGATTACTTCTTATTTAGTGATCCTCCTTTAGATCTCCACTTAAAGACACCAGGGTTAGTATTTTAGTAATATCATAAACTATAGGTTGTGTATATGGAATTTTATATGGGATATGATTTTGGTTTTTTGGAGAAATAATGCTCAATGTGGTGTGAGTAAGTGAGGGAGGAGGTGCGTTTTAATAAGAGAGGGAAGGGGTGCTCTTGTAATCCCATAAAATAATAAATTTATGTAAATTTATTTTCAATTTCAAGTACATAAAAGGTTGTTTATTTATAAGTTACGATTATTATCGGAAGTAATCCTACCAACCAGTTATTTTTAGATAGATTTACTATATATTGTTAACCTTATTTTTGGATTTATACCTACATTAATTTCTTAAACTCTTACCATGTGAACATGTGTTTTTATTACATAAGGGTTGATAAAGTTAATATAAAATGCCAAAGGAACCTCAAATGTATCTTTGATGACATATTTATTCTTTTTATGGTTATTTGGATGATATTAAGATTATTATGAAGTTTATATCATTTTGAAAAATTATTAATTATTTTAAAACATTATTTAGGTCAATTTTGATATTATTCATTTTTTTCTTTAAAAAACTTTTTTAAAATATTATAACTTCAAAAAAACTCTAATATATCACTACAATGTCTATGATTTCAATTAAAAAAAATTTATTTAATTAATTATGTCGAATTTTATTTATTTTAGTACTTATAATATAATTATTTTTATATTTCCATTAATTAATCAATTACTCCATCATCATTATGCATGAATATAATTAAATCATTTCTTATATAAAAATTAAAAATTAATTATCATGATGAAGATAAATATATTATATTTCAAATTAATATTTAAAATCGAATTTAACTTCTATTTCACCCTATATTAAAAATGATTTTTTATTGAAAATATGAGTGTGAATTTTTTAACATATCTTTAAACAAAATATAATAAAAGTCATATTATTACCCAATGGGATAAAAATGGTATAATTTAGAGCAATGGTTAAATTAGGTTGAAACCCACTCATTATATTAAATTAGGACTAGTGTGGTTGTAATTGAATAATAATATAACAGTATTTTTACCTTTAATTTCCCAATTTACCTTTAACTGTGGTAAAAAATACTAAAGTTACTATTCAAAAAGATTAACTCCATTCTATTAGACTCTAAATATCATATGAATTATATATTTTTATATCTATTTTTTAAATTTAATTCATAGAAGTGGCAAAATTAAGTCTAACACTAATCTTACAGATGCGGCGATAAGGCAGGTAAAAAAGACTTTAAAAAGTTCAATATGTTTTTATATATAATTTTAATATAAAATATGATTCCAATAACCTAAATTAGTTTAATATATTTTTTTATCTATTATTAGATTAAAATTTAATTTAAAGTATAATTATTATTTAAATGTGAAGTCTTTTTTTATCTATAATGCAGTATTTTCCACTATTCATGAAAAATAAAAAATTCTCAGAAAAGCACCATAAATTCAACTTAAGATAATTTTGACCTTAAAAATTTCAAAATAGATTTCATTTTAAAAAATAAATCTTATAAAATTTCCAAATTTTTAGTAATTAAATACGTTCTCCTTTTAAATGGGGGTAAAATTCTTCTTAAAAATAATATAGTTTTTAAGGGTAAAATCAAATATGATACTATATAATTACCTAGGAAACACATTAGATAAATGGAATATACATAACTTTTCTAATGTGGTTAATACTATTCATTATTTCTAATAAAATGGCTCGGTTAATAGATCATAGTGTGATTTAACTCATTTGTGTGTGCAACACAAGCTAGTGAGTTTATTTAAAAAGAAAACGTATTGGGAAAAAATGAGTTGTTACATTCTTCCCTCCTAAAAATTTCCAAAAAAAATACCTCATAAAAATATTCAGGATGTTATTCATTATAGTTTCCTCAATTTCTCATGTTTTCTCATCCATTTTATGGTTTCTCCAAATAACCTCTTCCAATCGGGTCTTCTGATTCATCAACTCTTGTTCTCTAGTGGAAATATTTTTGGTAGGCTCTTAATAATAAGAAATATCAGGTCCTAGTTCTATTTATTCATAGGTGAGTACATGTATTGTGTCTGGAAATTATTTACATTGTAGTGGTACGTGGAATACATCATGATCATTGTAGAGACTTGGCAACATTTCTAAATGGTATGATACTACTCAAATTCATTTTATAATTGCAAAAGTTTTGATGTATATGAGATTTATTTATCTTTCTTACTTTATCTTATAACACCATTCCATGGAGATATCTTCAAGAAATCATGATCTCCCACTTGAAATTTCCAATCCTTCCTTCGGTTGTCTGCATAGCTCTTTTCCCAGCATTGAGCTACTTTGATATGGGTTTGAATAATATTCACATATATCGCTGTTTCCTCGAAATGTTTTTGACCTACATGTTTTCTTTCACAAAAATAATACCAACATATTGGTGTATGACAACTCTTTCCAAATATAACTTCATAAGATTCCATCTGAATAGTGTAATGGATGCTATGTTGTAGGAAAATTATACCAAAGGTAAATACTAATCTCACACCCTTGAATGTCAAGTGGGAAGGATCTCATTAGGAATTACAATGTTTAAATAGTTCTTTTTGATTTTCCATTAGATTGATGGTGGTAGGAAGTGCTCAAAGGAAGTTCAGTAAATAGGGCATCTGGAATACTTTTCCATAGTTTTTATATGAAATGGGGATCACGATCATACATAGTCAATATTTTTACTCCATAAAGTCATACAGCTTCTTTAATATAAAGTCTTCCTAAACATTCAAGAGTTAAATCTTCTCATGTGGCATGAAAATGTGATTATTGGAAAATTTGAACAACAATAACCCATTTCGCATCATTCCTTATTGGAGTTTATCATAGCACCATGATAAATTCCAACGTGATATCATCCCATTTGCACATAGGAATATAAATATGTTTCATGACACATATAGGATGTTGTATTTTAGCCATTAATTATTGACAAACCAATCATCTGGACACGTAATCAGAAATTTCCCACTTCATATTTCCCACCAATAATGTTCCATTAAATCCATATATATTTTAATGTTACCATGGTGTATAAAGAAATTAATGCAATGGGAATCATCTAATAACTCACTTTGCAGCTTAGGTATAGATGGAACGCATATCCTCCATCCAAATTTTATAACATCATCATCACAAAAAAAGTCCACTAATTTTTATTCTTTAACTCTTTTCTTCTCTTTAATAAAGTCTTTATCATCATATTTATAATTTTTTAACTTCTCTAATGAAGATGGATTTTTAATAATTTGAAAGATGATTTATGTCTCACCTTCCATTGAAATTCTCATATCCTTCTTACTACTTCCTAGAGAATAAGATCCATCTTAATCCTTATTTGGGTCAGCATTCCGTGATTCTTCATACTCAATGCATATGTTACCTTATTTGACTTCCCTTTGTGGTACTGTATTATGAAATCATAATATATGAGTAACTTGATCCATGTTCTTTTCCTTATATTGAGTTCTTTCTATGAGAAGTCATATTTAAAAATCTTATCTTCTATATATATCAATCATGTTTCACCATAGAGATAGTGTGTCCATATCCATTAAGAAATTATTAGAATTGGTAACTCAAGATAATGTGTTGGATATTTTTGTTCATCAGTTGTTAACTACCTTGATGTATATGAAATCACTCTATCATTATGTATAAAGACACAACCAAGTCATTTACCTGATGCATCATTATAAATAAATAATACAACATTTCCATATTGTTATGTCAAGATAAGAGCATTGATTAATCTTCACATTAATTTTTCAAAAAAGTCATCATATTTTTTTCCATGTGAATTTAACCTCATTACTTGTGATCTTAGTTAATCAGTTATCCAATTGGATAATATTCAGAAATAAATGATGATAGTAACCTAGTAGACTAAAAAACTATGTTTCTCAGTCATTCATGTTGGTATAAGATATTCATGGATTGCCTTTATCATTGCAGTATCAATAGATGTTTCATCCATGGAGAAAATATGGCCATGAAATAAAATTTACTAAATCCATAACTAAAACTTTATAAATTTACCATATAACTATTCCCTTATGGGAGTCTCAAGAATGGTAGGTATGTGATTCTCATAGACTTCATAGAATTTATAATACACCAGAATATCATTAATTAATACCATAAAAACCATCAATATATTCCTTTAATACTATGTTCATCATATCTATTAAAACTGAGGGTTCATTAGTCAATCAAAATGGAATTACTATAAATTTATAATGTCTTTACATCATCCAAAATTTTGTCTTCAGAAATTATTCCTTCTTCACTTACAATTGATGATATCTTGAAAGAAGTTAAAACTTAGAAAACAATTGAGCTCCATGAGTTTGATCAAAAAAATTAATTATATGAGGTATAGGATAATTTTTAATTATTGTAATAGTATTTATTTACCTATACTCAATATACATCTTCATGGAGGAATATTTCTTCTTGAAAATGAGAAGAGGGGATCCCCATGGAGAAAAACTATGAATAATAAATCCCTTTTTACCCAACACTTTAGGTTATTTCATCAACTCCACTAATTCAACTTTACCATTTTATAGGGAGTCTTTGATATTAGTCATGATTCAAGAATAAAATCATTATAATTCTTGACTTCATGCTTTGGGTGGTGTCCTAGTATTTCCATCAAAAATACATCAATATATTCCATTAAAATGGGTACATTGTCACTTTGATTATTATCTTCTTCATCCCTATATGTTTGTATATATTACTTTACAAGAATTTCAATAAGTAATGCTATATGGGGTGGAACTAGATAAGAATCAAATGATGATGTTTCTATTTAAAGATAATGGATTTATCTTTATCCTAACAAATTGTAATCTTCGTCTTCTTTCAATAAATCATTCCATAATATTTTAATAGAAAATTCATATCGAGGATTATATCCAAGTCAATAATGGGTATGATTACATGGTCATCAACTAATATACATTCTTGTTTTATAAATAGGATATTCAGTAATATCTTTATTGGAATGAGACTTCACTTATGAGTTATAACGAAAAACTCATTTTTTAAATCAAAATGGAAATGGTTAATTAACTTGTAAAACTATGAATATTTAAAATAATACTATGATCTATAAACAAAGAAATAATTGTCTAAGTTTGAGGAGACGATTAATGTACCTACTACTACATCATTAGGAATTTCAACCTTAGTAGTTGTGATCGCATAAGCCTGGAATTTCTCCCTTATCATTTTTAGGGGGTAAATTCTATGAAATTTAGGACGATAATTTTCATAATGTCACATATCATTACCATTATAGCATTGAAAATTAGTAGATTCTTTCTTTCCCTTGAAATCACAGGCTCAGTTCCCTTTTTCCCCACACTTGTAACAAACTCCCATTCCCTTTTGTAATGTACCTGGGTTTTCATCCAATATTTATTGTTGGATGAAATGACAAGTTTTCCCTTCTTCCCCGTATCTTTATTTCCTTTTTATAGTTTTCAGAAACCCTCTTATTCTCTTTTCTCCCTTTAGATTCATAATACATAAAGAATTCCTTTTCTGTCCTAATTTCACATGTTATTATATCTTCTTATGATGAAAAATCTTGGGAGACCATTTCCATATAGAAAAATGGTTTTAACCCATTAAATAATCGATCAATTTTACCTTTGTATTTAATATGTAATTTTTATCAATACATAATATCCTTGTGAAGTTATCTTCACAATTTTCATCATTTTCATCCTCCTTTTTCCTCAGATTCCAAAATTACCTCACCATATTCTCTCACTCATCACGAGGAAAGTATTTTTATAATAAAATTCCATTAAATTTTTTCCATTCCATATTTTAGTTTTCTTCATCATCTTTTATGTTTTGAAACAATGACTACCATTGATCTTCATCTCCAATGAGATGATAATTTTCCATGAAAAATATTTCCTTTTCTTTACATTACAAAGCATAAAATATATTATATATGGAACATATCCATTTCTCAGATAATAATGTATTTCTAAAACTATTGAATAATATATATATTTTGTTCCATGAAGCAGTCTAACATTGATCCAACATGTTGTGTATTATAATGCTCTATATGAGTAAGGTTATTGTCTATAACCTAAGTCAGATGTCCCAGTATAGTTATAGGATGTTCATACTAGCTGTAGCTCTAGCTCCAACATCATTATCATTCATATTATGTAAATACCTGCATGTATTATGTGTGTTGATGTGGTTTACATTCCTTCCACTAGCTTCCATCTCTAAATAATGGAACTCACTAGATAAGGTTAAGAATAATAATGCATAATTTCATATACTAAACATATGTTAAAAAATTTATGAATATCATATCTCAAAATAATAAACATGGTTTTATTAAGTTAAAATTACTTTTAAATCATTCATAATGGTTTATAGAGAAAATGTGAATTATCCCTAGCATATCCCCTGGGAGTGTCAAACTGGGTGCATAGTAACGATAATTTTCATGTACCAGGCTATTCCATGATATGCTTGGGGCAACATGTTAGAGTTGTTACACATAGGTACTTTTATATCAAAACCGCATCCACTTTTATTATCTATAAAAGGATTTATTTCTTGGAATACCCACACAGTCTCAACCTTACCAAAATTCTATGATGTTATTCTATACTTATCCTCAAATTCTATCTTATGTTTTTGTTCCCTAATCTATATTTTCTAAATCTAATTAAAATTTTTATACTAAACCTTCTATGAAACCAACATTAACATCCCATCACCAGTAGCCTGAATATGATGCATTACATTATTACATAATCATAGTTACAAGTGTTGAATCCAAAAGGATAGATCAGTATTATAGTTTTGGAATATATTTTATATACATGATCATTAAATTATAATTAAAAATCTATAATACAATATAGAAAATACTTTTGACATCACGATTCTTTTAGATTAACCATTCATAACATTAATAATATATATCTTCTCATCCTAGAAAAAATAAAACATATCAAATGGGTGAGTTTATATTCTTAGTATGGGTGAATAATATAGATGATACTTTCAGAAATATGAATAAAATTTTAAGGAATGGTGTATAATTGAAACAGAAGTCTTTTAAACATAATATTCATCATAGTATGGAAATAATAAATCAAATGATTTTATATAAACATACACATAGATATTTTATTATTCTAATAATCACACGTAATATCAATAACTAATTTCATAATGAGGAAATGTATAGTCTCAGACATTATAAACATATCATCAAGGATTTATCCAAGACAATATAAATAAATGGATAAAAATCCAACTATTTTTTCTCATGAGACCTACCGATGCATCGAGGGGCTATAGCGGGCCCCACCCATCACGTATTAAGTCCAATGCATTGCTTATATCAATTTATTGAAACATAACCAACATAAATATCATTTTAAAACTAGCATACCAAATGATAACACATTAACCTTAAACCATGAATGATATCAAAATAGAAAATCCATAATAAAACATATCATAAACACTTGAATAAAATATTTTAGATTTTATCATAATAAATCATCCTCAATTAAGCTTAAAATCCATCAGATGATGTTAAAATTAATGGAAATATTCTAACAAAATAATTAAAAATTTCTTATTGTAAATTACCATTGTTATGTTAAAATTATTTAAATTCCACATAAATAAATAAAGAAAAAATTGCATTTGAAAATATCCTTTTAGATTTATATGGGAAGAATCAAAACATTAAGGCTTTGTCGTGGTTGAAAAATATGCTCATTCCGTATAAGCTTAAAATCATTCTTACCATTGAAAAATTTCATAGAGTTCCTCATTTAGAAAAAGATAAAATATTCCTTTGAAAACATTTTATAAACATTCATATGTGGTTAAAAATGACTTTAATAAATTTTGGAATAATATTAAGATTATTTTGATATACATTTTTAAGAAACATGTACATAGATGATAAAGTTTTTCCTGTAAATACATACATATAAACAATCCTAAATAAAATGAGATTCCCAAATTAACCCTTACCATGTACTTTTCATTAGTTGAGGGTCTGTTAACCTCCTGTACTCAGAAAGGCTCGAAGCATGAGTAGAACCCATGCTCCCCAAAATTTATTAGGAAAAAGATAAATGTTAGGGGATTACATGAGGTATAATGATCTTTTACCAGCAAGATAAAATAGAGAAAAGAAGAATGAAATTGGGAAGAAGCACCTAAAGAATCCATACAAATCCATATGTTAACCTTCTGTATAACGGATAAAATATTTTAATAAATTATATCAAAACTACATCCAAATTAAATATATTATATATAGTTCTCGTATATCATTTTGTTAGTAATATTTCATCATTACCATTTTTTGGCTTTTAACTGCTCTGTTTTATTATGTTTGTTTTGTCATGTAGGTATTGTTTCATATGAATACGATATATTTTATTTGTATCCATTATTATATAAAATTTATAAATATTATATTAACTCATAATATAAAATTTTATAATTATTCTTTAATGGTTAACATGGAGAATTAATCTCATTGTGTTGTGGAGATGGTAAGTCATACATACGCATGAGTGACGATATCATTCCATTAATGGTAATGGGGTAATAAATAGGATGGTAAATTAATTATAAAGATTAAATATAATGTTATATTTATTTTTTATATCTTTTATATTCATCATAACATATATCCAAATAATGTGGTGATGAAAAAATTACACCGCATCATGGATATGGTAAGTCGTACATACGCACACATAGTAGTATTATTATTAATAAGTTGGATAAAAAGAGGAATTTGGTTGTCACATTATCATAATTAAATATAATAATATATATTATAATTGTGTTATTATTTAATAATGAAATCAATGTGTAAAGAGGAAGTAGAATAAAGAATAATTTTGAAGGAGCCGGTAAAAATGATTATCTCTTCTTTAGAGAACCTCCTTTGGATCTCATCTTAGGGACATAGGGGATTTTATTTTGAGAAGAAAAAAACCTATAAGACATGTATAGGGAATTTAAAAAAATATATTTTCAGTGTTTTTTCAATCTAGAAGCCTCAATGTGGTGTAAGGAAGTGAGGGAATATGTGTATTTTCATAAGAGAGGGGAGGAGAACTCTTGGAATCCCAGAAAATATTAAATTAATATAAATTGATTATTGATTCAAAATAGATACATTGTGAGTTATATCAAATATAATATCATGATGGATCTAAATAATATCTGCCAATAATTTTTATATTGGTTTAGTATATATATTTACCATTATCTTTTGGATTTGACCGTTAATTAATTATTTTAACTCTTATTGTGTAAATATGTGTTTTTATTAATTAAGGGTTGATATAGTTAATATAAAATGAAAAAAACCCAAAATGGATCACTAATGACTTATCTATCTTTATTATATTTTTTTTATAATATTATGTCTTTTTGAATTTGATATCATTTAATAAATTTTTTTTTGAAGTATCATTTCTATCAATTGTGATACTATTCATTATTTGCCTTTACGAAAATACTAATAATATGACAACTTAAGAAAACATCTAATAGATCAATAAAATGAATATGGTATCTAAAATTTTTTTATGCCATTAATTATATCAAATTAAATTTATTTTTAAACTTTTGATATCATTATTTTGATATTTCCATTTATTAAAAAATCACAACATCATCATTATAAAAGCCTTTAATTTAATTATTTCTTCTATTAAAATTTAAATTTTATTATCATGATGAATATAAATGTATTATATTTCATATATATTTTTATAGTTTAATTTATCTTATATATTACCCTATATTAAAAATTATTTAGTTATTAATGTTATGAGATTGACATTTTTAAGTTATCGTTAATTAATGTATAATAAATATCATATTCTGACTCAAGTGTCTTAAAATGTTATAATTTCATAATATGGTTGGTTTCAATAGAAAACCACTCATACTATTAAATTGGGACATCTGTTAGGGTAAATGTATAATATTGTAATATTAATTTTACATTCAATGACCAGATTTACCTACAATCGTGGTAAAAAAATTATACAGTTACTATTCATGAAAATTTTGGTTGATCCTATTACTACATAAATTTAATTACGATTAAAACATTTTATATCCATTTTTTCCAAATAAATTATTATAATTTGGGGAATTAGGTTTTACACTAATCCTATAGATGTGGACAAAACATGGGTAAAAAATATGTTAAAAAGTTCAATAAGTTTTTATAAATAATATTAATATAAAAGTGATTCCAAAAACCAAAATTGTATTAATATATATTTTTTTTTGATCTACTTCGAATTTTAAAAAAAAATTAAATTATTATGAATTTTTTAATGATAATTTTATTTTTTAAATGTAATGCAGTATTTTTACTATTCATAAAAAAATGAAACTTCTCAGAAAAACCTGAGAAATTCATATTAAGAAAATTTTGATATTACAAATCCAAAAAACAATTTCTATTTTGAGAAATAAAATTTATACAATTTCAAAAAAAAAATTAAATAGGTTCTCCATTTCAAAGGTGGAAAATTCCTCTTAAAACTAATATATTTTTTATGCATAAAATCATATTTGTTCTAATATAATTGGATAATAATCACATAAGTTAAATTGAATAATTAATAGTATCATAAAGTTATTTATAAAATTCGTAACCACAATTAAAATGGACAGGTTAATAGATTTTGGTCCACTGGAAATCAATTTTGTGTGCAACACAAGCTATTGAATTTATTTTGACTGAAAAAGTACTGGAAAAAAAGGGGTTTTACACATCTACATTGATTCTATCTATAAATATTATTAGGATAAATATCATTTTATTTAAAACCATTATCCATGGGTTTAAAATAAATATATACCCAATGAAACTTTAATTATCTTTATGAGATTATCTGTGGATACTTTTTTCAATTTATTTTAAGTGTTTTACTAGTTTTGGTATTATACATTGTGTTTCATTATTTAATGATCTAACTAGTTTATTAATTTATTTAGAAATGGTGCTTAATTTAAGGAAGGAGAACCGTATAAATTCATGTACCCCATGTATTGATTTTCACCTAAGAAATATAATGATGTTATAGTTGGATTTATAGCTAAAACTGATCAAATTTTAACCGTATTGAGGAAGTTAACTCAGGTTATGAGTAAAAAAAGTTTCTCGTATGGAGAAGCCTAATGAACCATCACATATTATTATGTTTTCAGATCACTACATGTATCATCAAACTCCATAAATAAATAGTACTACAAATCCATTTTAAGTTGAGTAATGTATAAGTTCTTTATAAAAGATATTTCTCCCTTTGGTAAGTAATGAAAGAGAGAATGTTTTCGTTGAATTTTATCATCTCACATTAGATGTGGATAAATGGTGTTTCTTAATTTAAAATAATAAGTACGTGTAAGTAATAAAAATCATATAGTGGAATTAATATTTATTACTCTTATTGGAAAAATATTTTCCCCCTCAGAAATGAGTGGATATGGAAATACAGTTCTGGAGTCTAAAGTATAAAGAAGGGGGGTCTATTTCAATGTATTAATATAACTTTATAATGTTATCATGGCACAATGTGGAATAAATATGTAGTATAATGTGAATGATTGGTCATTCATTTGGTAGTATTAATAAAATCCTTTGAATGGAACCACTCTCCCAAAATATATCATCATACGAGGATATAGTATCATGTGTTATCAAGATAAAGAAATAATTATACAAGTCTTATGACTTAAAAGGGATGGAATATTAGAAGAGGATGAAAGGAAAAAATATAGATTAAGGTAATATGGGAAATAAGGATTTTCAAACACTTGATACTTCTGGAAAGAAACATTATGGTATATAAAGGAATATGAGTTTTATTCATGTGTAGAGAAATATTACATAATGATCTTTGATTACAAGGGCTTTAAATAATGTACCAATTCTAAATGATTCCACTGTAATGATATAGGGAACTATGAAAATGAATTCCCCAAATATCAAGAGAATAAAAATAAAGAAATGGTTGAACAAGAAAAATATTATATTGTTACTTTTAATGAAGTCGAGTGATTAGTATTATTTGTTTGGATTCATAAATTAAATTATAAGAGTATTTTAATCAATGATATTCTATTTATTGGAATTAAAAAATGTCTAATGATTATTATGAATTACAATTTTTTATGTATTTTATATAATGTTTCTAATGGAACTACAAAAAAGTGATTCATTGGAAAGTCGTTGTTCTTATAAAACACATGATTGAGGGATGATATGATATAGTATGTACCTGATATTGAGATAATAATGATAACTATGTTTTTATTAAGGTATTGTAACCCATTAAGGTTTATCTCAGATTTAATGTTAGGTAATTGTGGGATATTGATTTTTTTTGTAACAATTGGTGTTATATTAATATTGTCTTAGAAAATGGACAACATGCAGGAAAGGTTACGACCCATATCATCTATAAAGCCAATGGATCTTGAACCCACAATTGAAGGATAATAATTGTTAATCATATATAAATCTCATATATTATGTCCTGGTTTTATGTATTTTTGTAAATAAATTATTTGACTTGTGAAAATTAATGTTTAACCATTGGTGTTACTATTATAATTTTTAAATTAGTGTATTATATTGTATAAAATTTGAAAAAAAAATTGTTTTGGGAAAATATATTGAGATAGTAACAATAAATTTTGATTCCTTTATTTATCTAATGAATTTTTAGTTGATAATTTTAGTGGTAAAAGAAATAAATACTATTGGATATTCATTTATTGGAATTACAAATGAAGTAAGAATTGATCTAAACACATCAAAAAATGGGATTGTTCTTATATAAAGTTATAATGTCACTATATTTTCTTATGTTCCCAATATAGATGGTAAAGAAATTCCTCGACATTAGAAAAAGGATACTGAATAAAAAAAATTATACAAATAACTCTATTTATATTGAATTTATAGTCTTTTAATATATCAAAGATCTTTTGTTTTTAGGTCCTTAAATTGACATTTATCATTAACCTTATTTTGATCAATTACCTTTTTCACTCTCTATAATTTTTTATTCCTTTTTCCATGCCCATATCTTCACATTCCACCAATGTTATCCTATTTAGTAACCTGTTTATGTGTGATTATATATGACCTATGTACATACAATTATCTATTATTAATAATATATCTTATTGACAATTTTTATAATTTTTTTATCAAAGGAATCTATTTTAAACTATCAAAACCGGGATTATTAATATCATTATTTAATTTCGAGGAATTTTTTTTTATAAGGGGTAGAATGTAATGCCCTGTGATTTTTAAAATAAGATCATCATTTTTAGTTGGATGTTTGAAACATAACAAAAATTAATAGAAGATAATATAACACCCTGATAATGTACGATATATTTATTTTTAAATAATTAAATTTCTTTTTTATCTTGTGATTCCCACAACTCCTGGTTTAATGTAAACATGATACTCTATTAAAAAATTAATATTTAAATATGAGCATTATAACATGACCATTATGTTTTAGGGTATGAACCAAAGTAACTAAATTAATAAAATTTTATCATTTAAACATAAATAAAATAAATTCAACGGTTATCTCTTGATTACATATATAGTAAAATTTACTTAAATGTAAAATAAATGTTTTTAGAAATACATATTTTTATAAAAGGCGGAATAGCCTCACATTACATGCATAATTTATAAATTTTTATAAATTTTTTTAAAAAAATACCTGAAAAATAAATTATTTTATAAATCACTATATCATAATTAGATTTAGTGGATTTTTTTTCTATTTTTATGAAAATATTCATTTTTTGCTGAATAGTGAAAATACTATATATTAAAATATTTATGGGTCAGGAAAATAAACACCATAAAAATCATACACTTATTCGATAGGAAATTAATTAGAAAGAATCAAAACTGAGTCCTCCCTATGACCATGTAGGACCACTACCACTAAGCTACGTTTTGTGGAAAATAGTGAAAAAAACCAATTTTAACTACAAAAATACTTTTCATTTAAATTATTTATATAGATAAATAATATTTTAAATAGAATTTAAAGTAAAATTATTTAAATTATAAAACCATTAATAAAATTTATCTTAATGGAATCAATTTTATGTTGAACTTTTTTATTAAATCCTTTTATACATATGTGACTTTCCTCTTTGAAACCTTGCTTTTTTATTGTGTATGCAGGTATAGTCTCAAATTATATTTTACCACTTATATTAATTTTATTTTGGAAAATGGATACATTATTTTAAATTATAATGATGTTTATTATTTTATAATGAAGAATAAATATTTGAACAAAATGAAAAAAAATAGTGAAAATTAATTAACGCAGTTAAGGTGAAAATTGGTTTATCGTGGGATAAAATTAAGAAGATACAAATTACAATTGCCAAACAACATGTCCAAATATTATTTTATGGCTATATTTCCACTTTATTCTATCCCAAAGTTGAACCTATTGTTATTTTGATATCTGTGGAATGTAAATGACTTTATTGTTTTTCAGTATTTTGGGAAATTTTCATGTAATTTCCAAGAGGGGTTTCCTTCCCCGTGTATAAAAGGGGAGACCCTCCCCTCACTTATTCAAATAGCTAAGGATTTTTATCATAAAACCATACCAAAAAATCTCCCAAATATAATTATTAAAATTCTATATATTCTTGTCCTCCCAGATAACCTTCCTTAGGTTCCTTAAGAGGATATCAGAAGAAGATTTCCTTGAGAGAAGGTAATTATTTTTACAATGTTATTTCATTTTAATTGTTTTATTACAACATCAATAATTGATTAATAATTAAAATAAAATAAATCACATATATCCCATATAATGATAATTTAGTATGTCTATGTGATTTGATTTATCCATTTCCACTTCCCTAAAATAGGAAATGAAATTATAGATCGTGTGTATAGAATATTACTGCCTCACGAACCGATATAGTTCATTTTCTATCGGATGATTTAATGTGTGTATATAATGGTATATTTTCCAAATTTATATAATATTTATGATGTTATTATACTTATATAATTTTAATATCACATTTACAATTTTTACATTCAATTCTGTTTTAAATATGTTAGCATTGCTCATGTGTATGATGAACTACCACCTCACGAAGCGATGTGATTCATTTATCACATGCAACTAGAAAGGAATGTAATAATGATAAAATAAATTAATATTTCTAAAATATATGAGATAATATTTATTATTTATAATTAATATATTTCCCACTTTTATACCCTTCCACTCGTTACGTGAATGATATTTTCGCTCATGTGTCTGTATGGACTGTTGTCTTTACAAAGTAATGTGATTCATTTTCCATGTCCAACATTCATAAATTTTTCTAAAAATGTATCTACAAATAAACTATGATAATTAAACCATTAATATAATTTTATATATGATATATATATATATTATTTAAGGTTATCATAACATTAATTATAAAATGCACATGAGAAAACAAAAAAAATAACACACAAAACAATTACAATATTGAAATTTTATTAAAAATGGTTTTTAAAATGTTATAAGAGGATAATATATTATATTTTAATTATTATTATGGTTTTTTTTCAAATAAATATATGATAAATACCATTTTATAGAAGGTAAAAACACATATAAATGGAATCAGACCCGAGGTATGGTTTTCTCATCTCACAATTACTTTCGTGAGACACATTTCATATTCACTACTTATTCATTTTTTATATAATACACATTTTGATATGTTATATATTGTATATATTTCAATTTTTGGAATTTAAAATTTTATATAAGGTTGTAGTGTTAATAGGTCTGATTATTCCAATGTTACCAAAGTGGAAAAGGATTATTTCACATTCCCATCAAAATCCAGGATGGTTTTTCTAATTATACATTGGAGAAGTTATTTGATATTTCTATATTAAACTATATTTTTTCTTCTATGGTTATTCATTAACATGATCAATTTATAATACCATTTTTAAAAAATCTGTACTTAAAATTATTTGGAATTATTTTTTAATAAAATTTGACTTCATTTCACAATTTCGTTAAAAATAATTTTTCTTCCAAATACATGTTTAATAAAAATGATTGTAAAACAATTGAGATTGTATAAAATATCCATAAAAATAATTTTTACCCATAATTTATTTTTTTTCAAAAAATATAGGACTTTAAATGTCGTTTTATAAAAAATTCATGTCAGTATTTTACCAAATATGTGAATGGAATCATTATATTAATTGGTATGACAAGAATGGAATTTTCCCCCACCATGAACTATTAATGATCTAAAGTTTATTTAAATTTTGTTAAATGATATAATAAAATAGAATTATTTTCATAAAATTATTTTTTGTTTTCTTAATGAAATGTTTTAAAAGGGGAAACTTTAATTTTATCAATAATGTTTTTAATGACATTTTTATTGTACTTATTTTAATTAATGACTACAACCCTTAATTATAATAATGCTCCAATGGGTTTATATTGTATTTATATCATCCGTATTAATTTTTAGATGTATTATGATGTGTTTATTGATGATGTAAAATTGAATTACCATTCACCATATTACATTAGATGGTTAAGGATTATGTTTATTAATTAGGAAATAATTAACAATTTGAATGCTAGTTTTTCAATAAGTTTTTTATGATGATTATATTTATCCCATTTTATATTTGGAAATTGTTGGATTGAGTAAGTGATGGTAGGTGTCTACTATTTCCCCTTGATCCATTGTCATGTCTCATGAGACAAAGTAGATTGGGGGTTGGTTGAGGCCTTACTCCTTTATTTATATGTTTTGGTACAATTCGTCGATGGTATATTTCATATTTCTAGAATTATGAATTCTGTTACTATGAACTCATTAATTGATACTGAATTTCATTATTTAAATATTTATAATATCCATGGAGACTTTTTCAATCTCACATGATTACTTGTATGATATTATTTGATCATCATTTAATCCTATAATAATATGGTTAAATTATTTATCAAATGGAATGTGATTCTTGTATTCACCTTTACACATTGATTATGTATTATTTATTCGTAGAATATTTTGTATGTTGTCTCTTAATAATCATCTGATCTCTCCCCTTTAGTGTTCTTTATTTTCCACAGGATAACAGGAAGTGTTTGGTGATTAATATGTAGGGATATGCGATAAGGAATAATGGAATTCTAAAAAAATACATTTCATATTTTATTTTTTCAATTATAATAAAAATTTCATGTTTGTATCTAGTTTTATGAATAATAATAAACTATTCTGCCCTTTGAGATTTTATTTCATGTATATTATACAAATTTAATAATGTATACATTGTCTCTAGGTAACTAGGGTTGGGGTTAATACAATATAAATAATCATAGGAAATAATTTCCTTAGTCATGGATCACTAATAAGACTATCATAGTGGATAAAGAACCATGGGGGATTGGTTTCTCACCTTATTCAATCATTTATATAGTTAATTACCACTTTAAAGAATATCACAGTGGACAATACCCCTTACTGGACTAGTTTGACTCCCCATTTCTATACATATTATCTCTTTATATATTTTTATTTACGCAATGGACTAGATGGAAATATAAATATATGACAACACATTAAATAATTAATATCAAATATATTTTTTCCACAATCCCCTAATAAATTCATCATAACATAACCCATACAAAATAAATGGGTTCTATATGTATTTGATCATAACATAGTTAACTTATGAGAAAGTAATGAGTTTTGTAGAATCAACCTTATAAAATCATCATCATAATCCATATAGAAAAAATAGATTATATCGGTGGAAAAGATCTCTAATGGAGTATAAGAAATCTTAAAATATATTTACCTTGATTAAAAATGTTGTTAAAATATAATTTGAACACTTTCATAAAATAAGGGAAATTGTTTTTTCCTTTATTATTTTTAAAAACAAAAAAAGTATGGAATATTGAGAGTAACTATTCTATTGAAAAAAACAACAGAAACTTGTCAAGAAATATTTAATTAAAATAATATTATTTTTATGGTAATATTGATTCATTCCGTACACATTAAAATAAATGTTCATTTTACATTTTTGTAAAAAGACAAAAATGAGTCATTTGAAAAATATTTCAAAACATTAATTTCAATAGTATTGTAATGAAATTAAATGTTGCTAAAAATAATCATTAAAAAAATTAATCTTATTGAAAAACCTTTAAAATTTTTTTTTATGAACATGGATATGGACGAAAATTATTCTTGGCCAAATGAAAAGAAAAAAATCAACTTTTTTTAGAAATATCATTTCAGTCATTTCAACTATCAAAGAGGGGAAGAAAAAAATAATAAATAAAATATAAATAATAATTGAATTATAAAATATATAGATATTAAAATATAATTGTTGTATAATTTTCCATAATGTAAATTTAACGTAGACAATCCCGATGATAAATAAGATTGTAACATAAACCCATACCTTAACTCTCATCTTTCTCTGTATATGTTCAAACCTCATATATAATCAATATATATTTATTATGAATATATTATATATCTATTTTCATATATAATATATGATATAACATTATCTATTAATTTCTATTTAGCCTTTTATTAATAATTCATCATTAAAATCAATATTAAGGTGAAAATTGGTCTATTTTCCATGCACGCCTTGGTTTGATTGTTTTATACATTACACATTGTTCATGGTTCCATCAGGTTTATAATATTAATAATTTCATAAATATAATTTTTTAAATTATATACCCTTATATAGACATTCATATAGTATGGTCATGAGAAATAAATCGCAGCATTTTAGGGAAATGATAGTATATATATATGCAAGAGTGATGTTTTCACTTTTTTATGGATAGAATGAAGAAAGTTAAATAATTATTAAACATTATATAACAATAATAATAGTAATAATAATATAAATATATTACATATTCCTAAAATATTTTCTTATTATCATTCATCTATAGTGGAAATTAAAAACTAATAACATCAACTTAATAATGTCATAGTTTACACGTATGAACGAGCGACATTATCATTTTCCATAAAATAGAAGGTTTAAAAGGTATTTAATGCAAGATTTTTATATTATAATTTTATTTTATAAAAACAATATATATGTCTATCAAATTCAACTATATAACAAACAATATTTATGGTAATGAAAAATAAAATGCATCGCTTTATAAAGATGGTAGTTTGTAAGATTTCATAAGAAATGTTTTTATATTCTCTTAAATATATAAAAGATAAAAAATGGTTTTTCCATTAATATAAATTCATTTAAATATATTAAATATTTCTATATCATCATGTTAACATAGTTATATAATATTTTTATGAAGTAGAATAAGAAATAAACCTAAAATAAGTAGGTGAAGATGATTACCTCTACTTTGATAACCATAAGAGAATCTATTCTTAAATATAACTAGGATGGTATTTTAAGAATAAAAATCCTCTATAAAGTGTATAAGGATGTTTCTAATGGAATTAGATAGTGTTTTTTCTAGGTAATTTTCTTCAAAAGTTGTCAATAGGGGAGGGGAAGAGGTGTCCATTTGTATGTAACGGGAGTTCCACACTTGTAATTATTCATAACATTAAAATAATATGAAACTAAATTAATGGTATAGTGGCTCAAAATTAATTCAATTCCTAGTAATGAATGATATATAGTTCATATAAATTAAAACATTATTATTTATATAATTTCTTATATTATTTTACCCCTTATCTCTTTAGTTAAAACCCCATTTAACCCTTTTAACATTTACCATAGTATATGTTTTTTACATTGGTTACTGTTCAACATGACCAAAAATTAAATGGAAATATTCGATAAATTTTTAATTTAGTATATTAAATATGTAAAAAAAATTATCAAATTAAATTCCAATAATTGGAATAATATAATTTAAAAATAAACCCATAAATTGTTACCATAAAACTTTTAAAAAATCATTTTTTTGAGAATAGAAAAATACTCTATTTAATTTCTTGGTAATAATCCTTAGATTAATGTAAATTTATTTATTATAATATAAAATAAAAAAATTAAAATCATTCATTAATAAAACATATTTTTAATTGTTAAAATTATAATATATTATTCACATAAAAATAGTTTTCTAAAACATGTCCATTATTTACCAACAAATAATTTTTTAATCTCAATTAAATTGATAAAAAAAGTGTTATAATTCTTATTTATTAATTTACACAATATTTATTCAACTTCAAATATCATTTATTATTATGATACAAAATTTTTAGAAAATTTATATATCATGAAATATATATACATTAACATTAAATGATTTTATTCTTTAAATTTCAAATTGAGTACTCATTTTTAGTGGATTTGTTCAAACGATTTATATTAAGGAAATATTTTCTTTATATATTTCATATTATAATTTATCATATCATTACTCATTAATCAAATAGAAATTTTTAAACGTAATATATTGTTTCAATCATAGATCATTTAAGTTTATTATTTTGTGTGAAGAACGAAATCAAGAACATGGATTTCAAAAATAAATACATTTTAAAAATCATAGGGTCTTATATTAATCCCCCTTATAAGGAGTTTCGTTAAATATTCTATTACCTTTAAACAAAAAATAATGGATATTTTTGCCTCATAAAATCCTTCGGCTCCCATGTGGCTTCCTCAAATTTATTGTTTCATAAAAAACATTTTCTTAGTGAGTCCTCTTATTTCTCATAACATTATGTCTTTAGTATTGAATATTTACTTGTTATTCCTTATAAAAATTCTCATTATCATGTGACAAGAAATATGTTTTTGATAAAAATTAAGGATATGGAATTTTTGTCTTCAAAATAAAACTTAAAAACAAATTATTTACTTAACATGGATTCGTTGGAAGTGCCAAGGGATAAAAAATTACCAATTTAATAAAAACGTTAAATGATTCATTATTACAATGGATGAAATTTAACTTTTTTCCAAATCTCATTATCTTATTTTGATGATATATCCATAGGAATTTTTTATCACCAACTTTTATCATGAGATATAATCTACGATTTACATCATAACTCACTTGTCTACATAGATCCACCCATATGTCTTCTTGAATAGAAATAACCTTATATATCATTTCCTCTTTTAGATCGAGTCCTAATAGAATTTTTTATCTAATTTTTTCCCAATAAATTCAATTTTTACACTTCCTGCCATAAAGGGATTCATAAGGATCCATGTGAAATCTTAATTGACATCTGTTATTGTAAAAAAAATTGTGTAAAGGAAGGGGTTTATCCCAACCACCATTGAAACCCATATAACATTCTCAAAATATATAATTTAGGGTAATAATGGTTCTATTATACTGAAAATATTTTTAAGAATGATATTTATTACTATATCTCAACTCTTTATTCATATTTTACTGAAGACTTTTCTATAACATTGATTTTAACCTCATATCTCAATCAAAAATAATAGAATGTGGTACTCCATAGATCCTTATAACTTACTTAATTTATTTAATGGAAATATGATCAAGATATAAATCTTATCAAATTGAAATACATTGAGATGACTACATAAGGTGATAAAAACAACCCAAATGGGGTTATAGATTTTAATTGTTCTACGGATCCAGTTAATGAATTCCATTTTTATGTTTTCCATTTTCCATTCTAGTATGGGTCATTATTGTAAAATTCAAATTTAATTATGAAATTTATCCATAACTTGATGAAATTCTAGGAACATTGATACATACTCTAATATATCCTCTTCAAAATGAATCAAAATCAATATTGTTTATGAGATGTATACATTTATGTGCCTCTCTGATGAATAGTTATTTATAAGATATGTGCTTCTCCATATACTTATTTATTCTAATTAGGTATTTTTTGGATAGATATTTGTTTCCTAAACCTACTATTTCCATCATAATCTAGGATTAATTATAAAATGTTTCTTGCCTTATTTTACATGTCAATATCTTCCTCTAGAAACACATTAGTCCTCATATGAATGGATAGTTCCACATTCTTCTGAGATGAATAATATCATTTCCTTTTCATTGCTACATCAAGTTCCTTCCTCTAAAAATCCATAATTATTAATTAACCTTAAATATTTGTCATGGATAAACTAGAATGATTCTTCAGACCCATAGCGGAATCCATCTTCTTTTCCTTCATAGGGTTGTAGTGTAATGATAACTAATCATATTTAATCAACTGAAACCATCCCCTTTGAGTCATAATTAAAAATATTTTTTTGAATATAAACATAATAATTTTATGGTTAGTATATATATATAAGAAATATTGAATATTATTCTATATTTTTTAGGTGAAAATAACAACTATCATCTCTAAATCACAAGTTTGATAAATTTACTCAGGGACCTTAATTTGGAATGAGGAATATTTTTCTACAATAGGATTTTTTATAATAACACATCTAATCCTTTTCTTTGATGCTTCACTATTGATCAAAACCCCTTTTCCATTATAGGATATTATGATCATAGGTGTACTAACTGAATTTTTTTTACCTCCTTTAAACTTTCTCCAGATGTATTAATCTAAAAGAATGTGAATCCTTTGTAAACATCGTTTTTAGATTATCAATTCATAATAAATATCTCAAAAAGAATCGTTATTATTAATCCATAATAATAACACTTTAAATCTCATTCATAGTTCTTAGTCTAAGCAGTTTTTGGAATAAGATATATCATTAAATGATCCATCGATTTACCATTTATGGGGATTAAATTACTCAAGAATGACACTTTGTACAATTAAAATTCAAACTTGTTACATTTATCATACAAATTTTCCTACCTTGGGGTTTTCGACACAATCCTAAAATGTTCATAATGATCTTACTTTATCATTAAATATATACTAATATAATCTATAATGAATACTAGTAACTAATCATGTTACTCTATAATAACTCTGTTAATTAAATAATCGAAGATAGTTGGAGTATTGGTAAGTCCAAAAAGAATTCAATAATATTTCATAATGAATATACCACATATTGAAGGTTTTCTGGGTTATATCCTTCTTTTTAACCATAAATTAATGATATATATAATGAATTTTAATATAGAAAATGTATTGAGATTAATTATTTTATCAAATTATTCATTAATATGGGGTAGATGAATGTTATTCTTGGTATTGATCTAGGTAAGTTAATGATAATCTGTGTAAATATGTGTTATTCAACCATTCTTAAAAAAACGAAAAGTTGCACCCCATGGTGATACACTCAATCACGTGAATCCATTTTCTATAACCTAATGGAGTTTTTTCTTCTATTTTTTCTACCCAATTATGTCTATTATATAATGATTATTTGAAATATGTGTAGTACCAGGTTTAAGATATATTAAATAAATCAACTTTATGATTCTTGGGAATACATTGAAATTATTCAAAAAATACATCTTCATATTCTAGAACAATAGTTTTATCATAAATTTTGAGTTTTCCCTCAACCATTTGAGATAAATATATATCCTAAATAGGTAGTAACACCCTTACAATAAAATTAATTTCCATTGCAAGGTTATGTTGATCCTTGCATTAATAGTCGACCATAATTTGATTTGGGATATCAAATATGACATACCTTTATAAGAAATTGATATGGAATTCATTAGATGAAAACCAATCCATTCCTAAAATAACATCAATGTAAACAAGAGAGATAATAACATGATTTACAGGAATCACATTCTCACAAACTTCTATCATAGAGGAGATATATACTTGATATTCAAATATCGTATGATTAGAATTTTTAACAACTAACTAAAAATCATATCATTGATTATATGAAATAACATTAATATAGACTTCTAACAATATAAAGTAATTAATTTGAATAATCTTTAAAAAAATATTATTTAATATTTTGTGAACCATTCACTACTACAAATTCTTACTTCTATCTTTAATCCATAACAAAAACAAAAATAGTTATTTTGGGAATCAGGCATCAATAATTATATTATCTAATCACATTATCCTAAAAATAAATCATAAAATGATTTAAATTTTGTCACCTTATTATCAAGTAATGTTACTTTTGGTTCACCAAATATCAGTTTCAAATCATCATAGGTTTTCATAGATTTTATCTACTCTCTCTTTATAATGGGTCGTCACAAGAATGATAATTGAGAAAATAATATCTCTTATGATTGTCAAATCAAGTGAACATTTATGCCTATTTTTCATTAACCATGTGATAATCGAGTAAATACCCAACCATCATTTTTAGGGTTATTATCCAAATGTGCATTTGTGCTAGAGAATATACCAACATGTTTTTATCTTGAAAGAGATGTCAGGGTGAAATAACTAGAGAATCTATACGTTATCAAAAAATCAAGATATTATCCTAGATGTTGTCTTATCCCCAAGTATTTCAAAAAAAATCTAATCTAAATATACAAACATAATTAATTATTTATTTGATACCAATTACGGGGTGAAAATAATGACCTAAATAAATATTACTTCATTTTTTATTAATATTCAACACATCATGTAATAATACACACTCTATAATAAAAAATGTTTAGTTTCTTTTTATAGTAGATAAACAAACCACATATTTCATAAAGGATCTTCAACATCTTCCCCAACTTCTTCTCACATAGTACCCATCTTAGACAATCTCAATTAAATAAATTTCATCATATCCAAGGGAAATAGAATAATAAGCATAGGGGATATTAGATGCTAGGTAAGGGTAAAAATTTTATATGTCAGTAAATTATCATAAGTGAGTGTAATATAATAATAATTTTATGATAAAATGATCATAACATATGAAATCCATACCCAATCATTCAATTATCATTAATCGCGAGTCATAGAAAAAGAATTTTTCATAATGAAATACATAAGTTATATGAGTGTGAACTCATAAATCATAAATGAGGATCCTTGAGAACGTTGCATAAGCATAAGACAAGTTTTGTGGAAAACACATAAGAATATAATATAATTTATTTAGTCATGTCTCATTTATAAGAATATCATGCTGGACAGATTAAAATAGTAGATTGGGTTCACTCTCAATCTGATTATTTCCATGGTCAAGGCTCACTTCCAAAATTTTCACAGTGGATAGAGTCTTTTAAAGAACATGGTTCAATTCCCATTATTTTTAGTATTATTGTATGAGATATAAATCATTAACCAATTTATTATACGTATATGTAATTTGAATACCACAAACCACCTAATTAAAACCTTACATAATTATAAAAAAAATATTATAAAAATAATCATTTCAAAATAAACAATGGAAAAGAAATGGGTTTCATAAATATTCTATCATAGCAATATTAACCCATTAGAAAGTAATGGGTGTCATAGAATTGAACATAAAAAATAATAATCATTAGACATTTGAATAAATAACGTGGATGGTATCATTTAAACATATCTCTATTGAAACAAGATAAATATCTAAGGATTCTAACATAGATGATAAATACATTCCAAATAGAATTTGAACATTTCTTTCAAAATAGTAGAATGTATTTATTACCAAGGTACTGTTAATAAAAAAGAATGTATATATTATCTAGACAAATATTTTCATTCAAAACAACCATAAACACATTTAAATTGTGTTTGAATGAAAATAAAATTTGTAATTGTAGAAAAATGTATTCCATTGGTAAAATTTTAAACTTATATTTCTTTCACACTCTTGTAAATAATCAAAAGTTAGTCGTATGAAAAATAGTTGAAAAATTTCCTTTTATTCATTTTTAAATAAATTAAATAGTATTCAAAATTAACTTTTTTAAAAAATTATGTATACTTGAAAGCTTTTATATATCCATTTTGAAGAACATGGATATGAAAAAAAAATTTATTTGCCAAAATAAGAGAAGTAAGTTAAACTATTTGACATATTTTTGATAATTTTGAGAATCAAACATGGATAAATAGTACAAATAAATGAAAAATAAAATAACAAAATTGATAATAAAATAAATGTGTTTTAAAATAAAGGTATTTTATAATTTGCGTCAATATATTTTTAATTTATAAAATCCTAAAAAAGAGATTATAAACAAAACCAGTGTTTTGTTTTTCATATTGAATCAAATGCATTACCCAGCACTACATAATAATTATTTACATATTATAAATATATTTCAAAACTATTTTCCTTTGTAGCATATTATATATCATTCCCATATAATTTATGATTTCCCATTTAACAATTCATCAAATAAAATCAATAATTAGGTGATAACTAGTTTTTTGTCCATTCATCTTTGGAATTGATGGTTTTGGTACTAGCACCTTAGAAATTGTTTTAGAATATAAAAATCATCATAAAGTCATTAATTTAATATATATTCATTATATAAAAATCTACAACCATTAATATATCATATTGGAGAAAAATTGATTACATCACTTTGTGGACACGGTAGTCCATATATACGCACGAGTGATGTTTACAATTTATTATGGATGGAAAAAAAATAAATGCAAATAAAAATTCAAAATAATTTAATAATAATTATATCATAAATATGATATATATTCATTAAACATATCCTTATTACCATCCATCTAAATCATAACATAAAAATCAATAACTTGTCTTCATTGAGGTGGTAGTCCACACATATGCACGAGCAACATTATAATTATTCAATGGATGTAAAGATAATTAGGTATATAATATATAATATTTATAGAATCATATTTACCTTATAAATATAATATATATCCACTTAATTCATCAATATAACCATCTATTATAGAAAACGATGAATAATAAAGTACATCGCTTTATGGTGACAGTAGTTTGTACGTACCCATGAGTGATGTTATTGTTTTCTATTTGATTAAAATTGTTTAGAAAATGGTTGTAACATTAAGATAAAAATATTTTATTATACTAAACATTATGGTTTCTTCATGTTAATATAGTTATAGAATATTTGTAGAAGGAAGAAGAATATATAAATTTAAAAGGATTTGATGAAAATGATTACCTCTTCTTTGAGAAACCACCATTGGATAACTTTCTAATAACCATGGAATAGTTTGTTTAGAAGATAAGAACCTATAAAAATGTACAGATAATTATATAAGATATATAGGTAGGCTAGGTAAATCTAAGTGTCTTATAGTGGTGTGAAGATGTTATGACTTAAGGTTCTCTTTTATAAGTGAGGGGAGTGAAACACTAGTAATTAACCTGATCAATAAAATAATATTTCATAACCTTCCACTGAGATGTGGATCCAAATTGCCTCAATTTTGAATATGGGATTATCTAGAGTCAAAATAAATCAAACCAATATTATTTATTCAATATTTTAGGTCTCTTTAGTTGGACCCATAGTTATCCATTATTACAATTTCCATATTAATGAATATTTAACTTGTTTACTATTCATTTTGAAAAAAATGAAATTAACCCATTTAAAAAAAATTATATGTATATATTAAATATGGAAACAATTTTATAAAATTAAATTTCTATAATTTTTATAAATTTATTAAATATAAATCCAAAAAACATAATGAAATTATTTCTTAGAAAAAACAAATTATTTTCATGAATGAAATGAACGTACTGTAATTATTTTCTTAGAAAACATCCTTATATTAAAGTAAAATATATTAATTTAATATATATTATACAAATTTAAATTAATTATCCATATTTATCATATAAATTTATTAAAATAAAATTACATTGGGAAATGAAAAATATTTTTCTAAAAAATATCACTTTTACTTTCTAATGATTCTGTTTTTGTTTTTACTTTATTGATGGCCAATGTATGAATTATTGTTCATTAATTAAAACAATATTTCATCAAAATCATATTTCATTAGTGATCATGGTATTTTATTTATAGAAAAATTAAATATCTTGAGAAATATATACTTTACATATACTCTGCATTCAAATGCGCCGAACGGGCCTCGTGATTTGGATTTTCACCAGACCATTGAGTTAGCTCAGGACAACCTGGTGATGGTACTACCTCTATCTCTGGTTTCAATTTATGTGGCATTCCCGACTCTAGAAATCCTAGAACCTCTACTTGATGTTCATCTCGGCAGAGCTAATGTGCTGACAACAATTGTACCTTCCCTCATTATGGTCATTCTCCATTTTTCTACCCCATCATGACCATTGACCTTACCTTAGTTCTAGGAAATTCCATTTATGGTGAATAATAAAAAATCAGTATATGGGTCTCCATTACTCATTATTCTATCCTCGTCCTTCTAGGATTCCTCTTCTCTCCATATATGTACTCTTCTAGATCAGTTTAGTACAGACAAACTGCATCTACGGATGTTCTTAGATTTTGTGCGCCCCTATGGTTTGGTGGCACTGGTGATTGTGTCTATACTCAACCAACTATTTTTATGTGACATCCTAACATATAAAGAATACTAAATTATGTAATGGTATTTAAGTCCTGGATCTATATACAAATGCCGATTATCCCTTTTTTGATGTTCCATTGAGGTTCACCATGGGAAAGAATCCACTATGGTAGTTTTTTTGGTCATCCTCCCTAGAATACTACCACTTTTATAGAACCTATGATTACTTATAAAGATCATAGAGTATGTTATAATGTTTCTATGTTCCTAATTATAGACCCTTCATTATTAGGAAACTTTAGTCACTCAGATCTGCATAACTCTGGATCTCTCCCGGCCTCCACCATCCCATCTCCTACATCAGATCGATGGTGATGATGAATGGTGACAACACATTTAGTATCCCATAATTTACTACTTATTCTCCTTTTCACATCCATATACATGTTTCAACATAATTCAAATAGAAGAGATCAAATCCAATACAATACTGAAAGTCGGAATCCTCAACTGATGACGGGAGTATATCGAGTTCGGGAGCTGATTGTTCCTCAAAATCCAATGTCTCTTTAGACATCCATTATAAATCCCCCCTTTTAATAACACTACCCATAAACTATATTACCATTCCCATGAATGAAAAAGTCTTTTAACTCAATGAAACTAGTGTATGGTGCTGGTTCTATTCATGCCTAAGATATATCCTGATTTTCAAGCCAATGAGGTCATTCTCAGATCATTATCTCTTGGTGGTATCACACCCCACATTATGAATTTTTTTTCTTTATCCCTTTCTCTCCCAACCTAGCCTTCTAGTGGGAAATAATCCTAGGGGTTCTCTTTAGAAACCCCACTATACATGACTAGTTATTCTAGCCATTCTTGGTGTGATGTTGCAAATTCTAGATGCCCCTATATTTTAAGGTCTACATCCTCCTCTCCCATATTAATATCAAATTCCAATAGTTCATTATCACAAGTCAAAGATGATTAATCCATCCCTTATACTCCTACATATGTTATGGCTATTGGTGTTTGTACTATAACTCATTCCCAATGAGCCTCTTCATTCTCATCCAATCATTCAAGCACATCTCCACACTATGGGTGAAAACTAGGTGACCCCTCTTTAAATGATCCAATTTATCAATTATAATTCATATTTCAATTGATCATGGTTGAATAAATACTTCATATACATAAAAATACAAACAAATCACTTTTTTGGTTCTTGTACCCAAGCAGGATCCTTTTAATTTTTCAGTTTTTTCTCAATGGAAGGGATTGCATGACTACATTCATGGTTAACCAATGAACCACTATATATGGATATTTTGGAATAATATTTTGGATATGGATTTTATGATCACTTCAAATAATAATTTCATGGTGAAAGGTTCTGATGATAATAATACATTCTTTCTCTCTTTCTTCTATGATACGTGTGACTTGAGAGCAAGATATGACTTATGGCAGGACCCTGAGAGACTTGATTAGGGGACTAAAACCTAAATTATTGGAGGATACTTCAATGTGATCATCAATCCTTCTAGTAATATGGGTGGAGTGAATATACGAGGAATGAAATGAAAGACTTTTCTTAGTTTTTATCTATTTAATAGCCTAGTAGATTTTTGGTTCATCATAGATAATTTTGATTGGTGTGACAATAGAAAATTACTCATCATATGTTTTTAGGCTTGACCAATGACTGTCCAACATCTATGACATATCTATTTATCTAAATACTAGTGTCACTCTCCTGGTCCGAGAAATGTTAGTTCATTTTTCATTTTAGATCTGACATTCTCAAAGGGAATCTATCTCTAGAAGGTTCTTCTTCTATGAGAAATAGATATCAGACCCAGCCTTACAATCAGTGGTACATTCCTTATTGAGTAAGCTGATGCAAGACACCAATTGGGTTAGATTTCACAAGAAACTCAAAAGTCTCATGGATGAAAACTATACCTAGGTAATATATAATCCCTCGATCGTTATGGACTTAGATAATATGAAATGTGAGATCGAACATGCTATGTATAGTCTGGAAACATGCTATAATGATGTCCAATTCATTGATCCTAGTGATAATAGTAATGGTCTTTCTAGAATTTTTTGAGAATAGGAATTCATTGCGCAAGATAAGTATAAGAATATCTTGATGAAGGGTGGAGACAGAAACACTTCATTTTTTAATGCATGTATCAAAGAAATGAAATATTTTTTTGTCCCTGACAAACTCTGTGAAGATGGATCCTTCACCAATGACATTCATATGGTGGGTATCCTGGTCAAAGATCATGTTAAAATCTTCTATCATATGTTAATCCAAGCATACTATATGGTTACCCAAGAGGTCATTCCATGTTTTGGGATGATTTCCCACCTGTGGTATCTAATTCAATTAATCATGAACTATATAAACTAATTGATTAAGATGTGGTTTAGGGTTTATTGGTTTCTCTCAAACAGGATAATTCCCCTACTTTGGATGGGTTCATGGTCTCCTTCTATATTTCCTCTTAGAATTTTATTGTTTCTGTTCTCATACACATTATTCATTATTTATTCCATGGAGCTAACCTACCTTGGATGTCCTTTGAAACAAAACTTATCCTCATTCTTATGGTAAGGTATCCACCCTCCATTAAACATTATAATCCCATTGGTATGTGTAATGTTTTGTACAAGTTCCTTGCAAGTGTGATTGACAGGAGACTGTCTATTCGTATTCCTAAGAGGGTGGTAATGAAACATCATGGATTCATAAAATGGGGATCCCCTTGGTAGATATTTCGCATCTTTAAGAGATGATCACATAAATAAATAATAGTACCTTTGTATCCAACATTTCCATTAAACATGACATTCAAAAGGCCTATGACAGACTAGAATGTAGATTTTTTTTGAAGGTGATTTCATATATGTTTCCCTATATTTAGGTTTCTAATATATTATTCTTGTTCTTTAGCTCTCCATGGTTTGTCAATACATTTATGGGAAAGAGTTGTGGTTTTTTCAAATTGGTTCTAGTCCTGAGATAGGGTAACTCAATTTCTTCAATTATTTTCATCATGGTTCAATAATCATTTAGAGGACTTATGTCCAATGACTTCCAGATTTATAGGATCTATTATCTAGATGTATGAGTTACTTTTATATAATTTCTCACCATCGGTTTACCAATAGAATACTCATAACATCAATTTAAGTAGTAGGATAGTTCATAGTATCAACATATCTATGTTGGAATATTGTCGTTGGAATGGCCAATGCATAAAAAGTGACAAGATAAATCTGTAAAATTCTAAATCCTCAAAAATCTGGGATAATATTATTGAAGACCATATAAGAATTAAGAGTAAATCCTTCCCGAGGAATTAAATAAGATCTATGGTCAATCCTAGGGGTCTCCTCAATCATCAAAAAGACAACATAGTTTCTAAAATTATTAGGTGTATCACCAATTGGATGAGTCTCTTTTTGTGGTTTGGATTTCAGATAACTTTGATTAATTGTGATCTTAATTCTATCTGGATGAACTCATTCTCCATCCTAAAACTCCTGAAATCTATGATTTGAAACATTGAAAAAAACATGAATTCCATTATCTGGGATTCTCATACTGAGGGCCACTTTCAGTTCGGTTCTTGGGATAGATTTTCCAAGAAAAATGAGATATGGTGTATTGGGATTAGAAGTGTTTCTGGAAACATGCAAAAACATCATGAACAAATAGATTGGGAATCCAGGGAATTGTGATCACTTAGGGGAACTTTATTTTCTACATGTATGGTACTAACTTTGGAATCCATGTGGAAATGTTTCAAGAAATTATCGGTCACTATGTTGGAATATTCAAGATCATCAATTCCCCTCCCGGTAGATTGTTAAACATGGGGTGATCAGTTACTGGAATGATAATGGGGTGGGTACTCCACTTTGTTTCATTGGTTTCCCTATTGCTAATATGTCCTTTTCACAAGTCTGTTCTTATCCGACATTCATCCAGTAAACCCTTGAAAATATGGATCATGAATCATTAAACAAAATTCATCTTTTTCCCTAACCTGGCCACTTGGTGTTCACTGAATTTCTATCAGGTCACATCTTATCCATTGATTATCAGAGGCTCCTCTAGGAATATCATGTCAATGACATGGTTAAACATTTTTGGTAAAAGGATATTGTGATAAAATTTAACTTCCTCTAATTGAATATATGGCACCATGATATCCCAATGGATGAGGTGATCATATGACGACAAATCATTTTAGTGTCGAAGTACATATATACTAGTATCCCCAATGAAGAAGTAATTGAGAACCTATTTTTTCAGAGAATCTTGTAATGAGACATGTTTAGTGGATTCAACAACCACATTAGAATCACCCTCACTGAGGCAAATGGCACCACGTTCTCTTATACATGGTTCCAAGACATGGATACGAACATTCTGAAATAATAGTCAAGGGCCATAGTTTCTCTTCATGTTTCTAGTGCATTTGGACCTCCATTAATAAGGTGTAAGTGAATTGTGTCCACAACTGAATATTTCCTATTAGAATCTGGTACAGATGCCTTGTTGAATTAGGTTCCCTTATTAATCACTTGGTTAACATTCACTCCCTGAGGCTGAACATGAGCTATATAAAAGATACTCCCTCCCTATAGAGAGTGTCTCATCAGTGAATATGGGTTCAGTTGAGTCCACTAGTATTAGTTTTATGATCATCAATGAAGGATCGTGTATCTTGGATACAATGAAGGGTGGGGTATTGTTCGTGACTAAAACGGCTTGGTGATCATTAATTTTAGTCGCCTATATGGCCAATGAGACTCCCTTGTGGATAAGGCTCGTGACTTTCTCAATTTTATAAATATTTTTCTTTTTGCCAACATTACTATTACTCAAAAATTTAAACTCACTCATACATTATCTATGACTCTCTACATAGAAGGTGTGACCTACCCTAGTTCATTTTCTATCTTGTTTATACATGCAGAGACTTCATTAGATGGGATAGTGTAAACTATACCTAACATGAACATAATTTTTTGGATGATTTTCTAGCCACCATGGGAAATCAAAATCACCCAAATACCTTTTTTTCTTCTATGGCCTCTTTTCTCCTAGTGTGTGTGATGTTTTTTATAGAGGTCATGCATTCCCTACACTATTATAGGACACCTTAAACATAATTTTCCCTAGATTCTTTGATCAATTAAATATCTAATACATTGAAGATGAAAAGAAGTATATACTTTAAAAGTTAATGATTTCATTCTTAATATTTAAAATTGAGTACTCTTTTTCTTGGAATTGTCCAACACATTTTTAAGAAGGAAATATTTTATTTATATGTGGAATAATTATTTTTTTCCTACTCATACCTCCAATAAAAATAAAATTTTATATATAATATATTATTTCAATAATTATTCATTTATATTTACGGTCTCTATGTAATTAAATATTTCAAAAATTTTGAATTTAAAAATTAATATATATTCAAAAATGTTGGGGTGTTTTACTGACATCTAGAAAAAAACCATTTCTACTTCTAATAATATATCTTAATAAAATCAACCTCTATCACATAAATAAAATCCTATATATCCTGATATAAAATAGATCCCTCACATTTCAATATACTCTCATGCTAAATCACTCTATGTATCTACTTCATCATATTCAACATGTTGTGATCTGTTGGCTCATATTGTTATACATCATCTGCATGAACCAGATGAGAACATCAAACTATATATATACTTAAACAATTTAATACTATTAGAAAAAACCTGAAATTAAATTATATACTACATAATAAATATTAATTGATATTCATATTAATTCCAATTTTATCCACAATTCAATTGAGGGATCGAAAATCAGGATGCATGATCCTTACCAAGGTCACTATATTTCAAGAACCATCAAATTTAATAGAATATTTAGAAAAATAAGGTTGTTTGATCTATTAATATGGATCAATAATGTATCCTTTCATTTATAATCTAATTTTATTTCCTGTACTATTCTCAGATAACATTCTTTCCCTACCAACCCATACAATCTTAACCAGTGATAATCCCTATGATCCACACAATCACTCAAAAAAATTCACTGATAACACTCTATCAAGACATACCCATCACCCTTTCGTGTATTAATTTTAATTCATAAATGAATTTGGGACACATCAGTAGAATAAGGAACCATAATGAGAACCACATCAAATTCTTTCATCAAAAGTTACATCATCCAAACGTATGATATACACAGGAAGCAGATCCATCAAAATTGTATTATTCCTTTGATCAGAGTGTAATTGAATTTATAAAACCATTACACTATAATTAATCCACTACATAAAACCATTCACATTCTATATTAAACTCAAAAATACTATTAATAAACAAGAAAAGGAAAAAACAATAAATACAAATTATTTTAAATAGAATACACTTTATTTCATACATCTACTGGAGAATGCCACCAGAAATTTCATTCTCAAAAGATACATGTATTATATTAATAATCAGTATTCATAAATATTATAATTAATTCGAGGACTATTTTGTTCATCTATATTGGGTTCCACCCGATCAATACATAAGGGTTCAGTTAGTCAAATTATAACATCGACCTCTGTTTTTTATTGGAATCCATCTATTGATCACAATAGAACACTCATACATTGTGGATTTCATCAAACTGATAGTAACATATAGTAGATGGGTTAAAGTCCCTTTAATCATAATCCTTTAATGAAGAAAATTCTTAGATGTTCCCAGTGTATGATGCACATGTGTTCCTTCTAATAGAATAACCAATTTTCATTGTTTACACACATTCACCATATGAAGATCCCATTAAAACAAACCTACCTTCACCTATAGTTTCCTTTACCAAATTTTGAAAAATCAAGACCACAAATATTACAATAAAACTCTTTATGATCAAATAGAATGGAAAAATAACTACCTTGACATTCAGAATGATCTCTCACTTGAATATAATTTTATGGATCCACTTGTAAACATCCTTCTCTTTGGAAATTTTATGTTTCAAACCTCCTTTCCACAATATGTGGTGTTATTATAATATTTCCTTCTCCGATATCTTATTGAGGAAATAAATTCTCATTATTTTTTAGGTCCAAAATCTCTATAAATATTTTAGATAAATTATTTTTTCTAGTTATCTTCTACTACTCATACCATTTTTTATCAGTAAATTTCAGATGAAATGGAATTTCAAGTAAATTTGTTCTATATATACATGGATCACTGGATTCTATGTAAAGGCCCATGATTTTACATTTAATTTTTTTAATTAGATGGAAATATTATGAGTCTGCAAAAATTTATAGTGCATGATTCTGAGGCCCGGTGTTCTCGGAAAGAATTTTTGAACATTTTTTCAGGCATGTTCGGTAAACGCGTGAGCAACGTTTTGTAACATTTGAACCGTTGCTGGAAATTGAAATCAAATGACACCGTTGAAGTCACAACACTGATATTATCATAAGGATACCTTCACCTCGAATGCAGTAGGTCGATGGTGGAATTTAGTTTTTGGGATTTTCGTGGGAGAGTTAAAAGAATAAAAATAAAATAAAACAACAACTTTTATTTTATTTTCTTGAAACCACCATTTTGAATACTTAGTGGCGAGGACCACCCGAACTCCCCTTTAATGTGTGTTAACCATTTGAATTCCCCTAGTTAATGTGCAAACATTAATTTAATTAATTTTCCAACTTTAATTGAATTAATTTTCTTTACTCAATTAAAGTTGTCTCCTCACCCTTTTGGTTGGGATCATTAGAAAATGGGAGAGCATGGGAGAACTCAGAAGGAGATCCTCCAATGAAGAACCACCCCCAACGAAGAACGAGGATGACGCATGAGCCTGGATCGGAAATGTGTTTTGGGAGTGACGAACGTCGACATCTCCTTTATCATCTTCATCCACTTTCTCACGCAATCTCCAATGAGCAAACAAGGTAGGGGTGTGTTAATTAATTTTCTTTCTTAGATTCACATTGTTTACATCCTCTTGGATCGCATGCTATCGGTCTAACACAGTGGGTGAAGTCCAAACAAAAATGGCATGATCCATCTGTATATTTAATGTTGACCTATTTTTCATGGAATTCGATGATGGCGGAGGGACAACTATGCCGCCAAAAGAGATTGTGACTCGGCCGGCTGCGGTGGAGAGGTGGTGACCGGCACCGGCCAACTGCGTGGAGGTAGGCTGGTGCACGTCGGCACCACTATTTTAGTATGATTCCATGGTTCATCGGCTGCGACGGAGTAGTGTGGTGGCTAGAACATCGGTCGGCAACATGGTGAAGTTGTGGCGCGCTTCTGTGCCACCGGAGCAGGAGACCGAGGCGGCCTGGCCGCGACGATGGTCTGAGGGCGGCTGACATCTAGCTGTCTGTGGAAGTCCAGTGGCTCCGTCACTTTGCTAGGAGGAGGACCGCCCAGGAATTTTTCTGGACACTTAACACCTAGTGGTATCCCTTGGGCAGGTCCTGCATGCCAGCAGGGCGAACCGAACGGTCCAGCGGACTGTTCAGGTGACCTTGGGGAGCGTCTCCCCTCCTGAGTGTCAGCGAGGACAGAGCCCGCCACGGAAGACCAACCAGCTGAGCTGGCCGCATTGTAGTGGGCCGCCCCCAGTAGTTCACCCCCTTCACGAGATGGGCTGGACCCAGATCGGGTCGGATAGGCCCAGGCTGGGTTTGGCAGGGTCGGATGGGACCCAAGCCCATCTCGACCCTGATACGCCTTTTTGGCCATATCTTTGGAACCTAGCGTCCGCTTAACAAACTATCTATGGCACCGGGATCCTTGGATCGTGATGGTCCTTTTGGAATAATTCATTTGAGTTTTGGATAATTTTGGAGTACAGACAGGTTGGATCGAAGTTGAATCAAACCAAGCCCTCAGAATGGAAACACTAATAACTTACAGACCAGGTTCCTGATTGACACGCCATCTGTTGTGTTGTGTATCTTTTGATGTGATAGACCTTTTAGATTCATCTTCGTGGAACTTTGTGTTAGTTGATGTATCAACTGATTTCTTGACCAGTAGAATATCCTAGAATCAATCATTCTTAGTGCGGGAACCCTGCAGCTGGCAGTAATTGAAAAATCTTCAGGTCCTGTGTGGTTCATATTCAGATCTAGTGTGGTTCAGCACTCAGTGATCCTGTGTAGGACATCACATACAGATCCTATGTGGGTCAATGCATAACGATTCTTTGTGGGTCATGCCATACCGATCCTGTGTGGGTCAGCGCTTAATGATCCTGTGCGGGTTAGTGCATACCGATACTATGTGGGTCATCTTCAGATCCCGTGTGGGTCATCTTCGATCATGTGTGGTTCAACAGTAGAGATTCATGATGAAGTAAGATGTTCTAAAAATATAGCTAATCATCTATACATCACTACGTAAATTATACCTGGTGTGACCTGATTATTTAACTCCGTGGTATTCTTCTATGTGGTGTTACCTTTTTGGTACATACCTTCGTGGTATTCTTCTATGTGTTGTTACCTTTGTGGTACTTACCTTAGTTGTGTTACCTTCATGTAATTCATTCCTATGTGGAACAGTTGTACTTCCAACTAAAGAATTGGGCCTTGTGTTTCCTCATGAATGAGAAGGGTACCCTTGATATCTTAGGTATATGTATTGGCATATACCTAATTAGGTTTTACTTTTGTTTTCATGATTTCTAGTTTATTCTACGTGGATTTTGAGAGACCTTATGGGGTCTTGGGGTCCCTACTGAGTATCATTATACTCACCCCTACACGGGCTATGCTTGCACCATGTTGTGTCCTGTGAAGACGACGGACAATGCTGATCGAGGTCGATGGTACAAAACTGGAGGCTTCTCGGAGGGGGACATTAGACGAGATGATCCACATGGAGGACCATTCGAAAGTTGTACTTACCCTTTAGGTAGTGTCCTTGCCGAGTGTTCATAGAATTTGTTTTTTTTTCTGTTTTACTTATACCTTACAGTTGGGATTGTATTCTAGACCCATTACATACTGCATACACTCTTTTTTACTATACATTTTACTTTGTTCTCATATCTTACTGTGATCTTGGTTGTGTGAGTTTGCAGGTAATAAAGGCAATGCCATCGCGGTTTTAGGGATATGCATTTTCGGTGCTAGTCTCTAGCCCTTGGCCTATTGAAGGCAGGCTTTGGGTTGTCAGGACATGAGCCGTGGGGGCGGGTTGTGAAAAATTGGTATCAGAAGACATTGGTTATGCTGATGAACTTGTACTCTGATCTTTTAATCTGCAATAGTGTTATGTGTTTTGAGTGTGGTTATTATTTTGGGGATTCTAGTGTTGGTGTGGTAGCCGACGTACCCATACACCAGGACCATGACTTCTGATTTCAGACTTAGCGCATGAAAACACCGATTGCATGTGTGTTTTTGAAATGTTTTCTTTTTGATCACTTTGAGTCAGCTCACCAGGTATAACATAATGACTTTTGTGCACCTATTTCTTTTCAGGATGCCTCCACGCAGACAACCAACAAGGGTTCCAGGTAGATTATGTGATGACAGCCCACCGAGCGACGAGGATCTAGTGCAGGGTCCCCTTACGTCAGTAGTACCGCCGAGTGATGTACCAGATGAACAACTACATGTTGGGTAGCCGATGCCACCAGCCCAAGAAGTAGAGGGTGCATGCCACATCAGCGTGTTGCACGAGATCCAGTTCCAGAGGCCACTGAGGTTCTGGTGCGATACGGATCCACGGGCAGCTGAGGAATGACTAGAGGCCATGGTTTGAGTTTTTTGACTGTTAGGGAAAACAGTTGATCTCATGGTGATCCTTACCGCCAGTATGCTTCAGGAAGCATTGGGTAGATGGTGTATCTTGATGCTTCCAGTTCATGATGAGGTGGCTCTCATCTGGGTGGACTTTGAGATCCTTTTCAGGGCAGTGTTCGTCCCAGTTACCCTACGCTCGGGGCACATATAGGAGATTATCCACTTACGGCAAGGTAGCGTGGCTGTGGCTCAGTATTTAGTGACGTTCACTAAACTCTCACACTACTCCACTCACATGGTGCAGGACCCTTTCTTTAGGGTCCGAACCTTCGAGCGGTGGCTCAGACAGAAGATTAGATCTTCAATGATTTCTCTCAGCATCTTGATGCAGGTTGAGGTGTTAGAGAAAGCACTCATAGTATAGTGATTCCTTGATGAGAATTCACCCGTAGTAAGACCCCCCATAGGATGCTATGTAGAATAGATATATGCAGCTTGTAGTAGACATATAACGCAGACATCCAAGATGACCCGACCAACACATGGATGAACGCTGGATATAGGGTCAGTTGTGCGGGGATCTCGAGATAGAGCAGGACCAGCGAGGAGCAGGTAGTGTTACTCGTGCAGTGGGAAGGGTAACATGGATCGTGACTACCCTACCCTCCATACAAACGACTAGTAGATGGTTTAAGGACTGTCTGGCCAGAGGTGAATATTCGATCGAGGAGGTTTACAGGCAGCAGGAAGACGAGGTAGAGGAGATGGCCGAACAAGAGGTGGTGGCCGGAGATTCGAGGTACTACCGCCCCCACCTCTTGGTGGTCCACCCCGACCACATGGAGCAGGTGGACAGGGACAAGATCAGCTCCAGGCAGCTGAGGCCTATGACCACGATGCTCTAGAGATGATACAAGGTACGATCTTTGTCTACTCCACCCTAGTTGTAGTACTAATAGATACAGGTGTGAGTCGCTCTTTTATTTCCATGAACCTCATTCGGAGCACAGAGATTCCAGTGGAGCCATTGGCTTGATCCTTACTGCTAGAGACTCCTACGGGATTTGATCTTCTAGTGCCGGCAGTGTGAGCTTACTCTAGGAGGTGAGACCTTCGGCATTGATCTTCTAGTAGCGGCGTCGAGGCCTTACGATGTCATCCTGTGTATAGAATGTATATCCACATTCCATACTCAGATCGACTATATTAAGAGAATTGTACAGTGCGTCTACACAGATGAGACTAGGTTTTCCTTCATCAACTAGAAGGGAACCATTGCAGTATTAGATAGGATTACACGAAGGATGGAGCAGCCGATCACACATCAGTTGTCTAGTGTTACCCTCAGAGTGGTTGATGTTGAGAGTTAGAGCTATCCTGTAGTTGTGGACCAGTACACTGATATTTTCCCTGATGATGTTCTGGTTCTACCTCCTTGCAGATAGGTGGACATTTGCGTAGACATGTACCCCATGACATCTCTGATATCTACTACAACATATCATATGGCTCTCGCAGTGCTTCAAGAGCTGCAACTATAGTTGGAATACTTTCAGATAAAGGGGTTCATTATGCCCATTGTTTCTCCTTGGACAGCCCCGATTTTGATCGCCAAGAAGGTGGATGGGATATTGAGACTCTGTGTAGACTGTCGGTGCTTGAACCAGGTTACTGTGAAGAATAAGTACCCACTTTTTAGGATTGATGATCTCTTTGATTCGCTGAATGTAGCATGGTGGTTTTAAAATATAGACCTTAGATGAAGCTATCACCAGCTCAAAGTACGAGAAAAAATGTGCAGAAAATAGCCATCAGATGTCGGTATGGCCATTATGAGTTCTTAGGTATGCCATTCGGTGTGACCAACACCCTATAAGAGTTCATGGGACTCATGAACTGGATCATCCAGCCATAACTCGATCACATTGTGGTAGTATTCATTGATGACATCCGGATATACTCAGAAACAGATGAGGAGCATGCCTATCATCTATAGATATTTCTACACACACTCTGAGATTGTCATATTTATGGTATGCTCTTGAATTTCTAGTTTTGGATTCGAGTGGTTCACTTCCTAGGTCACGCCATCTTAGAGGCAAGAGTTGTGGTGGATCCAGCGAAGGTTGAGGTTTTTTTTCATTGGAGCCACCCAGAAGTGTGATGGAGGTGCGTAGTTTCCTGGGTTTGGTCGGTTAATACTGGAGGTTTGTGACTACATTTTCCAGAGTTGTGGCACCCTTAGCATTGATGAAGAAGGGGAAATACTTCGTGTGGTCAGAGAGATACCTGTGGAGTTTCTAGAAGCTGAGGAAGAGAGCAACGAGTGCCCCCATTTCGAGTTTATCGGAAGAGGGTGTTGGTTATGTAGTCTATTATGACACATCACGGATCAGACTCGGATGTGTATTGATGCAGAAGTAAGAAGTGACTCTATATGGTTCTCGATAGCTGAGATAACATGAGAAGAACTACACTACCCATGACCTGGAGTTAGAATTAGTGGTCTTCGCCTTGAAGAAATCAAGACATTACATTATGGGTGAACATTGTAAGGTCTACTCTGATCAAAAGAGTCTTAGTTATATCTTCTCTCAGAAGAAACTGAACCAGATATTGTAGCTTTGGCTTGAGATCCTCTAAAAATATGACTGTGAGATAGTCTATACTCCTATGAAGGGAAATGTAGTAGAAGATGCATTCAGTAAGAGAACTGGTATACTATTGTTGAGTGAGGTGGCAGAGAAGCTATCCGCTTTGTGGATATCTTATGTGGATAAAGATGGAGCAACCTATCTTCAGTCTCTGATAGTCACTACCCCACTCCTTCAGAGAGTCTTGGAGGCACAGCTTAGAGACACTGACTGCGAGGATCGACGTGCACAAATATCCACAGGACAGGTACCTGCTGGATTTTTTGAAGGTGCGGAGCACATCATCCTTTTTAAAGGGTGTACTATGGTATTGGTGGCACTATGGGAGGAATTGTCGAGGGAGTTCCTTACATCCACTCTAGAGGTACATCTAGGAGTGGCGATGATTTACCAGGACCTCCGGTGTCAGCACTGGTGGTCGAGAATAAAGAAAGTTGTAGCATAGTTTGTCTCTTAGTGCCACACTCGTTAGCAAGTGATGGAAGAGCATCAGATTCTGGTGGGCTTAGTTCATCCACTAGAGGTTCCAGAGTGGATATGGGATGGAATCTTGATGGACTTGGTGACAGGACTCCCATTCACATCTAAGGGAAAGATTCCATTTGGGTGATTGTTGACCGACTCACCAAGTCGGCCCACATCCTACTTATCAGTGAGCAGGGACCAGTAGAGGGCTTGGGATACCTCTACATGAAAAATATTGGGTGTAATCATGGGGTTCCATCTACTATTGTCTCCAATCGTGATGCATGTTTTACTTCATGGCTATGGAAGGGGTTGCAGGAGGGGTTTGAGACTCAGCTTTGATTGAGCACCACCTTCCATGCTTTGACAGATGGCGAGAAAGAGCAGACCATTTAGACCCTTGAGGACATGCTACATTCTTGCATCCTTGATTTTAACTGCAACTAGGAGGATCAACTACCCTTGGTGGAGTTCTCAAACAACAATAGATACCACTCCACCATTGGTATGACACCATTCGACGTGTTGTGTGGTTGACCTCACAGATCACCTCTGTGCGAGACTGACCTAGAGGAGTCATCACTAATGGGACCGGAGATCGTACATGCTACCATAAAGAAGGTGTATATCATATAGGAGTAGATGAAGACTACACAGAGCATTCCAAAGTCCAATGCATACAGGATATGGAGACCTCTTGAGTTCTAGGATGGGGACCATGTCTTTCTACGTGTCTCACCTAGATGAGGTTTGCTTTGATTTGGATGTGGCAGAATGTTATGCCTGAGGTTCATTGGACCCATTAAAGTCCTCAGCAGAGTTGGTGAGGTGGAATATCACCTAGATTATCCCCCTTAGTTGCATCAGGTGCATGTCGTTTTCCACATATCCCAGCTGAGGAGACACATGAACAACCCATCTCATGTCATCGACCACGACGAGCTGGACTTAGGCAATGGGCGACGTTTTCAGATGTTCCTATAGTGATTGAGGATTGGGTAGAGAGAGTCCTACATGGACGATCGATACCTCGAGCGCGCGTTCATTGGTAGCAGAGGAACCTCCAGGAGAGAACATGGGATCGAGAGGCGCAGATTCATGCTCAATACCCCCTCTTTTTTCCCTAGTTTGTGTTGTGGAATTCAGGGATGCAAATCCCAGAGGTGGGGATGATGTAAAAACCTAGAATTTTCCATTTAAATGTTTTTTTATTATATTGAAATATTATGAGTCCGTGAAAATTGACGGCGCGTGATTCTAACTCCGAGTGTGCCTGGAATGAATTTATGAACTTATTTTGGGTACGTTCAATAAATGGGTGAGCAGCATTTTGTATCTTTTAAATCAGTGCTTAGAATTGAAATATGAGGACTCCCTTGAACTCGCAACACCAATATTCCCTTAAGGAGACCATCACCTCGACCGCAGTAGGTTGAGGGTGGATGATAGTTTTTTGGATTTTTGTGGGAGAGATAAAAGAATAGAAATAAAATAAAACAACTATTTTTATTTTATTTTCTTTAAAAACATCCATTTTTAATACTTGGTGGTGGGGACCACCCGAACACCCCTTTAATGTGAGTTAACCCTTGTAATTACCATAATTAATGTTCCATCTTTATTGGAATTAATAATATTAACTCAATTAAAGTTGTCTCCCCACCCTTTTGGTTGGGATATTTGGAAAATGGGAGAGCTTGGGAGAACTTTGTAGGAGATCCTCCAATGAAGAAATACCCCCTAATGAAGAACGAGGATGATGCACAAGCCCATATTAGAAACTTATTGAGGGGGCGATGAACGCTGGTGTCCTCTTCATCAACTTCATCATCTTCCTCACACCATCTCCAATGAGAAAACAATGTTGGGGTGCGTTTATGATTGTTCTTCTTTGTTTCACATTGTTTCCACCATCATTAATTTCATTCTATCGGTCAAATGCGGAGGGAGAGGGCCAAAAAAACATGGCATGATCCCTCCACATCTTTAATGTTGACATGTTCTTCACAGGCCGCGAAGAAGGTAGCTACAAAACCGTGCTGCTGAAGAAGACCACGACCCATCGGTCGTGGCGGAGAGGTGGCAGCTGGCACCCGGTTGGCTGCATAGAGGTAGGGTGGAACATGTCCTTGCCGCCGGAGCAGAAGACCGCAACCAATTAGCCATGGCAAAGGTCGTAGGGCGGCCGGCATCCGACCGGTCGCGGAAGGCCAGCAGACCGTTCAGGTGACCTGGCAGGTCCCTCGTGCTAGTGGGGTGAGTCGAGCTGTCCAGCAGACCGTTCGAGTGACCTGGGGGAGTGCCACCCCTTCTGAGTGTTTGGTAGGGAAAACTCCGCCATAGATGACCACCCAGCTAAGCAGGCCGCATGGAAACTGGCCCCACCCAGTGGTCTGCCCCCAGCGGGGCAGGCCTGCCACGACCACACTGATCTGAGTCGGACCCAGACTAGGTCATGTCGCCCCAAACAGAGTCGGGTCGGCCTAGGCTAGTTCGGGCTGGGTTAGATGGGACCCGGTCCAATTTGGACCCAGATACGACTTCTTGGCCCTATCTTGAGAACCAGAAATCCATTTGAAGAACCGTCTATGGCACTGGGATCCTTGGATCAGGATGGTCCTTTTGGTATAATCAACTTGAGTTTTGGATAATGTTGTAGTACAACTAGGTTGGATCAAATCTGAATCCAATCGGGCCCTCGGAATGGAAAAACTAATAACTTACAGATCAGGCATCTGATTGACGTGTCGTCTATTGTGTTGGGTCCCTTTTAATGAGTAGGACCTTTGGGATGCTTCTTCATGGGACTTTGTGGTAGTTGAAGTATCAATTGATGGATTGTGTAGCGGAATCTCCCCGAATCCAGCATGCTTAGTGACAGAACCCTGCAGTTGGCTGTACTTAAAGAATCTTCTGATCCAGTGTGGGTCATCTATAAATCCTGTGTGAATCATCCCTCATTAATCTTTTATGGGTTAGCGCATATCATTTATATGTGGGTTATCCCTCAGTGATACTTTGTGGGCCAGCGCATATTGATCCTATATGGGTCATCTTCGATCCTATGTGGGTCAACAGTAGTGCTTCTCGACAAAGTAAGATGATCTAGCAATACTGTTAATCATCTATACTTCCATACATAAGTTATGCTTGGTGTGATTTGAGTCTTTACCTTTGAGGTATTATTCTGAGTTGTGTTAACTTTGTGGTACTTACCTTCGTGGTATTCTTATGTGTGGTGTTAACTTTTTGGTACTTATATTCGTGGTGTTACCTTCATGGAATTTTTTCCTACGTGGAACAGTTGTATTTCCGGATAATGAATTTGGACTTTTGTTTCCTCATGAATCAGATGGGTATACTTGAAAACATATGTATATGTATTGGCATATACCTAAGTAGGGTTGACTATTGTTTTTGTGGTTTTTTTATCCTTCGTGGATTCTAAGATACCTTAGAGGGTCTTGGGGTCCCTACTGAGTATTGTTATACTCACCCCTGCACGGGAAACGCCTGCACCTTGTTGTGTCTTCTGTAGACGATTGATAACACTGTTTGAGGTCATGGTTAGAAAACTGAAGGAATCTCAGAGGTGGACATTGGACAAGACGATCAGCAGTGATGACTATTTGGGAGTTGTACCTACCCTTCAGGTTGGGTCTTTGGAGGGTGTTCATAGGTGTTGTTCTTTTTCATTTTTACTTGTACATTCCAGTTGGGAGTGTATTCCGGAGCCTTTTCTAATTGTATACACTCTTTTTACTATTAAATTTACTTTGTGCTTTTATCTTTTTGTGAGCATGGTTGAGTGAGTTTACAGGTTATAAAGGCAATGCCTTCTCGATTTTAGGGATATGCCTTTCTGGTGCTAGTCGCTAGCCCATGGCCTATGTAAGGTGGGCTTGGGGTAGTTACTGCATGGGCCCCGGGGGACGGGTCTTGACATTCTATGATTGTTAGATAATACTAAAAATTTAATTGTATAGTAATCCATCCTCTTATTATTATTCAAGCCCCTTCATCCATAACATTAATAAAATTAATATGTTTATAACTAAATTTTTTTTCTAAATATTAGGATTCTATTCTAGATAAAGTAACCACTAGTTAAAATTGAGAAAACCATCTACCTCTCATCCCTATATAAGTAAATAATAATATTTTTGTTCTCTCCTGAGTATCTGAATCTATATCTAAGAATGCATGAACAAACCCCTACAGTGGTTTAACTTCCCTAACCAATAGTGATGTACCTCTTGGTCCCTTTAAATACGATATTCTCTATTCCATAACCTCTAAGTGGTTCATTCTCGAATTTTATATGGAACGGCTCACCACTCCCACTAAAAATTAAATATTTATCATTTTCAAAATAATAATTTACATAAATATTATGATACCTAATGAAAAAAAAATCAATTCATTTACAAGATCACATAATTTGTTGTTGGTGTCTATGCCTTAGACAACTTTAAATTCATAATTAATAGAGTAGAGATGGTCTTATATTTTACTATCAAGAACCATTATATTATCTTCTAGATGTATTACTTTTTGGATAACACTAATTTCATGTATTTAAAATCACTCTAAATTATAATTGAAAAAAAATATGTGTAATGTTTGAAAATTTTTACCTCAAAACTTCCATAAAACCAACATTTTTTCTCCTAAATCCGGATAAGTTATGATATAGTAATAATCATGACAAATCTATATTGAAGAATTTTGATGTAAGTTTTTACATATAACAGCATATGGTTGAAATTATGGTCTAAATTGATACATGGGAACCCATATTCAATCAGGAAACCATCAGTCATCTAGTTCCATTTTTGATGTGCCTTCATCAAGCCATAATGTCATCGCTTCAGTCTAGATACACGTCATTCATTATGTTGATCATAAAAACATGGAGGATGATTTATGTAAATATATTTTCCCATGACTCTATGAGATAATGATATTTTTACATCCCTCTACTCAATATGTAAATCATCAAAATCTAATAGGCTTAGCAATATCCAGATAGTAGCATTCTTAAATAATAGTGTGAAAATAAGAAATCTATTTTATATTTCTATTATAAACCCTTCATTACCAATAATTAGTTATTACAATTATTTATATCATATTTTACTACTAAATAAAATACCCAATTTTTTCCTCTCTCCCTTTTCCTTTGTGTTGAAACTTCCATCAACCATCTTTCACTAGCATCTATAGAAGAAATCTATCAGCATCTATAGAAGCAATCTATTAGCATCTATAGAGTCATTTATAGATTTTATTTACTTCAATATGTATACTTATCTGTAATCCATTAATAGTAATAAATTTATATCTTTATTATACAGATAGACTAGACTCCAAAATCTGAAATATCTCATCATCTACTCAGCATGTTCCTCCCTTTTTAATACTATATTTTTATTGCTCAATCATTCTGAGATCTAACTTATAATGTTTGAACTTTTAGAGATTTACCTCAATGTTTAGAAATTCTTGAGAATTTTCTTCTGTCTATCACTAGAATATATTCTTAAAAGTATATGTACCCATGTGGACTCACGAATAAATATTATCTTTTTAAGTCAACATTCGTATTTTGTTGATCATTAGTAGTTGGGTATAACGACCCAACTCATTATTACACACTTAAACATGATTTATTATATAAACTTGTACTTATAAAAACAATGAGGATTGAGTGGTCTAGTGTATGGAAAAATTAGGATCATTATATGACAACATAAGTAATTACATACATAATCTTTATTTCAAAATTCTTTTACATAACCAAAACATTCCTTTTTTCATAACACTTTAAGGTATAACATAGGGACATATATAAGAAAAGGTTGAGCTATAAAGCCCCGTAAAGGGGTAAAAAAGGAATAACATAAAGAATATAATACAGGTTAGGAAATAAACATATAAATGATGCATAAGAGAAACATTAACATAAATTCATGATATAGAAATATTATCGTCACATTGAAATGTGGCAACAACATACAACATGATATTCACATGAGCTAAGGCTCATTGCACATTGACTTTCATTAGTAATACCTCATTGAACATGATTTAGCATGATTAAAACCACATTCCACATGAATTTTCTGGATTAAAACCAAATTTCACATGGTGTATCACGATACTAAAAATTATCCAATGCATTGGTACGCTACTAGGGTTCTCCCTTCATGAACATTTCATTTTATGCATAAGTGTGCCACATGGATCATATAACATGGAATCGTTAGACTTCATAAATTATTCCAAAATTAAGGAATGTGGAATACATAAATTTAGTTACCATTAATTAAGAATATTTTCATAAATTTGAATACCCTTGATAGATAAATGGATATGGTATTCACTACACAATTATTTTGGCTTGGAAAATGGAAATGCAATTTCAACAGCATAACGTATTCATATAGAATTACATTTGTTCAGTTCATCAGATAGAAAGGTGTCCCTAGTCATTTATAAATGAATTAGACATTATGGGTATCATGTAACAATATATCCTCACACATTAAATTGAATTTTGATGCTTAATATGAGGGTAATACTTGAATCGGGATTAGAAGGGAGAAATCCCTTATGGAATTTTGGCATGGTAACAGGAGTACACAAAAGAAATTAATGAGATATAAAGTAGTATGTATTCTTTAAAACATAAGGAGGAATGTATGAGTGAGGTGAAAAATCTTAACCCAAAATTTTCAATAGAAAATAAAATGGTATAACAACATTACGAAACTTAGATAAAAATAAAAAAAAGAAGGAATGTGATGATCCCTTACTTGAGCGTGTCACTTCAAGAGCCTGAAGAGGGGCTTATTGGGTGATTATAGAACCTTGGGAGGATTATAGATAGGTTACAGTATAGTAGGTACGTTCTCCATGTATTTGTTTTGAAGAAAAGTGGTATATTGGGTGGGTTTATATAGTAAATGAGAGTGGAATTCTTTAATATTTCTCAAACATAGGTTTTGGAATATATATAATTAAATATTAAATACCACAAACCTTCCAGTGGTTTTTTCACATGGATTTTACCAAATTGGAGTGCAGAAAATTATTTTACAAGTCCAATAGCCAAAATATTTAAATATTATCTTTGCTTATGTGGAGGGGAGTCACATTATTAATGAAAAGAATTTAAAATCATAAACTATATTATACATTTTGGAGGATTCACTAAGGATTTATAATATAATTTAAACAAATATAAAATCACATTATTTTAATGTGAAAACATATAGTTGTCCAATAATAACCATTATAGTATTAGAGCGTCATTTTGGGGTCATTATGATGTCATAAAACACATATTTTATTTATAAGATACTTAATTTTTACCCAAAAAATTGACTGTCTCTAAAAATTATAAAACATTCACCATTGGATAATTTTTATGTCTTAATTCAAAAAAATATTATTTATTTTTACAAAATAATTTCTCAAATTGGTGAATTTTTACTTTTAAAATGGAAACCGGCATTTATTTAAAATTATAGAGTTTGGATAGAAAATGTTTTCCAACATTAATAAGAAATACATTTGACTTTATAAAAATGATATACGCATTAATTATTAAAATAATTATTTTGATTATATTATTTTATTAAAATATTAATTATTTCAAAAATTCATCAATTCGTTAAATAAAATTCATCAAAAATACATTTTTTGTTTTATCGTATAAAAACTATAACTCCTATAAAACTGATTACCTAATCATTTATAGATAAGGAAATGATATAATCATAATTTATAAAAAAAATTATAAATTTTTTAATAAAAACCTTATTTTAAAATAATAATGAATATATTTCTCAAAAGTACCATTTTTACCCAAAGATTCAATTAATCAAAGTTGTTATTTTTTTAAGAAAGAGTATTTTCATAAAGGAATTGATGGAATAAGAGTTTTATTTATAAAAAAGGATTATACAATAAGTAATTAATATCTTATTACATAACCCCTTATAACACCTGTATATGACCTAATCGTAAGGTGTGTGATGATGACATACTCTTGCGATGGCTCGGATAACATCGCTCAGGTGGAAATCTCTATTAATATGAAATTATCCTATATGTGATTCTGTTGAAGCTTAACGTGTTGAATATATGTCTTGGTTTGGTCAAGAGAGAAGCCCAGTGATGCTTACTCCAATCTGAACTTGGACAAATGAGCTTTGTATGGCTCGAATCTACTGGATGATGTCATCCTCTCCTTTTTCTATGTCGAAATGATTCTTTTGAAAAACCATAAATTTATAACTGTGGGTAATAACTGTTCAATGACTAAATTATCAATGTTAATGATACTTAATGGTAATTTAAACCCTATAATAATAATAATAAAAGTGCATGGGTTTTCTATAAGACATTAAAAGAAAGATAATTTTATTCATAAATGATCTGGTCGTTACAACATTTCCCCATTAAGAAGTTTCTCCCTTGAAATTTCTTTTTCCCACACTAAAAAAGATAAAGGAAGCTTTACCTAATCACTTCCTCCAGTTCCCACATTGCTTCTTCACACTTTTGGTTTCTCCACAAAACTATAATGAGAGGAATTTTCTTATTTCGTATAACTTTTTCACTACGATCTAAGATCTTCACCGACTTCTCTTCATAGAAGAGGTCATTATCCAATGGTACCACCTATGGATTGAGTACATGTGAGATATCATGTATGTATTTCCTCAATATTTATACATGGAATACATCATGAACTTGAAATAGGTTTGGTGGGAGTTCTTGTCAATAGGCTACTACACTAATGCAATCAAGGATCTCATAATAAATGATATACATTGGAATAAGATTTTATTTCATCCCAACTCTTATGACTCTCTTCCAAGGTGATATGAAGAGGAATACATTGTCTCCAACATCAAACTCTTGGTCTCGTTGGAGATTATCAACATATCTCTTTGGTGGAATCTAATAAGCTTCAATGTGCTACTGGATGGTCTTAACCGTCTCCACCATTTTGTCGACCATTTCTGGTCCTATAAGTTTTTGATCCCCAGTAGCATCCCAATAGGCTAGTGTTCTTCACCTATTCTCATAATGGGCTTCATAATGAGAAATTTGGTTTCTTGATTGGAAACTGTTGTTGTAAGAGGACTCAACCAGAAGATGATTTTGATCTCATCCTACATTGATTTCCATTTATCATTCCCTCAACAAGTTCTCAAGTGTTTTGATAGTCTATTCAGATTAGACATCAGTTTTAAGATCATAAGCTGTAATGAAGTTCAGCTCAATATTCACAGCATGTTGGAGACTCTTCCAGAACATAGAGGTGAATCATGGATCTCAATCAGATACAATAAATAGTGGTACTCTATGCATTGTTACCACTTTATTGATGTATATTCATGCTAGTGGATCTAATATGAAATCCTCCCAAATTTCAATGAAGTCTTTAGTCCTTTTAATATGGTCCGCAATAACCTAAATATCATTATTTCCTTTGGATTTATATGGAAGTCCAATGACAAAGTCCATGGTGATGTTTTACCATTTCCAAGTTAGTATGGGTATTGGATGCATCATCCCCTTAGACTTATGCCTCTCAGTCTTCACATGATGACATACCAATCACATTGATGTATACTCAGTGATCTCCTTCTTCATGTTATCCCACCAATAATGCTCTCGGTGATCTCAATATATCATTGTGATTCAAGGGTGAAAGGATAAATTCAATCTATGTGCACCATAAAAAAGTTATTTCTTTAACTCCAGATTTGATAGAACACATAGTCTTAACACAAAACTCACAATTCCTTCTTCATTATCATTGAACTCTAATTATTTCCCTTTTTTGATAGTTTCCACTTTCTTTTGAATTACAACATTATCCTTTTGATCTTCCTTTATCCTTTCAAAAAGATATGGTTTATTATTCATTTGTGAAAGGATTGATGATGTTCCCTTCTTTGTGATTCACATAACCGTATTCATCAAATATAAGAAGATAGTATCCTATTCAATTCTCATCAATTTTAGAATACTTGTTTCCTTTCTAATTAAGGAATCCACCAACTTTTTCGATTTCATAGGGTGGTAATGGAGTGAGGAATCATAGTATTTTATCATCTCTAACCATCTTTGTTTTCACATATTCAAATCTTTCTTAGTGAATATATACTTAACAGTTTAGTGATCCATACATATATCAAACCTATCACTAGAGAGGTGGTGTCACCAAATTTTTCAAAGAGAATATTACTACAGCCAACTCCAGATCATGTATTAGATATTTCTTCTCATGAATATTCAATTTCCTTTAGGAATAGGTAATGACTTTGTCATTTTTCATCAACACACAACTCATACCCTTATTCAAAGCATTACTAAACACCATGAAATGTTCTCTACTTGTAGGTAGTGTGAGCATGGTAATAGTGATAAGAATTATTTTTCAAATCCTTGAACCTATCATCTCATTCATAATTCTAAGAAAACTTGACTCCTTTCTGATTTATCTAGGTAAAAGTGTTTGATAACCATGAGAAATTTCTCATAAATCAATGATAATATCTCGTTAACCCAATGAAGATATGGATATCCATCACATATTTTGGGCTCATCCATCCTTTAAGTTCTTTTTTCATTGATGGATCCATATATATCCTATTGATTTTCATGATATTACAAAAAAAATGAGAATTAATTTAACCAGAAATCACAATTTATGTACTTTTCATAGAGATTCTCATTCTGTAGGGTATCTAGTATAGTACATAGATACTCCACATGCTCCACCTTATTTTTGGAGTATATTGGAATATCATCTTGAAATACTACCACAAATTTGACAAGGTAATCTCTAAAAACTCTACTCATCAAGTCCCTAAGTAATTTTGGAGAATTAGTGAGTCTGAAATGAATTAATATGAATTCATAGTGCTCATACCTTTAAAGAAAAGTAGTCTTTGAGATATACTCCTCTTCACCCTTAATTGGTAATATCCTGACCACATATCTATCTTGGAGAAGTATTGTGATCCACGTAGCTGATCGAACAAGGCATAAACTCATGGAAAATGATACTTGAACTTTATCATGATTTTTTTGAGCTCACGATAATCAATGCAAAGGTGCATTGAACCATTATTATTCAGGATGAAGAGGACTGGTGCAACCCATGGTGAAGCACTTGGGTGAATAAACCCTTTATCCATTTTCTCAAGTATTTATTTCTTTAGCTCCTTAATCTCCAAAACAATAATTCTATACGAAGTCTTGGATATTTTCAATTACCCAGGTATAAGATCAATCGAGAATTTAACATCTCTTCTTGGAGTAAGACCAGGAAATTCTTTAGGAAACACATCAGTGAATTACCTCATAATAGGAATGTCATAGAGGATGGTTGCCTCCATAGACATAATTATCAGAGCATGATATGCTTTCTCATAGGGCAGTAATATCCACGCTTGAGATGATAGTTCTAAAAAAGATGCATCCTCTTCCTTTCACTTGTACAGAATCGGGAGTCGATTATCCATATTGATAGTTATTTTCCTCTCGTTAAAATTTATGTTGGATTTATATAGGTAATGCCAATCCATGCTAAGAATTTCATCAAATTCCACCAAAGGGAGTATGATGAGGTTCACTATAAAGTTCAATCATCAAATTCTGATAGGGGAGGAGTTATAATCATGGGATTTAATAATTTGCACATTTTTTGGTCTAACTGACATCTCTAATTACATGATTTGTTGTGGTGTTTTTATTTTTTCAAATAAAAATTCAGGATATAAAATAATGCATAAAATATAATAAAAAAGTACTTTCTCTATTCTTTAATGAATAACTATCATACATATACCCACTTTGTTTTCAAGATATTCTTCAGAGGTAGTGATAGAAAAATATCATCGCTGCTACCTTGGAGGTTGTTGGATGCCTCTAAAAACCCTTTTCCTGGGGAACTAATTTTAAAAATGCCATGGTTCTTTGAATTTTTAGCAATGAAAATTATATTGAGGTTCGAATAGACCATTCATCTCCTCTATCAAAACAACGGGTTTCTCTTGTAGGTACTTAATGGCCAGGTTCCCTTATCTTCCACACCTAAACCATTTCTACATCCTCTTTTGGAAATGATTGGGGTGCTTATTTCTGCATATTTGACATGTGGGGTGACCTAATTTCATAGTACTTTTGGATTTATCAATCAGACCGCCAGACGTAAAGTCCCCTTTCTTATTCTTGTCCCTGTAATACCATTGAGATTCTCTGATATCTATTTCAAATTTTAGGGAACTTTAGACAATTTCCTCGTAGCAATCAATGTCACAGATCGCTGGGTATTCATGTAGGCTAGGTTTTCGCCCACCAATGAAGTGGTCATCCTTGCATTCAGGGGTCACAAAAAAGGCATAGGATTATCATGCAATCCTTGTGATGTTTTCCTCGTATGCTCTGATGGATTAGTCATATTTTTTCATGAGGTGAAGGAATTACCTTTCCCTATTATGTCAAAGTTAGCAAGGAAAATATTTATTGAAAAACATTTTTTGTAAATCCTTCCATTCCAAGGACTCAATCTATTCCTCAGGCTTTATATTTGTCATCAATGTTCACAATTGATCAGATTCACCCTCCATAAAATAAGCATATATAAGAACCTTATCTTGTTCAAATCATTGAAGCATAGAGAAGATCCTCTCAATGGATTTGATCCATTGTTCGATGATTGAGAGATCAGATGATCCATTGAAATTAGGAGGTCATTGTCTCATGAATCTCTCGATTGTGGCTAGTTATTTCTTGGGGGGTGAAAATTCCTATGGACCCATATTTCTATTCGAAACATGAGTTAACTAAGAGAGAATCATGAAAATGTTTTTGATTCCCACTCCCATCGGATTGGGAATCTCATTAGAACAATCATTACATTAATCGTCGCATTGGTCATTATCCCGAGTACTCCAATTATTATCCATTGGATATAATAAATAAATTAGGGGTAAGTATTTTAACCTATTAAACACATAAGGTGACTCCAAATACAAAATGGTATAACTTATAAATTACATTTATTTCCTTAACATGTGAATTTAAAGGCTTCAATCTCTGTTATCCATTATCTACTTCCCAATATATATTCTTAGGGGAATTTTTTTTATAACTTTAATAATGGTTCATACTAATATTATAAATTTACCAATGCGTATCCCCTAGGAGTTTTGAACAAATAGTGCAAAAAATCCCCTTGTTGTACACCAGTTCCCATTCGATTCTATCTCAGAGTGATATTTTCGGGTTTTACCCCTAGATACTTTTGGGCCAAATCCCCTCTACTTTTTTGTATCTAGACAGGGGTGTATTTTTTTGATAAAACATTTACTCTATACTCACCAAAAATTATGGATTATTTTTCTTTTACTCAGTCTTATTCTTAAGGAATTCACTAGAGTTCTATAACCCTAATCCCAAAAAATAACTAAACCTATCCTTTGATACCAACTAATATTAAAATTCTCTTTATTACACATTTAAACATGATTTATTACATAAACATGTACTTAAGGTACCTCTAAGGATTGAGAAGTCTAGTGTCTTGAAAAATTATAAACATTACATAACAACCTAATACATGAAATACAACATATTTATTTCAAACTTCTTTGATATGACCAACTCATTCCCTCATACTTAACACTACATGGGATAACCTCAGAACGTATATAAGAAATGGGTGATCTATATATACCATTAAGGGAGAAAACATGGAATAAAATAAAGAATATAATACATGTTAATAAATAGAAATATCAATGAATAATAAGAGAAACATGAACATAAATTCATGCTATATCATGATTACCATAACATAGATATGCGGCAACAACATACATTATGATATTAGCCTGAGCCAAGACTCATTGGACATGGATTAGAATGAGTAAACAATAATTGAACATGAATTATAATGAGTAGACCCACATTTCAAATGAATTAGCATGAGTAAACCCTAATTACACATTGCATATCATGATACTAAACATTACCCAACACATTAGAGTTCCATCAGGGCTCACCCTTCATAAAAATTTAATTTCATGCATAAGTGTTCCACATCAATAATATACCATGGAATCATTCAACATCATAAGTTATTCCACTACTATGGAATTTGAAATACATAAATTTAAGTTCCATTAAATATGTATATGCGTGTAGAGGTGAATATAATTGATAGAGAAATGGGTGTGGAATTTACTGTGTGATGAATTTGGCATGGAAAACTGTGGTGAAATTTCGGTAGCATAACATCGTCATATGGAAATTCATATGTTGGGATAATGAGAGAGAAATGGGTCCCTCATAATTTATACATGAAATAAATAATAATGGGATAATGGAACATAATAACCCAACAAATGAAATGTAATTTAGATGCATAATATAGTTGAAATACTTGATTGAAGATAAGAAGACATTAAACCCTTACAGAATATCAGCATGGTAATGGGTGTACATAGAAAGCATTAATGAGAGAGAAAGTGGTATATCATCATTCAACCTTAAGGAGGACAGTTTGAGGAAGGTGATATATCATATCCCAAAATTTTCAATTAAAAATAACGGTGTATAACAACATTAAGAAACTTGGATAAAAATGAAAAAGGAAGCAAAGTGAGGATCCCTTACTTGAGTGTGTGACTTCAAGATCAGGAAGAGGGGATTATTGAGAGATTTGGATGCCTTGAGAGAATTTTATAGAGGTTAGGGTAGATTAGGGACATTCTCCATGGATTTTGAGTGAAGAAAAGTGGGATCTTTGGTCAATTAATTTCGGAAATGAGAGGGGAATTATTTAGTATTTCACAAGCAATGGTTTTGGAATCCATATAATTAAAGACTCAAAACCACAAACCTTCCCATGATTTTTCCCATGGTTTTTTAAAAGAGGAGTGGATAATATTATTTTATAAGGCCAATGTCTGAACATATTAAAATATTAATCTTGCATATGTGAAGTTGAGTAACGTTATTAAATAAATTTATTTAAAATCATAAAGTATATCATACATTTTGGAGGATTCTCTAAGGCTTTATAAAATAAGTAAAAAAATTCTAAAATCATATTATTTTAATTTGAAAACATATATTGGTCCAATAATACTAATTATTGTATTTATTATGGCATATTGGGGTCATTATGATATTATAAAACACATATTTTATTTATAACGTATTTAATTTTTAACCAAAAAAGTCCACTATCTCAAAAAATTATGAAAAAATAACTTTTAGATAGTTTTGAGGTCATAATTCCAAATATAATATTCATTTTATCTAAAAAAATATTAAATATGTGAATTTTCACATTTAAAATAGAAACTAAAATTTATTAAAATTTCACAGGTTTTGACAGAACTAGTTTTCAAACAATAAAAAAAATTAATTGACTTCGTAAAAATTATATATTCAATTATTTTTAATAAAATTAATTTTATAATAATATTTTATTAAGATATTAATTATTTCAATAATTTATTAATTTTTTAAAATAAATTCTCTAAAAATAAATTTCTGTTTTATCGTATGAAAAATATAACTCTTATCAAACTGATTACTTAATAATTTTCCAATAAGTAACTAATATAATTATAGTTTGTATGAATTATATATATATTATTAATAAAAAACCTATGTAAACAAAAATAATGTATATATTTATCAAAAGTACCATTTTTATTCGAAGAGTCAACTTCTTTAAGTCCTCATTTTTCTATGAATGGCTATTCTCATAAAAGAATTGATGGATTAAGACTTTTATTTAAGGAAATGTATTGCACAATAAGTAACTGATACCTTATTACATAACCTCTTATAACACCCACATAAGACCTATGCTCAATCTATGCAATGGTGATAGACTCTTGGTGTGGCTTGAATAACATCGCTTAGGCGGTAATCTCTATTAACTTAAACTTCTCCCATAAGAAATTCCTTTCAATATTAACGTGTTGAATCTCATCTTGGGATTGGTAAAGAGTGAAGCCATGTGACGATAACTCCTTTCTGAACTCTAAAAAATGAACTTCATATGGCCCGAGTGTACTGGATATGGTCATCCTCTCCTTTTTATGTACCAAAACTGTTCTTTTTCAAATACATAAATTTTTATCAGTCGTGTGATCATTGTTCAATAGTTATGTTATCAAATTTAATGATAATAAACTGTCATTTAAACCCAATAATAATAATAATAATAATAATATTTCATGTTTTTTCTATAAGACATTAAAATAATAGAAATTTTATTCATATATGATCAAGTCGTTACATTGGGCCAGAACCTTCAACATATAATTCATTCATATCCAGGTCCTTCCAAAAAACCTTATCATTGTAGATAAAATATAATCTCTTATTTAATTTATTCTTATCATCATCCCCTTGTTGAAATATAATGTTTTCAATACCATAGGGCATATATAAGGAAATTGAACTTCACCTCTATTTTGTCTCTATACATTGCATCTGCAATGGCATATGAACCGTTGAAGAGGACACTATGGTAGTTAAATTGTGGAAGTCCCGCAAACCATAGTTTTTTCGGTAAATCTTATATATCTATTGAGAAAGAACTTTTATTGATGAAACAAACCTCATTTATCAATACAATAATCACAAATATCTTTTGTAATCATGGAGTGAAACTACATGAATTTATCTTTCATAGTTAATGTTTGATTCATCCTTTCCACTAGAAAATTTAAATATGGTCTTATAGGAACATTATTCACTAGAATAATACCTTTCATCAAGAAGAGTATTTATATATTACTAAACTAGTACAAACCTCTATTTTTATATTTTATGCATTTTAATTTTTAACTATACACTTTCACAACTATGGATTTTTACAAAACAAGGGTACTGAGAATATCTCATTTAAACAAAATTAAGTGGACATATTCCATTATTTTATCATCATAAATGAATTTAATATGGTAAATAAAGCATCTATGGGGTTTAACTAGGGATAACTCAAACACATAACAGTGAACAATATCAAACATTTACCTCATGGGATTCTGGCCATTCAAATGGAATGAAACTCTCTTCTGATTTCCAAAAAAAATCACTCAAAACTATCAATATCCATGTGATCAAGAACTTACATGAATATATTTATTTTAAATTTTAACCTTTTCTCACTGAGATATTTATTCCTACAATTCCTTAACATTGAATATTCAGAATTTATTCTTCTTGACATTACATCTAAATATCATCTTCCAGTCCAAAAAAACACACTAGGATCATCTAGGGACATTCCAAAAATCACTATAGAATCATCTATTATAGCCTAAATCATCAATATAAATAATGGTAATTCATTTATTCAACTGTCTATAGATGTTTCTGACATCTTTGAGTCTTAAAAAACCCTTTTTATTTCTATGGATGTAAACATTACTTTTTTCCACAGTCTCTAATGCTTCATCACCCACCATGTGTACCTTTTTATATATTCTATATAAATAATAATCCATGAATACTTGATCTATTATTAGGTAGAACAATTCACCATAATTTACAACCTTATATTAAATCATTAAATTTAAACATGGTATTAGGTTGTTACTTTCCTTGTATGCTCTAAAAAAATTACATTATTAAGATGTCTTTTAAGCTAATTCCTTTTTTCTTTTAAAAAACTTATTTTATTTCCAATATTTTTTAAAAAATATCATGTAAGACCCGGCCTAGTAAATTTTCATCAACTTATTCCACGTTGTCTATTTTTTTATAACTTATTTTAACTTCTATGATGATGTGAGTGACCCCTCCCTTCATCACTAAATGAATTATCATAATGTCTATTTACCTCCCTCATATATATTTCTTAATTATGAATCTATATATTGATATCAGAAAATTCCAATTTAATCATTCCACTTGAATTTATAATTTTTTAACTATATAATCCCATGACTCTGGAAATGATGAAATTATGAGAATTTTTTAAGATGAATTTTTAATGTTAGCTTCACTGGTTCGAGTTTAATGTTGATCATTTTGAATCATTCACCTTAAATTTTTATATCCTTACTTCTGATAGCCTCATACAATATTACCACCACATCATGAACACATTGTTAAGTGTCAATGGATTCTCATGTATATTCTTTAGTCCTTCAACTAAGTCGGCATCATTTTTTTCTCTATGATGTTAACAATCACATTTTGTGCTTCTACCATCCTTACCAAGCCATGAAATTTGTAGTTATATCATTCTTTCTATTTCATAAAAATATTTTTTCTAATAGATAATAGAAGTTATTGATCATTTTAATTGAGATTAAATTCAATCTCCATCCTCTAGAAGTGTAAATTTGTTTTTTTTAACTTATAAATCTATAAATTACTTTCTTTTGATATTATAACATTTTATAACAACATAATCCCATAGAAGAAAAAATAATTTCAATAAATGATCATGTGGATTAACTATGTTTGATGTTGAGTTTACTAAAATATAGAAATAAGTATAAGCTATTAAACAATTGTTCGTGTGAATTGAGAACCAAGATCAAAATAAAAAAAACATTCTTTATTGAATTTTTCATTTTCAGAATACAAGTTACTTATTGGAAGCTAATTCCCTAGAATTGTCATGTCCCTTGGAGATTAGTGTATCATGTATTTGGAAGCCTTTTCGCCTGACATGCTACTCTTTGTAATATATTACACATCCTTGATGTCTTATATCCTAGTGATCCCATACCATCTAGAAGTATTACGAAACATCCATATGAACACATCACAGTCACATCATCACCCATTCACACTACACATTCTTGGAATAATACGACAACCACATCATCATGTCATCCCTATAATCCAAAAGTGAAAATGAGAAATATTAAATCCTATGTATGTATACGCTAGGCCTTAAGCCGTCATGGATATTTTATAAATATAAATGTATAAAAGTAGGACTAGACAACCCAATATAAGTATATTATATAACATTATGTTATTATATCCTACATATACATTTATATAATAACCACAAGACACTAAAACCTATATGAGAAGATACCCTATAATTGTAAGCCACCAAAACCAGGGTATAACTATATACCTAGAAATGTATAAGAGATACATTTGAGTAGGAGGTGTAGTTAATCATTTATACCTATAACAACATTTATGTTTGAAATGAACATAAAATCAAAGGCTTACATGGGTGTTGGCTACCTTTATCGGCTCAGGTGGTGGAGCATAATAAATAATGGACCATGATCTTAGTGTATAACACAACCAATCCTAGGGAAACTATCTAGAACAAAAATCTAACTATTGCTAACATACCACATAAAATCCTAGAATTTTTTTTTAAGATTGAATAGATAATTTCATTCTAATCACACCATCTTCAATGATTTTTAATTATTAAACATTTAATAATCTAATAATTACCAATTCTTATAAAACCCCATAATAAATTCTTGTTTAACCTTTTACATTAACAATAAAAAATCAAGGTTCGTTTATATTAATCAATTCAAATCAATATTCCATTACCATGACACATTAATCATTTATGAAAAATATATCATGGTTTTGTATTAATATTTCATTAACCTCATTGATCCCATTACCATGATTTAATAAATAATTTATTTACCATTCCATATCCTAAGAATTATATGAACCAACTAATCTTACAAAAAGGTGAATGTTATTCCAAAACCATAATAATGGAAATCTATAGTGAGATAGAAATAATCATAGCATCTAATCAAAAAAAATAACCATAACGTAACGCTCCTAACATATTCCAACCATCATGTTGTCTAAAACATGTTTATAATTTTTTTGCATGTTGTGTTTGTTGAAAAGTTAAATAATAGAGAACAGGTGATTCTAGAAGGATTAATATGGATTCATGATAAAACATACATACTCAATAATACATGGAAGCTAATTAAGAAGGGATCCATCTAAAATAAGGATCAACATCTGCATATCATGGTACTTGATCAAGGATATGATTTATTTTTTAAGGCTAAGTCATTGTATATGTGGAAACACCATAGTAGATGTGTGGGATGGTAACTCCAAAAAAATTCAATGTCATACTCACCAAGGTCACACCCCAAATCTGTTTTGAAGGGTTCCAAAAAAGGCACATAATACTCAAATCCAACACCTGAGTAGCCTTCTAACAAGCTGGTGGTTGACCCATGGTGCCACATAGATAAGAGGGTAAGTAGGGGTCTGTATGTGAAAACCCTTGTCTGAATGAACAAGTGCATGTGAATGTGGGACATGACACAGTTGAGGCTATTATGGTGGTGCATAGCCTCTAAAATGTGTGTTGGCACATGAGAAAGTAAAAAAGAACCGATGTTAGTTTAAAATTATCGATTAAATTTGGAGATACAATTTATTATGTGTTAATTCCTTTTATGAGGAATTTATGATGTGATATTTCAAAATCACAATCTATATTTCATCCAAATTAACCATTGTGTAGAGGAATTTTAGAGGAGTTTTGATATGAGTAGAATAATTGAGGCATCCCAAATATGGAAGGAATATTACATTATTATTCATTTAGAAAAATAGTTTCCCACTAATAGAGATTATAATTTCACTAATTATAATTTTTATTTTAATGATTTAACCATCAAAAATTTAACATTTTTAGATGAGTAGATTTATTTTTTGATTATAAGGATATTGTGAGCAGAAAATTGCAAATTGCATATTTCTAGAATATTGGCTGTTTTAAATAGCTTATTTATTTTGAGTATATATTTTCCAATAACGATCAAAATAATGTTATTTTTTTATAATTTTTACATTCATGGGAAATATCTTTCTAAACTATTCCATGTCTTGATTCAAACATATGAAGGGACAAATAATCAGTCTTTGTGGAAAGTTATTCTGGTCAGCATAATAGACCCCCACCTCATTGAATTTTGTATAACTTTTGTTAAAGTGGTCCAAATTCATTGATTCAAATTGGATATAAAATAATCCTCCAATACATGTTTTAATGGTGAGTTTAAAGAAAATATTTCATTGATAAGTTGGCTTATGAATGAGTCAAATATATTGAATATGAAGGGTCCCCTAAATCATAAAAAATATATCTTTAGTATTTAATTCATTAAATTTTCAAAATGTGTCCAAACAATCTGAAAATTTTATGGTAGAAATATAATTTAATTATGAAAAAACTGATTATAGGGTTTAATAGGCATATTATGTGGGGATAGTGGATAAAAAAAATTTGGAAAACATATTCTATAATGAATAATTTTTGACCCTCCACACATTTATATTTCCATATCCTCATCAATCGAATGGTGTGAATTGAGAGATTAATGGAAAGGTTGGAATAGATAAAATGATGAAGATGATGCGAATTAATTATGTAATGAATAATATGTGGGCTTCACAAGTGATGTGAGGTTATGAAATAAATGGTTGTGGATAACAACAACCATCAAACACTCTCTTCCATGTTCTGATCTTATTGTGTTATCTCTTTTTAAATTTCTCTTGAACTTATTTTTTTTAATGACTGTAGTTGTTTTATTTCTATAATATATTTTCATATGAAATGTTGCATTTTTTTCCCTATATGAAGAAAAATAATTGACTTCACTATTTAAATTTCTTCGGTGAGGTATTACCACTGAGCAAAGTGATTTAAATTATGTTTGGTTTCTTGGAGATATTCTAGTAATTTAATCTCCTATATCTGATATGAAACAATAATATTGAGGAATAGATATGATATATATAAATTTTTTATTTTTCACCTAGGGTTCCATGGGTGGTCATTGATAAAATTAATTGTAAAATATTTCTACACAATTAAGAGGGGAGTGTATGAGAGATTTCAACCTGTCCAAAAGTAATTTTTTTTATTCTGATACCAAACTCATTTTATTTAATATCAATTTTCAGTCTTGATATTAAATTTTATTTCAGTTCAGCATGTAATCATATATTTTAATAGCTTTCAATAAAATCCACAAACTATTCCTCTTTTGAAAGCAAAAAAAACTGAAAATTTTTGAAATAAAATTTCAACTTCCATGATAATCAATCTAGGGAATTATATATTGAATTTCTCTAGAGGATAATTTTATTGAATTACATTTTAAAGAAACACTCATATAAAATTGTTCCCTTGGGAGGAGGTTTCTTAAGTTGACTTTGCATTATTTTTTTTGCACAGCTCGAAATTCGAACTTGAACTAGTTTCCATTGGATTATGAATTTGATAGATCATTTCACTCTCAGGTCAGGGATACTATAAATCTACATATTTTATGTTTTGAATATTTCTCTATCACATGTAGAAGAAACATCATAAAAATTGAAACTCTAATGGATGAAATTGATCCTTGAAAGAATTGGCTTCATGAAATTCTGAAAATTAAGATAATCCTATTCAATATCCTGATTCACCTGTTAGGATTGAAATTAAATCATGTTTTATCCACAAACATGAAAAATTTAATTATTTTCAATGTGAAGATATAGTTAAACACTTTAATGAAATAAATTAACTTCATTTAACTTTGAAACCTCAAGGTGTTGATATAAATCAAATGAAACTGAAGTCATTTCCTTTTTCTTAAATTTAGTTTTCAATGAATGGTTTTTCAATTAAGGTTCATATTTTATTATATATTGGAATGTAATTAAGAGTGTGTTTGTTGATTTTTTATCCATATTCTAAAACTAAATCCTTTTGAAAATTGATTTTTGAAATTAGGAAAACTCCAAGTGATACATTTCATTAGTACTGGGAATGATTCAAAAGACTATAATTTAGTTTCCCCCACCATAAAATTATTGACCAACTCATGATTAAATATTTTTCATAGCTATTGTGTCTTAATATTAGAAGTATTATTGATCTATCTATGGGATATGCTTTAGGTGAGAAAACTACTGCTATTTTTAGGACATTAATTGCAAACATGTCCCAAAATGATCAATAGTTTGAAAAAATAGGCATTCTTCAAGTGAAATCTTCCCTTGAAGTCCCAAATAAAAGTAACAAAAACGACATGATTATGATCCAACTTTCTGATCATACCACCTTTATGAGGTTGATGATGTTTTCCAATAACCATCCAACACCACCCATACCAGAAGAAAATTTTCAAATGCAAATACATTATATAATATTTTTATTCCAATGATCATTTTAGTGACCAATTTCTGAAAAATGAAAGATCCTTTTAATAATTGAAATTCTATTTTCCTGGAAAACCCTTTCAATCTACGAAAAATTCCATTTCAAACCAACCAGAATTTCAATCAGGGATGGAAGAATAACTTGAATGAAATATTTCCATAGTTCGAATAACCGAAAAGTTTATTCCAAGGAAAATCAAGGAATTATGAACCAAGATATTCTTGTCAGTAATCAAATCCTCATTCTAGAATTAAAAATCATCTTTACCATCCCACCCATATTTCATAGATTAACCTCGAAGAAGAAATGAGGCAACAAAAAGTGTGAATGAGACAACACCCTGAATTCTCAAAATAGTAGAAGAAAATGATGAATACTTTTATGAATAAAATGGTTCAACTATCCTCTAATATCAATAGCATGAAGAATAAAATAATGGTTGGATTACCCTCGCAACATAAAGTTATTCTAAGAGATAAATGGAGGGAAATTTGAGATAAATTGAACTTAAGAGTGATAGAAGACTGAATATCCCTCAAACTGAGAAACTCAAGACTACAGCTGGCACTATTAATGATAAACCCACCACTGATGGAATTTCCATAAATTAAAATTTTGATTTTAATAGAAATTTTTTTAAGAGAATAATTTATTTTAATGAACAAATAAGGATTAGAATAAGATATCTAGTCTTTTTTTCTCAAAGTTGTGCTCAAAATATCCAGGAAACATTCAAACCACCACAACCTTATCCTAGAAGTGAACCGCTGGTGAAGTTGAGTGGTGAAAAGTAGTTGGACATTGAGGTTTTAGAAACTATTATTAATGTTAAATTCAACATAACTTCCTTCATGTGGTGAATTAAATTCCAAGGTATGCAAAATTTTTAGAAGTTAAGTATACCCAAAAGAGGATATTTAAATGAGGTGAAAAATTCAACTTAAGGAGGAATGTTTCATCCATGATTAAAAGTGATTTTACTATAAAATGTAAAGGCCTTGATACATTATCATTACCTAAACATCTAGGTAATGTAAAAAAAGGATGAAATTATTGATTTTGGAGAATCCTTCAATGTTATGCTACATTCTATTTAGTCATATCATCATGTAAGATAATTTAAACCCTTTGGAATTCTCATTCAACTTGAAAAATCAAGTACATCTAAGACATATGGAGATATAGAGGATGTTCTTTTTTAGTTGAGAGACATGATTTTCCATGTATATTTATATTTCCTAGATATGTTAGATGATCGGTTTAGATCCCATTCACCTCTCAATCTTGAGAGACCATTTCTAAACACTAAAAAATGGTCATAAATGTTCATAAAGGAAACATTTCACTAGAATTTGGAAAATATTTTCTTCATTTCAATATTTTTTTTCCGTGAAACACCCATTTTAAGATCTTTCATCCCCTAAGTAAACAATATTGTTTGTTTTTCAAGTAATATGTTCCTGGGTATTTATTTGGTGAAAAAACAACTAAAATCTTAAAAGATAAAAACATTTGATGATGAATCTAATCAACCCGAGAGTGAAAAAAACGTGTAATGATTCTTGAACTATTAACACTAATTTATAAGATTTTATTGATCTAAAAATTGATAAAGATGATATTCTGGAAACCATTGAACCATTTAATGGTATCCCTTGAGAATATAAAAATTTTCCACATTAAATAAATCATGGGAACACCGAAAGTGATCATAAAGATGAATGTTTTTTAAAATCTAGATATTCCCCAAACAATCACACCTCTAATAAGCATCCCATGATCAATTAAAATACCCAACCTGAGTTAGAGTTGAAACAACTTCCTGAGAACCTCAAATATTCTTTATTACGTGAGAATAATAAATTCTCTATCATCATTTCAAATGATCATTCAAGGGACCATGATAAATAACTATAGGAGTCCTAAAAACCCAAATGAAATCAATTTAATGGACTCCTTCTTCTTTAACTAGAATCAATACCTTAGTGTGAAAGCATATAAATTTTTTGGCGGAAAATAAAAAACTGTTGAAAAAGTTTAAATGGTTTTTCAACACAATACATTATGTGTTTTTTAAGAAAGAATTCTCCACCCTTTTGGTTATTGGAATTATTTTCCACATATTAAATATTCAATGGATGTTTCCGCTCTATGTTGTCCCAAAAAAATGTGGTTTTAAAATATCAATGAATGGATTTGGTGATCTTATACTTATTTATATCCTAAATAAATGGATAATTTTCATTGATGATAGAATTCTCAATTTTTTACAAGTGAATAATACTTACCATTTCAATTCCCTGATCAATTCCTTGAAACACTAGATGGGAACCCAACTATGTTTTCCATGATGGATTATATGGTCATTTTCAATTTCACATTGTACAAGAGGATCAAGATAAAACCACATTCACAAGCCCCTTTGGAACATTTTCCTATAGGGGGATTCAATTAGGTTTGTGTAATACTCTTGGAACATTTCAAATGATTATGATGATCATTTTCTTTTAATTTAAAGAAACATGAATGGATATTTTTTTGATGGATTCGCTATTTATGGTTCATCATTATAATTTTGATTGAAAATGTTTGCATATATTCTTGAAACATGCATTGATAAGAATATTGTACTCAATTTTAAAATTTTCCATTTCATTTTGGGTAAGGAGATTTTTCTTAAACATGTTGTGTCACTAGATGGAATTCAAGTTGATAAAAAAATGTTATGGTCATTACTTATTTTCTATATACAAAAACAATGATAGATGTGAGATCCTTACTTAATCATGCTACTTTTTATATTATATTCATAAAGAATTTTAGTAAGGTTTCACTTCCATTATTTATATGTCTATAAAAAGACACCCCATTTTTCTTTGATGAGAATTTTAAACATGCCTTTTGAGAGATTAAAGAAAAACTAATAACCCCTCCCATTGTTTGACCTCTCTAATGAAACTTTAATTTTTAAATCATGAATGAAGATTCTTAATTTTCTCTTTGGGAAGTGTTGAGTCAATGGATAGAAAAGAAATATCATTTGATTACCTATACCTATGGAACTTTATATCAGGCTATATATGACTACAAAACTACTTAGAAGGAACTTATTTTTATATCATTGATTTGGAAAAATATATATGTTATCTGATGGGCTACAATGAGATTGTTTTCATAGATTATTCTACAATCAAACATTTGATGGAAAAACATAATAAAAAACAAATAATTTTGAAATTTATCTTTCTATTATAGGAGTTTTATGTATAAATAAAGGATAATAAAGTGAGTGAGAACCATATCAATGATAATATGATCCAGATACCATCTATTTAAAATCGGAATAAATTGATTTTTCCAATAATTAATGAATAATTTATAGATGATGATTTCTAGTCCTTAAAAACTAAAAGATCACGGATTTGTGATCTTGTTTATTATTTGGATACTGATGAATTTTCCCACACTTCTTCAAAGAAACAAATTGATAAACTTGGGAGTGATTCAATTAATTACATTTGGAATTATTCATATTTGTGGGATGTTGGTAGTGATCAAATTATTTTGAGATCCATTCCAAATTTTTATTTTCAACATGCCCTAAATTTTCTTCACACATTGAGTTATAGAGGAAATATTGGGCCTTAAAGAACTATAATAAATGTTCATGATTCTTGTTTTTATTAGCTAAACATTTTTAGAGAAGCTTTTTGTTTTTATAGAACCTGTAAAAATTTTAAATTTCAAGGGAATATTACCAAAAAGAATGAGATTCCACAAAAAATTTAAATTTTTTTTAATTTCATTGATGAATGGGTTATGGATTTCATGTAGAAATTTTTCAATTCTTTTGGAAATCCTTAAAAATGTCTTATTGTTGATTATGTCCCCCAGTGGGTAAAGGATATTCCCATGAGAGATGATGATACAAAAAAAAATTTAAGGTTTGTGAAATTAATTTTTTTCATGATTTGTATTTGAAATGATTATGATTACATATAAAGGTACCAACTTTTTAATAGAACATTGGAATCTCTTTTGATGAAATATAGAGTTAATCATCGGGTCTCCACACCCTACTATCCCCAAAAAAATGAAATGGATGAGTTTTCCAATAGATAAATCTGTCAAATTATAGAAAAAACGATGAACCCAAAGGGAAAGTATTGGTGTTTGAGAATAGATAATTCACTCTAGGACTATAGGACTCCACTCGAAACCAAAATTTTCATGTCACCAATTTGATTATTAAATGGAAAACCTTTTTATATTCTAATTGTTCTTTAACACAAATATTTTTTTGACAACAAAACTTGTGATAAATAAGTTTTTTTGTGGAAAAGAAAGAATTATTTTTTGCAGGAGATGGAGGAGATCAGAAATAATGAACATGAAAGCTTCAGGTTGTATAAGGAAAGAACCAAATAATTTTATTATGGAATGATTCTCAAAAAAAATTAAGGAATGATAGAATGTATTATTGTTTTATTTTAGATTGAAGTTATTTCCAAATTTGTTTGTCCAAATAGTCACTCCCTTTAATTTATGCCCATGTTTTTCTTTTTGGTGCAATCCAAATAAAAAAACTAGAAAAAGTAAAAACATTAAAATTTATTAGGAATAAGTTGAAACTATTTAAAGACAATATTCAAAATCATATAGGGGAGGAGATAAATACTCATGAAGCTAAATTCAATTGAAGATACGTTTTTTCTATCCTTAACATTTATTTATTATTATTTATTTAATTTAATGAATTTAATTCTAATATAAATTTGTTTCATACTGAGGAAATTGAAAAAAAATAAGTGTGGGGGAGGAACATTCTGGGTAGATTAGGATTTTTTGTTTATTCCATTAATTTTTTTTGTTATTTCATTCAATTTTTTGGTGATCTTATTTTCTTTTTTATTTTCCAAATTTTACCTATTTAATTCCAAATATTGTGTAAAAAAGAAATTGGTGAGATTAAATGATTTTCATTTTCATTTTTGAAACCAATGTCATTGAGAAAACCAATCGATACCTTGAATAGATGCACAAATTAATGTTGAAAATAACTTTGTTTCATGTTTTTTATTTTTGGAATTTTCATGAAATGAACTATGAATATTTTATATCAGTCTACATCTAAATGACTTTATGTTTGATATTTCATTATTGTGAGGCTTATAAACCCATTTTTAAATCTTCTTAAAATTCACCAATTTTCTAAGGTGAACTAATCCATGATTTTTTGAACCAGAACATGATTTATTTCTATAAAAAAATAGCGTTGAAGAACTTATAGTTTAAATGATTGAGAAATTTATATTTAGTTCTAGGCCCCCTTTTATGGGGAATGCTTTTTTTTCTAGACTTTCATTCACATTAGATCCTTGTGAACCCTCAGTATCCAAGTACAACCTATTTAGAAATATTACAAGCCATGTTTCCCTTTAAAACCTACACTATATATGAAAATGTGGGATCTAGTTGAATGTAAGTATGGGGGAGAATAATTGTGGTGGTATGCCTCATTTTTTTTTCTATGGGCTGAGATTAAAACTTTTAAGATATGATTTTCTTGCCAGAAAATATATTTTTTTCAGATTTATTCCCATATAGAGTTGTCAAATTAAATTTAGTTATTCCTTTCCAGATCTATCAATAGAAGAATGTTGTTCCCAATTTGGAGGATTCCAAAAAAAAAGAATAAAATTTTCATTTTTTCAAATGAAATATTGTTATAATGGGATGTAAAAGAGATTATTGTAGATTCTCTTATATTATTTTATACAGAGGATAGTATGTAGGAGAATCTACATGAGAGAAAATTAGAATCATGCATTTTTTACATTAAAAAGATCCAAACCCTCCTAATTCTTCCTCTGTATTTTTGACTTGAAAAACCCACCAAGATTACTCCACAGAAAAACCATGAAAGTACATCATGATAATCACTAGTTATTTTCACACATTTTGGGGATATGTAGAAATTTATCAAGCCTATGGTGATTATTTCATTTGTTTTAATGGGAATATCCTTATTAAAAATCCATATGTGTGTGTTGGGAGAAAATTTTTGTGAGCTAACTATGTTGTGTGGATGAGAGAATAAATAAGTGGGAATGGATTGAATTATCGGAAAGGATAACGTGAAATATTTTTTCATGATGAATGATATATTTTGATTATTGGTTATAAGTTGGTGAACCTCACTGAAGTGTGCATTTAAATTGATTAGATTTTCATTTTATTCTCACTTGTCTTGGAGTCAATGTTCTACGAGTGAAATAATTAATAAGTATAATATTTTTAATATTTTTAATTTTTATTTAAATTCTTTAAAACTCATAAATTTAAAAAAACATAATTTCATTATTTTTTATTTTAGGGTTGTTTTGGCCCTGTAATTGAAAATTTCTTAATTATAGATTTTTAATAGTTTTCAATAGCTTCTATATTTCGGGTATATCATTTTCAATATCTATCCAAGTATAGTGATTTTTTTGGCATCCTATATCATTTTTATATATCTTTCTCATTTGGGAAAATTATTGATTTGAACATATTATTAACCAAATAATATATTCTTTGGGGAAAGTTATTATGGCCAGTATAGCAGACCCATCCTCATTGAATGGGATATAACATTGTATATAGGTTTCCAAATGTGTTGATGACAAATAGAGATGAAATATGACTCAAATAATCACATTCATGATGAGTTAGAATAAAAAATTATATTCTTAAGGTTTCTTTTGAATGCATTAGAGATATGGAATATGAAGTGACTATTTAAGAAGAAAACAATATCTTCTATAATTAATTAATTACTTTTAACCCAGGTATCCAATTTGTCTAAATATTTGAGGGTGGACATAAAAATTAACTATTGAAAAGTCTTTATAGGGGTCAAAAGGTTGGTATAAGGGTTTTTGGGATGAAAACAAGAAAAATTATAGGAAAATGATTCTGGATAACATAATTTCTATCCTTCTTCCCCTTTGTATATCAATTACTTAATCATTACATGGGGATTTGACATGACATAGAAAGGGATAGGATGAGATTCAGAAAATGATGTTGATGATGTTGTGAATTAATTTTAGAATGGATAACATGGGGTCTTATCAAGTGATGTGAGGTGAAGCACCCTGAGGTTATGGATGGAAACAACTGACAGACACTCTCTTTCAAGTAAGATATTCTTTTGTTATCTATTTTTGAATTTATCTTGAACTTATATTTTTAAATGAATGACGTTGATTTAGTTCATGAATATATTTTCATCAATTTTTATTGTTGTTCAATATGTGAAGTAAAATAATTGACATCACTACTTAAATTTATTTGGTGCGGTCTTACCATTTAGTATATCTATTTCAATTAGGTTTGATTACTTGAAGGTATTAAAGTGATTGAATAACTTATATAGGAGGGAAAATAATCCGATTGAGATATATAAAAATGTGGGTGTTATCCTAGGGGTTATTTGGTCGGCATTGATAAATTTAATTGTGAAATATTTTTAAACAGCGAAGAGGGGAATGTTCAAGAGGTTTCATCTTGTCCACAACTACTGTTTTTATTATGATTATAACCCCATTTTATTTCATGAAAATTTTCATTATTGTTTTTCATTTTATAAATTTATATTATTTTCATATTCTATTTTAAAACTTTTAAACAAGTCCCCAATTTTCTCTTCTTGTGAAAACCAAACAAAAAAATTGATAATATTGAAACTCAATTTGTAACCACATAGAGAGAGAATCCAGGGACTGGTATATTTCATTTCTTTAGGAGATAATTTTATTTAATGACATTTTCATGAAAAAAACTTCTCATCAACTGGTTCCATTTTGAGCGAGGTTTCTTGAGTTGATTTCAAAAAAAAAAGTCTATGACTTGACATTTTGACCTGAACATGTTTCTATTAGATTATAAAATTGATAGAACATTTCACTCTAGGGTTAGGGATATTATAAATTATCATGTCCCATGTTTCGAATATTCCATTAAAATAACTACAAGGAACATGGATGAAACTACAATTCCAATTGCTAAAAATATATCTCTGAATGAATTAACTTCATATTATGATGAAATCAAGAAAATATTATGAAATATCCAGATTTACCTTCTTGGTTTGAATTTAAATCTAGTTTCATTCAATAAATTCAAAAAATAAATGGGTTTATAGGTGAAGATCCTGATAAACAACTTCAAGAATTTAATTATCTTGGTGTTAACATAAATCATCAAGGATTTGAATGAAATCAAATGAAATTGAGGTATTTTCCATTTTCTTTATAAGGATTTTCCAAGGAATTGATTTTCTATTCAAATTAAACTTTTATTAGTCATTTGAATGAATTAAAAAAACATTTTCTTGAATTTTTTTCCCTTTCTTCTATAAATGTGTTCATTTGAAAATATATTTCTGAAATTTGGAAATATCATGGTGAAACATTGAATGAGTATTGGGAATGATTCAAAACTCTAAGTTTTTGTATCCCCCGCCTTCAAATTGTCGACCAATTATTTATTAGATATTTTTATAAAGGAGTGTTTCTTAATTATAGAATTATAGTTGATTTTGAAGAGGGATGGGTTTTGTTAACAAAACACCAGCTGTTGTTTGGACATTAACTTCAAACATGGCCCAAAATACTAAATAATTTGGAAGAAAATGCCTCTTCAATAGAAATATTCCCATGAATTCTCCACTGCTAGTCCTTAAAATAGCATGATTGTGAGTCATCATTATGATCACTCAACCATGTTGAGGAGGATTGTTTTTCAAACAAACAAACAACTTCTCCCAAACCTGATGCAATTTTTCAAATGTTGGTCCATTTTGTAATTTTTTCTTCTAAAAATGATTTTAGTGACTAATTTCCACAAATGCAATAGATTTTTCATAAATTCATTAGTATCTTTTTTTCTAGAATCCCTTTCAATAAATCCAACACATTCCATTTTTAACCAGCCAAAATTTCAATCAGGGCTAGAGAAACAACTCTAATGAAATAGTTTTGTATCCCAAACAACCTATAATTTCAACAAAAATAAAGTAATTTCCTACCATGATATTCTAATGAGAAATCCAATTCTCATTCTAGAAGAATAATTTATCCCGCCCATGCCTCCGAATGGTTATAGGGTAACCTTGAAGAATTAGTAGGGCATTAACAATAAGCAATGAGACAACAACATGAATATTCAAAATTACAGCAGAACATGAAGAATTACATGATTACTCAAACAGGTTAACCTGCCTCTTATCATAGTTGCATGAATAATAGAATGAGTGGTGGAATACCATCACAAAATCATGTGAATATAGGAGAGTGTGGGATGAAAAATGTGAATACAATTGAACCACGATTGTCACGAGATTGAATAACCCTAAAAATGAGAAACTCAAGCCTTGTGTGGAAATCGTAAATGATAATACCACCACTAATGAAAATACTGTAAATTATGAATTTTTTTGAATGTAAATAAAAATTCAATAGTATAAATATTGTTTGAAATAAATAATTAAGGATCATAAGAGGATGTATAGTTCTTTTTCCCTCAAATAAGTGCTCAAAATATCCTAGAAACTGTCAAACCACCACTGCAATATTGTAGCAGTAAACCAATAGTGATGTTGAGTACTATAAAAGAGTATAATAAAGAGGTTTTGGAAATATTTAAGAGTTTTCTAGTCAACATACCTTTTCATGATGTTGTGAATCAAATTCCATTTTATTCTATGTTTCTGAAAAAGATGTGTACCAAAAAGAGGAAATTCAAAGGAGGTGAAGTAATCAACATTTGGAGGAATGTTCCCTCCATGATTCAATATGCTTTTCCTATCAAATTTAAAGACCCAAGAACCACTAAAATTCCCTAAACCATCAGGAATTGTGAATTCAAGGATTAAATGTTCGATTTACGGGCTCCAATAAGCCTTATTACACATTATATTTACTCGTTGCTTTTGGTCAGAAAATTGAAACCCTTTAAAATTATCATTTAACATTCCAATGAAAGTACTAAAAAACCTGATGGAGTTATAGAGGATGTTCTCATTAAAGTGAGAGAAAAAATTATTCCTATATATCTATATATAGTGGATATGTAAGATGATATATCTAGTACCAATATACCTCTAATTATAGGAAGACCATTTCTGAAAACTGGAAAATAAATCATCAATGTTCACAAAGGAACCCATTCACTAGAATTTGGAGGAGTTGTGTTTCATTTAAATATTTTTAATTTCATGAAACACCCTATTTATTGTCATTAAGTCCCCCAAGTAAACATTACTGATTGGTTTAACAATGAGATGTTCCTTCATTATTTTTGTGATGAATAACCAACTGCAATTTTAAAATATGTAAATTTTATTACTGATAAATGTACAAGAGAGAGAAAAGAAAGATTGTAATGAGTCTTGGAATATTAAGAATACTTTACAAGAGTTTTTTATCTCAAAATATATGAATATAATTCTATGAAAATCCTTTAACCTACTACTGGTCTCCCTATAAGATATGCTAATTTTCTACGTGAAATAATTAATCAGAACAAGGAATGTGATCATAATGATTAATGTCCATTAATATTTAGATCTCCACTAAACAATAACTCTGTTGAGCAGTTTTCTTTGATCAATGAAAATACCCCAACTATGTTACATATGAAACCACATCCTAAGAACCTCAATTATTATTTATTACCTAATAATGAATAATTGTCAATCATCATGTAAAAAGTTCTATCAAGGTAATTGGAGAACCAACCGTTAGGTCTCCTCAAACCCGACAATAAATCCATTAGATGGACTCCATCTGATTAAACACGAATCATTCCCTTCATGTTCAGGCTTATAATTTTGATAGAGGACAATTCTAAAACCATAATACAATTTTAAAGGATGTTGAATTGAACACATTTATAGGTTTTTAAGAAATAATTCACCTCCCTATGGGCTACTGTAATTACTATTCCCATCTCTGATAGTCAAGGGATGAGAAGAGAACATGTTGTTCAAAAAAAATATGGATTTACAATATCTAGAAATGAATTTGGTTAACTTTTCCCCATTAGGGTTTTAAATAAATAGATATTTTGAATTTATTATATGAAATTCAATTTTTCAACAAGGAAATACCACTTCCCATTTCAATTCTATAACTATTTCCATGAAAAACTAGTAGGGAACCCCCACTATTTTTTTCATGATGTATTACATGGTTATTTTTAAATTCACATTTCATTCGAGGATCAAGAGAAAACCACTTTCACATTACTATTTGGAAACTTTTAATATAGGATGATGCTCTTCAGTTTTTGTAATTCACCTAGAACTTTTCAAAGGTGTATGATGATCATTTTATCTAAATTTGTAGAAACATTCTTTGATGTTTTTATAGAAAACTTCAATGTTTATAGATCATAATTTGGGTTTTGTTGGAAACGTTTTTCTCGTTCACTTGAAACACACATTGATAAGAATATTTTTCTCAATTATTATAAATTCCATTTCATGGTTGGTAAGGGGATCATTATTTTTCATGTTCTTTCTCCATGTGAAATTCGAGTTGATCAATTGAATTTTTTGGTCATTTATTTATTACCATAACCAAAAATATTAAGAGATATAAGTCCCTTCCTTAGTCATGCTAGTTCTTATATGAATTCATAATGGATTTTAGTAAGGTTACACTTTAATTTCCAATATTTCTCTAAAAATGAATCCCATTTTTCTTTTATAAAATTGTAAACATGCATTTTGGGAGATAAACCAAAAACTAATAACCCCTCCAATTTTCAATTTTCCAAATGTGACATTACCTTTAAAATACTTATTTATGCATGTTACTTTTATCTTAGGGAAGTTTTGAGACATAGGTTAGAAAACAAACTTATGTGATTGACTTTGACCCTTTAACTTTAGATTAGGCCCAATCAAACTATATAAAAAATAATAGGAAACTTCTTTTTGTTTTATTTGCTTTTGAATAATTTATATGTCATCTCATTGGGCCTATTCCCAATTATTTTGGATGTCATTACATATTTATTTTAGTTGATTATGTCTCCAAGTGGGTAGAGGTTAATCCTATTAGAGGTGATGATGATAAAGCTGATTCTAAGTTTGTGGAAGGAAATTTGTTTTCCATATTTGGATTTCAAACGATTATAATTATGGATATAGGTAAACACTTTTGTAATAGAGTATTTGATACTATTTTGAAGAAATATGGAGTTTATCATAAGGACTCTTCACCCTATCATCCTCGAAAAAAATGGAATTAATGATTTTTCCAATAGAGAAACCAAAAAAATCTGGAATGAACAATGATTCCAAATAGAAAGGATTAGATATTGAGACTATATTATTCACTCTGGCCCTATAGTACTAAATTCAAAACACCAATTGGAATGTAACCATTTAGATTAATATATGGAAGTTCGTTTAACCTATCAATTGATTTATAACACAAATATTTTTGGTCTATAAAAACATGTAACGTGAATCTATTTTATACTTGAAAAGAAAGTATTTTTTTATAGGAGTTGGAGGAGATAAAAAACAATGCATATAGACACTCCAATTTTACAAGGAATGAACCAAAGCCTTTCAAGATCAACTGATTCTCAAAAAACATAAAGGAATGAGAATAATTGTTGTTTTATATTCCTAAATGAAGATTCTTTTAGGTAAATTTCATTCCAAATGATATGGACCATTCATTGTTACTCATGTTTTATCATTTTGGGGAAATCTAGATAAAATAACCAGAAAAAGGGACACCATTAAATTCAATTAAGAATAGTTTTAAGCTATTTTGAGAGAATATTTAAGATCCTATAGTGTTGGATAACTATCTTTATAAAGAAAAATACAATTTAAGCAAGGTTGTGTCTTTCTTTCTCACTTATTTTTTATTATTACTATAATTCAATTAATTTAATTATCATAAAAGTATCTTGAAAATGAAGAAATTTAAAAAATTAAGTGTGTGAGGGGGGGATGGTGTGTACCTTGTAATTTTATGTTATTTCCATTCAATTTTTTTTGATTAGTTTTTCTTTCAATTTTTGTTGTATTTATTTTCTTTTCTTCATTTTCAAATTATTTGTGTTTTATTTAAAATATTGTGTAAAAAGTAAAATAGTGATCTTAAATGATTGCATTTTTTATATTTTAAACCCATTTCAATGAGTTAACTATTTTATCCCTTTAGACTATACATAGATGAATGCTAAAAATAACATTGTTTCATGATCATGATTTTGGAAATTTCCTGAAAAGACCTCTAATTTTTTAATATAATGCCACATATCACTATATATTTCTTTGAAATTACCTTTCTATGAGGCTTCTTTAAACCCCCTATTATATCTTCTTCCCCTTCACCTCTTTTCTTGAGATAACCAGTCCGTGCGTGTTTGAACCATATCTTGATTTATTTCTATCAAAACACAAGGTTTGAGGTTCATTTGATTTAAATGACTAATGAAATTATTTTAACATTGAATTCCCCCTTTTTCTGGGAAATCCATTTTTTTCTATCATTAAATTCACATTTTACTATTGGGAACCCTTAGTATCCATGCACAATCTTGTAGGTTAGCTAGATTACAAGCCAATTTCCCACTTTCAAGATGCTCTAGATGTCAAAATGCATGATCTAGTTGAACATAAGTCTGGAAGTGACTTATGGTGTGATACCTCATTTTATGTTTCTATGTATAGAGATTAATACTTTAAAGATATGTTTTTCTGGTTGGAATTTATTTTTCGGAGAGTTATTCTTATATGGATCTGTAAAATGAAATGGAGTTGTGCTTCTTCTTGAGCTCTCCATGGAAGAAAGTTATGCCCTATATAGAGCATTCAAAAAAAGAGAATAAAAATTTCATTTTTTTTGGGTATGTATTAATAGAATGGAATTTAAAAGATATTATTAGATATTCTTATAGATTATTTTCTTTTGAAGAGATTAAGGGGGAGACCATAATTTAATGAAAATTTTAATCATTTATTTTTTCTTCCAAAAGGGCCAAACCCTCTTTATTGTGCCTCATGATTTTAGACATAAAAACCCAACCAACCTTAATTCGAAGAAAAAAATTAAAATTAACTTATGATAATCATATTTTTTAATCTCACATATGATTTATATATAGAAATTTATAAATCATTTGGTTGTTCTTTCATGAGTTTGGATAAGAAAATGATTATAAAAATCTATATTTGTTTGTTGAGAGAAAATTTAAGTGAGGAAAGTGTGTTGTGTGCATGGAAGGATAAAATAAGTTTTAATTTAATAAATGTTCTGAATTGATAAATTTAAATAATTTTTTTGAATCGGCATGATATCTTTTGATTCGTGGTGATAAATTTGTGAACCACATTGGTATGTGTTTTGAAATTTCATTGATTTGATTTCGATGCTCACTTGTCAAGGCCTCCAAGTACAATGTTTGGGGGAATTGATAGAGAATATATTTTCAATATTTTTAATTTTAATTTAAAAGATCTAACCCTCAAAAATGTACCATTTTATTTTAATATCACTGTTTTTTGATTTCAGTGATGTTTTGAGATTGAAATTGAAAATTTCACAATTATTAGATTTTAACTATTTTCAATAGACTCTTTATATTTGGAAAATAATTTTCCATTTTTATCCATTTCATGTGATTATTTATTTAGGATTATTATATTATTGTTCTATATCATTACCAACTAGGAAAATTACTGATTTAAACATATTAGGTCCCAAATAAATTAGTATTTGTGGAATGTTATTTTGGGCTGTAGAGTAGGGCCCACCTCATTGAATCGGGTATAACATTAGTAATGTGTCTCCAAATGAATCTAACCTAGAAGAAGATGAAAGAGGACTCAGGTAAGTGTCTTCTTAAATTGTTTTATGAGAAATTATGGTCGTTAAGGTTTCCAATGTATAGGTCGAATATAAGGAAGATAAAGGGTCCCCTTGATCGGAAAAGGTTATCTTTAGTAATTAATACTTACCTTTTTTACCACATGTCAAAAGTACCTGAATATTGGATGGAAGTTTGATTATCTAATGAATAAATACTCTCTATAAGGGTATAGTAAATATTAGGCGGTGCATGTGGAAAAAATTTGGAAAACCTCCAAGATACAGATTCTTGACACCAGAATTTCCAGACCTCCTCTGCATTATATATTCATCTCTTCATTATTTCAAGGGGGTTGACATGATATAGAAAGGTAAAAGTTTATATTGAGAAAATAATGAATATTATTTTAATTCACAATGGAATGAATAATATGGGGGCTTATCAGGTAAGGAGAGGCTTAACACTAAGTGGTTATAGACGCCAACCGACTTACACTCTCTTCTGAGTTGTGATCTTCTGGTGTAATCTATTTTTGAATTTCTATTGAACAAATATTTTTTAATGAAATTTGATTTACTATTTATTGAATATATTTTTATAAAAAATTGGATGATTTTCCAATCTATGAGGTAAAATAATTGTCTTCACTATTTAAATTTCTTCAGTGAGGTCTTACCATTGATCATAGTGATTTAAATTAGGTTAGATTTATTGAATGTAATAAAGTAATTGAATAAATTACATCAGAGGTAAACCAATCCTATTGAGGTCTTTATATGATATTTATAAAAATTTGGGTGTTCACTTATGGTTCCATGGGTGGCCATTTAGAAATTCAATTTTGAAATATTTTTAAATAAGGAAAAGGGGAGTGTCTACAATGTTTCATCTTTTCCCCAACTACTATTTTGATTATGATTTCAAACAACATTAATTTATTATATATTATCTATATTTCTATTCATATTCATTTTAAATTAATTATTATTTATATTATTTTTTAATAAATTTAATCAAATCCCTAAATCTATCTTCTTGAAAAAAACATAAAAAACAAAAAGTGAAAGTTTTTCAAATCAAATTGAAACCTCATCAAGAGACAATAAAAAGTATTATATATTGAATTTATCTATGGGATAATATATTTTATTACTTATTTTATTAAAAACAATTACATCAATTATCATCATTTTTGATGAGGATTCTTGGGATTATTTTGAAAAAATAATTCATGTCCCGAAATTCTGACTTGGATTAGTTTCCATTGTATTCTAAAATTGATAGAACATTTTACTCTAAGGTTAGGGATACTAGAAATACCCTTGAAACAAGTTTTGAATTTTCCATACACATAAAAAGATGGAAATTTGTTAAAAAAATAATTCCAATGGATAACAATTGAACTGTGAAAGAATTGGTTGCATCCTATGATGAGAATCTTGAAAAGCCTATAGGATATCCCAATGCACCTAGTGAGTTTAAAATTAAATTTGGTTTCATTCACAAAATCACAAAATATAATGTTTTGATAAGGTAATATCCTTATAAAACTCTTTGTGAATTTATTTATATTTTTTAAACATGAAACTATGACTATTTGATGTAAATCAAATGAAATTGAGATCATTTTATTTTTCTTAATTTAATGTTACCAAAGACTGGTTTTTATTTTCAAATTCAACATTGATTAGATACTACAATTAATTGAAGAAATGTGTCCTTGAAATTTTTTCTCCTACTTCTCTAAATTATTGCATTAAAATAGTTATTTGTGGAATTAGGAAAACTAAAGGTGAAACATTGCGTGACTATTCAGAATAATTCAAACAGCCCTTTTTTAGTTTCCCCCCACCAAAAAATCAGTCACCAACAATTGGTTCAATAATTTAATTAGTTATTTTTTCCTACTGATATATGTTTAATTTATTTTGATGAGGTATGGGATTTAGTTGACAAAGAAGTATCTACCGCTAGTATATTAATTGCAAACATGGACCAAAAATCTCAATAATTTAGAAAAGGTGGTCTTCATCATGTGAAATCTTCCCAATAATTCCCTACTAATAGTCTTGAAAACAACATGTTTGTGAGTAAACATTCTCAAAATACCATCATGGTTAGGTCAATGATTTTTTTCTACAACCTACCAACACCACCCACACCTAAAAGAACATTTCAAATGCCTGACCATTAAATACCTTTTTCTTATAATTATCATTTTAGTAACCAATTCCCACAAATATAACATCCTTTTGAGGACTACCATTTTGTTCAGGAAAAACCCTTTCAATCATTCCCCCATATACCATTTCAAACCAACAAAAAATTCAATGAGGTGTAGGATAACCACTCTAATGAAATATTTCGGCAGGCTGAACAACCCAAAAGCTAATACCATGAACAATATAATAATTCTCAACCAATATATTCTTATGAGAAATACAATGATCCTTATATAAAAATAGTCATCCATACCATCCCACCCATAGGTCATATATTAACCTTGATGAATAAATTATGCATCAAAAAGAGGCAATTAGATAATAACAATAATTCTCAAAACAATATGAGAACACGATGAATACCTTGATGACTCAAATGTGTCATCTTGGTTCAGATCTTAGTTGCATGAAAAATTAAATGAGTGGTGTATTACCCTTACAATATCAAGTTAATAAAAGTTATAAAGAGAAGTAAAATCTTAGGGCAGTTGAACTTATGGGTGAAAAAATATGGAATAACCCCATGGTGAGAAACTCAAGCCTATTGATGAACTGTTAATGAGAATCCCACCACTAATAAAAATGATCGACGTTATGAAATTTATTTTAATGGAAAAAATAATATAATGTGAATAAATTTTTTTCAATTATTATATAAGGAGTGTAATATGATGTATGATCCTTTTTGTTTCTTAATGTAGTGCTCAAAGTAGCCCAAGAACATTAAAACCACCACTATCTTATCCTATGAGTGAACCACCAGTGAAGTCGAGTGCTAAAAAAGAGTTAGATATGGAGGTTTTGGAAAAAATAAATAATTTTCAATTCAAAATTACATTGATCGATTCTATGAAAAAAAATTCAAGGTATGCTATGTTTATTAAAGTGATGTGTTCCCACAAGAGGGGATTCAAAGGATGTGAAAAAAGAAAACTAGGGAGGAACATTTTCTCTTCGATTAAACATGATTTTATGGTAAAATTTCAAGATCTTAGAATCTTTATTATTACCTACACCATTGAGAAAATTTGAATTAAAGGATGTCATGTTTAATAAGGATCTCCCATAAATGTTATGACACATTCTATTTACTCATCTCATCAGGTTAGAGAAATGGAACCCTCTGGAAATAACATTTTACTTGACAATAGAAGTATAACCAAGCCTGCTAATGTTATATAGATTTTTATCATTCTGGTGAGGGACATGACTTTTAATCTATTTTTATATTCATTGGATATAGAAAATGATCAGTTTAGTATCGATGAACCACTCATTCTAGGGATATAAGATATGAAAACTGAAAAAGAAATCATCATTGTTCACTAAAGAACCATTTCATTGGAATTTTTATCATTTTTTTAATTTATATATTTTTAAACCCATGAAGCATCCAGTTTAAGAACATTCGCCCCAAATAAACATGATTAAATTATTTTTCACTGAGATGTTTCCCTAATTTTTTCGGAGATGAAAAACCAACTACAATTTTAAAAGGTTGAAATTAGTTTATTAATGAATCTGATCAACCAGAGAGTCAAAAGGAATACATTAATGAGTCTTAGAATGCTGAGAGTTATTTAAAAGAGTATTTTTATCTCATAATTGATTAATATTATTTTATAGAAACCCTTGATCCTTTAATTTTCTCCAAAGAGAATATTCATATTTTCCACATGTAACAAATCATGGGAATATGGAAGTAATCACAAAGATGAAAGCCCATTAAAATCTAGATCATTACTGATTGGACACACCTGTGCGTAGTTCCCTTTAATCAATGATAATACCCAACAAAAGTATTTTTTAAAATCACATTTTGATAATCACAAATATTATTTCTTATGTGATAATCAATAATTATATATAATCATTTCAAAATATCTATCATGGACCATGAGAACCCATTACTATGAGTACTCCAAACCCACAATTAATCCATTGGATGGACTCAGTCTAATTTAACAAGAATCAATCCCTTTCTATGCATGCATATAATTTTTTGGAGTAAAATACTAAACCAATGATACAATATCACAAAAAGTTTGAAAACATCACTTTTAAATGTTGTCAATAACGAATTTGCCACCCTATTCAATGCTAAAATTATTTTTCTCATATTTGATTTTTAATGAGTCTATCCAATACCAGATGTTCCCAAAAATGGTGGTTTTAAAATATCAAGGAATGAATTTGGTGATCTTGTCCCTAACAAGATTCTAAATAAATCAATAATTTGCATTGATTATAGAAAGATAAATTTTATTAAAAGGAAATATCACTTCTCATTACCATTTTGTGTTCAATTAATTATATTAATGGTTTTGAAAACAAAATATTATTTTATTTATAGATTTTCTAGTTATTTCCATATTCAAATTGCAGTGAAGGGTCCAAAGAAAACCATATTCATGTTACCTTTTGGAACATTTTCTTATAAAAGGATGTCCTTCGGGTAGTGTAATGATCCTGGAGCATTTCAAATGTGTATGATAAGAATTTTCTTTGAATTTCTAGAAAAATTCATGGATTTTTTTAGGAACAACTTCCTTATTTATGTCTTATTGGTTGAAAGTTGTTTAAAATTTTATATCATGATCCTGAAACATGCATTGATAATAATCTTGTCCTCAATTATGAAAAATGCCATTTCTTGGACGGTAGGTGGATTTTTCTTGTCAATGATGTGTCTCTATAATTAATTAAAGTAAATCAATTGAAATTTAGGGACATTTATTCATTTCAATAACCAAAAGCAGTGATATATGTGATATTATTCAAGGTAATGTTTATTTTTATAGGGGATTAATCAAGGATTTTAGTGATGTTGCACATCCATTGTTTATATTTCTAACAAGGACACCCCATTTTTCTTTAACATGAATTTTAAATAGGGTATTTTGGAGTTGAAACAAAAAATGATAACCCCTCAGATTGTTCAACCTCTCAAATCGGAATTTCCATTTGAAATATTGATGGATACAACTAAATTTTCTCTTGGGTAAGTGTTGAGTCACATGATAGAAAATAAATATCTTGTGATTTCAGATGACCCTAGAACGTTAGATTAGGCCCAATAAATCTACCTGACAATTGAGAAATAACTTCATACAATTTTCTTTACTTTGTAAAAATTTAGATGATAACTATTGGGAACTATTGCGATTGTTTTCATATATTATTCTATAATCAGATTTTTGTGTAGAAATAAGATGCAAAAAAAAGACTTTTGAGATGTATCTTGTGGTTACATGAGTTTTATGTTGAAATATTGGATAATAAAGAATGAGGGAACCATTTTCATGATCATTTTAGTTGGAAAACATCTTTTCTGAATTGGAAACATCATATCATTCCACTAATTAAAGAAACCTTTCCAAATGAGGATTTGTATTCTTGTCAAACTGAAGGTCTATGGTTTTCTGATCTTGATAATTTTTTCTACTGATGAAGACACCTACTAGCTTTCCAAGAATCAATTTTCTAAAATTTTGAATGATTAAAAGAATTTCATTTGGTATGATCTTTACTTGTTTCATGTTGGTCGTGATCAAATGATTTGGATATGCATTCCAAATTATGTGTTTTAATCTTTCTAAATATTTTCTCACAATTTGAGTTGTGGATGATACATTGGAATTAAAATAAATTCATGAAAATTGATTCATTAAAATTTATATTGGCGCACAATTTTTAGAGAATCTTTTGATTTTTGTAGAACTCATAACGATTTTTATTTTCAAGGGTGAATTTCTAAAAGGAATGAGATTCCAAAAAACCCGTTTTTCTTCTATGATGTCATTGATGTTTGGGTTATAGAATTTAGATGAATTTACCCAATAATTTTAGATATATTTACATAATTCTTAATATTGTTTATTTCTATATGTTGGTCAATTTTAATCCAATGAAAGCTGATTATTCCAAAATGGTATCCAAGTTTGTGAAAGAAACATTGTTTCATGATTTGGATTTCCAAATCGTCTAATTAAAAATCATGGTACCCACTTTTTTAATATGACATTTCAATATATTTTGAAGAAATATGAAGTTAATTATAAGGTTTATATAACAAATAATTCTCAAATAGATGGAATGGATGAGTTTACCAATAGATGAATCAAATAAATTCTAGAAAAAACTATGATTCCAAATATATAGGATTGTAGATTGAGACTAGTTATTTCAATGTGGGCCTATAGGCCTGTTGTAAAATACATAATATCCATGCCACCATTTATATTATTATATGCTAAGTATTTTAACCTTCATTAAGAGTTATAACACAAATCTATTTGGGTTATCATAACATGAAACATGGATCTATCTTCTGCTTCGAAAAAAAAAAGAAAATTTTGTTTTTAGAAGATGGATGAGCTAAGAAATAATGAACATGAAAGTTTCATGTTGTACAAGGATATAACTGAATAATTTCATAGTGGTTTTATTCTAAAAAAATTAAATTAAGGAGATAGAGTTTTGTTTTTTGATATATGATTGAATCTATTCTTAGTTAAATTTGGATCCAAATAGTCTGGCTCTTTCATTGTTATTTATGGTTCTCTATTTTGTAAAATCCAAATAAAAAAACCAGAAAAAGGGACACCACTCACAGTCAATGGACATAGGTTTACATTGTTTATAGAGAATTTTCAAGATCCTTGATAGGGGTAAATCCATCTTCACGAAGCTAAATATTGTTGAAGTCAGGTTTTGTATTTTCTTTACACTTATTTTTTATTATGTCTTTAATTTCATGAACATTTTTCTCACACAGATTAGTTTCATAATGAGTACATTGTAAAAAATAAGTGTGTGGTAGGAACGTTATGGATATATTAATATTTTTTGTTCTTTACATTCAACTTTTTTTTATTTTTTTCAATTTTTGTTTTCATTTATTTTCTTTTCTTCGTTTTCAAATTTTGTGTGTTTTTTTAGATATTGTCCAAAAAAGAAAGTGGTGATCTTAAATGATGATAATTATCTTTTTAGAAAAAAAATCAATGATTGAACCAATTAATCTCTTCAAAAAAACCTAAATAAATATTGAAAATAAATTTGTTTCAAGTTCATGATTTTCTAAATTTGTTGAAAATACCTCTTATTTTTTATCTCATATTATATATCACTATCTGTATCATTTAAATTACCTTTATGTGATGATTTTGAACCCATTTTTACATATTCTTTTCATTCAATTGTATTCTTGAGATAATGTATCCAAGCTTGTTTGAAACATAACATAATTTTTTTCTGTCAAAACATGTATGTTTAGGTAATTTGGATTTAAATGTTTGAGGCAATATTTTTTTGAAAATCCTTTTTCTTGTGGGTTGTGTTTTTATATTGTCCTTCCTATCACATTTGGTCATTGTAAACCTATAGTATCCATGTGCGTCATGATAGGTTAGTGACGTTACAAGCCAATTTTCCCATTCCAATATTCTCTAGAAGTGAAAACACCTTATCTAGTTTAACTTCAGTATGAGGGGAGATGACTTGTGGTGTGATACCTCCTTTGATGTTTCTATGGATAGAGATTCAAATTATTAAGGGATTTTTCTATTTCTAAAATTTTTTTGTTGATATATTTTCAAATCTAGATTTCTCATATGAAATTTATTTTTTCCTGTATGGAGCTCTCGATGGAAGAATGTTGCGCCCTATTTAGAGATTTCAAAAATGAAAAGGGAAAAAATTATTCATTTCACCCATTGAAATTTTGATATAATGGGATGGAAAAGATATTATTATATATTCATAGAGATGACTTTATTTTTAGAAGAGTAAAGAGTAGAGCATACTTGAGTGAAAATTAAAATCATGTATTTTTTCTTAAAAAAGAGCCAAAACCTCTTTATTAAGATTTAGAATTTTTTACTTTAAAACCCCACTAACCTTAATATGAAGAGAAAAAAAGAAAATTAATCATGATAATCACATTTTTTTATCACATCAGGGGATGTGTAGAAATTTATCATGTCTATGGTGAATCTATCATGAGTTTATATGAGAAAAGACTTATTGAAACTTTATATTTATCTGTTGAGCGAAACTTTATGTGATGTATGTGTATTGTGAAAATATGAGAAAGAAAATAAGTGAAAAAGGATTTAATAATCTGAAATGAGAACTTGAATTATTATTTTTTTATGAGGTAGGATATCTTCTTATTTTTTGTGACCAATTAATGATCCTTATTTTTATGTGTTATGAAATTTATTTGATTTGAATTTGATGCTCACTTTTCCTAGAGTCCAAGTGTTAAGTGTGTGCTAAATTGATAGAGCTAATATTTTTAATATTTATTATTCTTATTTTAATGATTTAAACCTCTCCAGTTTTTCATTTTTAGTTAAATCACATTGTTTTTATATTTTAGTGATGTTTTGAGCATGAAATAAAAAATTGCATAATACTAGAATTTGAACCTTTTTTGAATACCTCATGAATTTTGGTTATATCATTTTAAATATTGATCTGAATCATGTGATTATTTTTCTCAGGAACACAATATTATAGTTATATATTTTTTTCAAGTATGAAAAGTTTTCATTCAAACATATTAAGGCCTAAATATATCTGACTTTGTGGAAAGTTGTTCTGGCCAAAAGAGTAGACCCCAAATCATTAAATGTGATATAACTTTGTGTACATCTATATATATACTAAATCAAGCTTTTTTCCACTACATGTCACCTCCATATGAATCCATGTCACCCCATATTCTGTATCCATCAAAACAGACCCAAAAATACCTCCATTTATCTCACCCCGATCAGGATTTTCCTTGACTCCTTCCCATCATCGATTCTCCCTCTCCCCACTCTAGGGTTCCCGCAACCCTCCCGGACCCCGCCCTCTTGCTCCCCCGCTCCCCTCCCTAAATTCCCTCTCCAGCTGTGACACCACCTGCATGTGATCCACCTTCGGCTTGTCCGGCTTCAGCTCCTCCTCCTAAATATCCTCCACCATCGTCCCCCCCGACTTTGGGTCCTCAGTACACTCCTTCTCCGCAAATGATGACTCCGCCTTCAGCTCTTCCATGTCAGGTCATCTGATCCACCTATAGTTCACGTTCCCTCAAGTGCACTGCAAATAAGGTTAGGTATAATCATCTATCATCCTCGAAGTTTTGGATTACCAGTTCTATATATTCGAACACCTCAACCCGATTTATATTGAAATTTCCATGCATTTCACCTCCGACAACCTCGTCCCAATTTCAACTGCAGTGTCGAAGTTTTCTGCCTTTCGCTTTCGTGGCCATCGAAGAAATATTTGTGAACTACGGTTCCCACTGACTCTCGAAGCGGTCGTCATCTACCTCCAGGTTTTCTTAAAGACTGACTTCCCCGCACTATGTCTTCTTCCCTCCACCACTTGCAATCTAAAATTGTATTACCTCACTCAAAAATCGTGATTGTATCCCTCAAGTGCTTGCATTTTCCCTCTGCACCATCTTGGGTTTCTACTTCTTGTGTTCTCCTATAGTCGCTCATGTTTTACCTCAACACCTACTGTGGTTTCCGCCGCTCGTGTTCTCTCTCCACCGATTTCATTTGCACCTCTGTTTCATTCTAAGGCATCCTCCTGCATTGCCTCTGTCCTCCATGCCTGCTCTGTTTTCTCGGCCTCCTTCGCACCTTCAATGGATTCAAACTCCACCATCATCTGGTAATTTTAATTTCCTCTATCTATTGTAAACTTCCATTTACTCTTTTGTAACCTCGATTCACTACTAAAAAAACTCAAGCATGATATTTTAGTTATTTCTAACTACAGTAACCCTAAATGTTTTACTACTATTACCCCCAATCCACGAAACTGGTAAAAAAATTTATTCACCCACGACCTTCAATGCAGGGTGGTTTTCAAAGAATCAGATAAACTGTTATTGGGAAGGCTGTTTCTGACTGTAGAATATATGATGAGGCACGTAGTAACATGATTTTGTTCGTGGTTTGGTCTTTTCTTTGGAATGATGAGTAATTAATGTTTGATCCCAAAACTATAATGTTATATCACTGTTGAGATTCGTATTTATTGATCTCACATCATTTTTTTGGTTGGTGTAGAATGTTGGCGGTACAGAATGATTTCCATCAAACTGCACTGATAAGAGCTATGATTGAGGTAATTCCTACAACAATCGGAGCCCTAAATGATGTGGTAAACCATGAACTTATCACACCCCATAATATCTAGACATACTATTATCATGATGTTGTATATGCCAATGTTGGTCGTGGGTGTCTCCCATTATTAAGGAGGACATAATACTCTTTCCTGCTATGTTGTAGTAGCCAGGTTGTTGCTGAATATATAACATCTGATGAGGTATGTAGCGATGGTCAATAGGAATTTGATCTTCCTAACTACATAATACCTGCTACATAGATGTAAGATGAAGACGTGGCTTCAAGGTTCTCCAACGCTTTGGATCAGGATTGGAGTTCATTGCACTGGATATGCACTATAAAATGCCTCAATGAACTCAGGTTAGAAACCCATTTTTTGTCATTTTATATATGTTTCCATTCAATATTTTCATGTTATGGACTTTCAATATACTGAATACACTATATCTGTAAACTCAGGTTGGGAATCCTATTTCAGTCATTCTATATATGTTTCCAGTCACTATTGTCATGTTGTGCACTTTCAATATTTCCAATACACTATATAACTATTTTCAGTTGTTATGTTATGATCACTATTTGATCGTAGTTAGAACGTTTTGTCCATTATTAGTATGTAGTTTTCAATATTAATATCTTACACTCACTCTATATATGTGTTTTTATACCCCTTTAGAATATTTTATTCATTTTTAGGTTGTTCAATATTAATATATATTATTCACTATTAGTTTTTTTAGCATTGATGTGTTGTAATCACTCTTATTTTGTATTCACTATTAGTTTTTCATTGTATTCACTCTAATTTTGTTCATGGTTTGGCCTTTTTTTGTTGAATAATGACTCTATAAGTTTTGATTCAAACACTATAATGTTTTACGACTTTTGAGATTCACTGTTAGCGATCTCAAATAATTTGTGCGGTTACTGGTGAATAATGGGAGTACTGAATGATTTCCATCAAATAAAACTGATAAGAGATATGATTGAGTTAAATCGTACACCAATCAGATCCATGAATGATGAGGTAAACCCTACACTGGTCAAAGCCCCGAATATTTATCCATACTGTTATTATATTGTTCTAGATTCAACTGCTGGTCATAGGTGTCTCCATTATTAGGGAGGACATAGTACACTTTCCTACTAAGTTGCAGAAACCAGACCGTTGCTGACTATAGAACATATGTCAAGGTATGTAATGTTGTTCAAGATGATTTTTTTTATTTCTGACTATATGGTGGGTGCTACACGGATTTAAGATGATGGTGAGACCTCAAGGTTCTCCAATGCTTTAGATCAGGTTTGGAGTAGATTGTATTGGACACGCTTTATAAAATTCCTCAGTGAACTCAGGTTGTGAACCCAGTTTTTGTCATTGTATATATGTTTCCATTCACTATTGTCATGTTGTGCACTTTTAATATTTCCAATACACTATATATGTTTTTCCGGTTAGTATGTTATGTTCATTATTTGTTTATGGCTGGAATGTTGTGTTCACTGTTAGTATGCAGTGCACATTTTCATGTATTTTTTACTAGCTCTAGAATGGTATTATTTACTATAAAATAATGTAAAAAATTAAATTTCTTACATATTATTATGTTTCTCTTCCATAATTTTAATATTTGGTTTCAATATGTTACCTTTTTAGGAAGCATTTCAATATTTTTACATTTACCTAGAATTCCTAACCATGAAAAATCATGTGGTTACCAATATGAATCTAGGAGGTGATACCAGTTTGATTAATCCATGAAGAATTCATTTGATGGCTTCAAACTAAAGATTCAAAAAAATATACAATGAAAGATTCCATATCCCAACTTTTAGATTGAAGAATTCATCCTTGTGGATAAATTCCCTTCAATTTCATCATTACCTGTTATTTTTTTGGGTTGTTTGTATAGTGCTGCCATCATTGAAATAATGTTGAAAACTAGAATATACACATGAAATTTTGTTTCATCCAAAGGTAAGACTTTCATTATTTACCTTAATTCATGCAAGACAATTGCAATATTATCAATTTCTGTTGTAATTAATAATATTATCTACTCATTCATCTTGAGTTTTATCTCAAAAAACAGCTGGAGGTCAACAGAGCCAGTTTCATCCTACCATCTGGTATTCCAATTCCAATTTTTTAATCATTTAAGACACCTTTATTCTATATTTATTCTTAATTTGATGGTACAGACCGTAGAAAAGGGGTAGACAAAATCAATTTTCTGTTATCACAGTGATCATGCCAATGACGGCTATTCCAGTTCGGTGACCATAAAATGGTAGTTTTATGTGTACAAGGCTCCTCTGTGATGGGTAGTTTAGTTCTGTTATGTTAAATTTTATGAATTTTTTCACTCTCATATTTAGATAATTATTTATTTTTTGGGTTCAGTTTGGAATGGCTGAAATGAGGTTAAATAAAACTGATTAATTATCTTTATCATGCAACATTATTTGAAATTTATATCATTCAACCTTACTAATTATTGGAAGAACACATTCTGGTTTTCTGTAACTACATTTTCAACTTTTTTATTGATAGAATTACTATATATTCATATTTTGAAATTGATATCATTCAACTTTTTTATTGATATCATTACTATATATTCCTTATGGGGAAATCCTTTTCTGAATTTTTAAGTTAACTATATACTACTATAGTGACTGAATCGTTTTATTAAAATCATTTCAATAATGGTTCTAGAGATCCTACTTTGATGTCACAAAGACGTGTATAGAATTATGTTTTTTAAGGTAATATCAATACATTTTTAATACTAACAGTCAATTTTTTTATTCCTGTCATTATTTCACCATTTTCATTTTATAATATATAGTTCACTGTTTTTTAAGGCACTAACTGTATACTAATATAGTGGTTGAATCACTATATACTAATACAGTGGCCGAATCTTTGTCACAAAGACGTGTAAATCATTACTTTATACTAATTTTGTTATTCCTTTTCAGTGGCATTAACTGTATTTTTAAGGTAACATATAGTTTACTGTATTTTACCATTTCCATTTTGTATTGTTGCCACTGTGATATAGTGCCATTAACTATATTTTAAGACATGTAAAGCATCATGTTTATGTATTTAATATCACTAAATTTTTAATGCTAACATTCAATTTCATTATTCCTGTCATTATTTTTAGATTTTCATTTAATAAAAGATATTTTACTGTATTTTCAGGTATTTTTGGGCCATTGGTGCGTGACTCGATAATTGGTATGTTTGATATTTTCTTCTATAGTCATCATGAATTGAGTGAATCTTTTATTTAGAGGGGATTCAAGTTAACAAAACATGTTATTGTGTCCCATGAAAATGTTAAACTATATATTGCTGGCTATTAGTTTTATACATCTAATTATCAATAATTCCTCAGGATGAGTTCCTTGTAGGTTAATTTTCTATATGTATTCATATAGTCATATATTATTCTACTCATTATATTTTTATTTCATTTATTATACCTTATTCCCAATTACTAAAAGCTATGAAACTATATTTCGATGAATTATTCTTCACTTCAACATTCATCATGAATTATGTGAGGGATCAAATAGATTTTGATAAACGGTTTCGATAATAGGTTTTGATTGAATTAATTTGTTTAATTGACTCTCCTTGAGAGTAATATCATGGGTTGATTTTTCCACCACCAACTCATTTCCTCATTTCATTACTATTTGGATATCATTGGAGTTATCATTTGGAGGGTACTCATAATTCCTGATCGAGATAATGTTTGGATCAACAACATGAACCATGAGGGAGAATAATTTTTTTCCTATAGGTTATCATATGGTTGTCAAAAACTAAATTCATTTTGGCATTCTGCTCTATTTTTTCATGTTTTGTTTACGTTATTTCTATCAATTCCTTTATTAGATGTAGTGTGTCAATAATAATATATATGAAAATTAATTTGGATTTTTTCCAGTTATTTGGACAGGTGAAATTCTTGATCAAATTTATTTTTTAGGAGTGAAGCCAAGGGAATAATGTTGCACATGAAAGGCTGAGTCATGTAGACAGAAATATGGAAATGAAAAAAAAAATTCTGGATAATCAATCCTGAAACATTATTCATAGATTTCACTTGGAAGATTCTATTATTCTTCTTACAGTGTTTCTGTTATTATGATCATTTTCTCCTTGTCTTTGCGAAATATCTGAACGCATTAGATTGAATACGTAATGCTTCAATTTCTTCTATATTGAACATATTTCTTCATTGTGGACTTTAATACTTCCTGAAACATGTATTATTTTCTCTTATTTCTGTTTTTGTGTATTTTGAATTAGTGATCACAATAACTATTTACACCATTGTGTTAGGATGGACTTGATATTAACCTAATTGTCAAGGAGTAGCTCTCTAGGAGAAATTTTGATCACTGTGAAGTCTATTACTTCATATATAATATATCTCAATGGAACAAATAAATTTTTATTCCTTTCTCAATAAAATTTCTCTTTATTACTGTTGTGATGACCTCTTCAGAATCTTCTACAACTATTCCAATATTCCTTCTTGGGATCATGCTCATGATCCCCTTCATCTCTTTCAATGCTTCCTATGCCTCCAATTTTCCCTTCATCGTTGACCTGGTGCTCCTCTTTCTACCACCAATCTCTCTATATCCAATCCATACCCCTCCCCCTCTCGAGTTCCACTTCTTTCTCATTCAGTTTTCAGTTACTATCTTCAACCTTTAAAACACCTTCTTCTTGAACATTTTTTTTGACTGTATATATGGTAACCTTGCATTTACAATGTCTTAACCCCACCACACCACAAAACCACCTCGGTCTTGTGATTTCAGTTTCCTCTAGCTATGGTAACCCCTAAAAAATCATTTTTCTATATAATTTTGTTCCTCTATAACAATTTAATTCCTTTCTCATTGAATCCTTGTAATTTTGTTAATATCTTCTACAATTTCTTGATAATTTTTCATCTTTATGTCGTGTGGATTCTATTACTTCAACAATTGACGTTTAATGATAAGTTTTTTGATGGCATGGTATTTGTATTTTAGTAGGTGTCATACTCTACTTTCAAAAAAGTGAACTTTATTAGTGTTGTATAACTCAACTTTCAACTATTTTATCATTTTGTAAACGCGTTTTATAGTTATATTTGTATCAGGTTTACCTTCAACTGAAATAAATTTTGAGTTTTGAGAACATTCTTCTTCCCTAAATAGGTTTCTCTATATCCATTTTCATATAACCTCTCAACATGACTTGAGATACCATGTTAGCATGCAGAACATATGACCATCATATGGGAAGATTTAGCTTTGCGATTAAATATTAATTCTTTTAAATCCCTAGACCTTCTTTTATGTAAATACATACAATCTAATACATATGCATCAAAAAGTGAATTTACAAACTGGAAATTAATTTCTTTATAATGGAATTTTTTCTTTTTGGTATTCTCATATGTCTTTATAACATGTCAGAGACCAGTTTGCTTCATGCCATGTGGAAGACCTACTATAATTAATGTAGATTTTTACATTTCTATGTATGAGTATTATAGTATATTATACCAGACTTACACTTCATAGGTTGTGGGGTAAAACACATATCTGATCAATTCTATCATAAACCATTCCATCAGGGATATATATGGAAAAAATCACATCTTCTATTTTTAATGATTAGAAGAAAAAATTTCTATGATTATCATGGGGAATAAATAATTGAAATTATCTTATTTTTTGGTTTGTAATTATTTCTTTTATGTTAACATTCATTTTATGATTCTTCAAATTCAGGTATTCTTATTTAAAACACTATTGTCTATAAAGAATTGTTTATTCCAAGATTTTGAAGATGGATATTTGTGTAGTGATATAATTTATAAGTGACATCCTACAAAATCAACTTACATTCAATGATTGATATAGTTATACAAATACAAACATTGATTATGATGTATATTTTGAAATTCAATTGTTCATGTGAATGTTCTTTTCATTCATGTATTTCAATTCTCCATGATGAAAATAATTCTTTATTTCTTATATATTCTCCTAGATGTTTTCTAATGTATTTATCCAAATTGTTATCTACTATCGTAATGATGTCTCTATATTTTTTTCAATTGTATTTCATTATTAAGTATCACTAAATTTTTATTTCAATATATTCAATATTCATGTTCTTTATAAACATTGAAATATATTTCTATCCCCTTTAAAATAAGCATTGAACCGTATTGTCGTGAGAATGCAAGGGTGAGTACTAGTTTTTATAAATTCGTTGAATTAAAATAGAGTTGAATGAGTACAAAAATATATGTTTTCATTCTGTGTATAAAGTTACAATCATATCATTAAGTTTTTCTAATAAAGAGTCAATTTTTATGAAGATGAAGGGTCCCCTCAAGCTGAAAAGGTTTTATTCGGTACTTAATTCATAAATTTTGTACCACGAGATAATGGATTATGAAAATTTGAGGGTCAACAGATAAATTAATTAAGCACTACTCTTTATAAGGATCAAGTGGAAGATTCATATTTTAGTGTGGATAAAAATGATAAAACTTTTTGAAAACAAATTCTAGATAATAGAATTTACAACCTTCCTCTCCATTGTATATTCATCCCCTCATCACTCTAGGGTTTTATTATGAGAGATAATGGGAACGTTTAAGATAATAAATGATTAATATGATTTTAATTCCTGATTTAATGAATAATATGGCGATTCTCAAGTGAAGAGAGGCTAAGCACCATGTGGGTGTGGACAGTGACAACCAAATGACAGTCTCTTCTAAATTGTAATCTTCTTTTATAATCTATTTTTTAATTTATTTGGCAATTTTATTTTTTAATTAATGAAGTTATTTTATATCTGAAATATATTTTCATCACATAAATATATTTTTTACTCTATGAAGTAAAATAATTGACTTCACTATTTACATTTCTTCAGTGAGGTCTTACTATTGAGAATATTTTTTTTCAATTAGGTTTGATTTCATGGAGTTATTAAAGTAATTGAAACACTTATATATAATGGAATAAAATTATATTGTTGTCTTTATATTATATATATGAAAATTGGGGTATTCACTTGTGGTTCCATGTGTGGGAATTGAATAATTGAATTTGGAAGTATTTTTAAACAAGGAAGATGGGAGTGTCTGAGAGGTTTTAGCTTCTCCAAAATAACTATTTTAATTCTTATTTACAACCATTTTTATTTCCAATCAATTTTATATAACTCTATTTGATTTTATTTAAAATTACTTTATATTTGTATTTTTTTTATAACTTTTAATCATATCCAAAAATTTCCCTTTTTCTGAAAAAAAACAATAGTGACAGTTTTGAAACTAAAATTTCAACCACCTAGAGAGACAATCTGGGGACATAAATATTGCATTTATCTAGGGGATAATTTTCTTCATTGATGTTTTCATAACAAAAATCCATCACATCACCCAAACTGATGTTACATCTTTCTTTATGAAGTCTTTGAATTTAAAAAAAAACTTCAGGATTTGAAAATAAATAATTCATCAAGGGGGTACATTGTAGTAAAAATAGGCATGATATAGTTTTTATGGAAAGTAAATTAGTTATAGAATATTATATTAGAGATCATTTTTTAGTAAATGGAGGATTTAATAAATGATAAGTGTGGATCTAGTCAACTTTAGGTGTCCACACTACAGTGTGATTCACTAAATTACAGTGATGTCTAATTGAATGAAGGATGCACCGTAGTGGAGGTTATCACACCATAGGTTTTATGAAAAAGTATATTATAAATCATATAACATCATACCACACAACAACCAGGTAGTTTTAGTTATCTTGTTGTTTAATTTATGGGGTAATTTCATGGATCTCCATAGTGACTAATTTTGATTAATGGTACTCTATGGATGTATTAAACTAATGGGGAACTTTATAAAAATATAAGATATTGTGGATTCAATGATAACTATTCTATTCAAGTGAAAATAGATTATAGGCTCCAAAGATAAGTAAAAATGATTCATAGTAGAAAATATGTGATTTTTCTAAATTATTATAGGAATTGTGGGAGGATTTTCAATGAGAATCATCTCACTTTAATGTTATTAGATGCAGCAAAAGAGGCACACCATGTTAGATTTATTGATAACATATAAATCATGAAAAAAATATCTAGATTATGAAAAATGTAATAGTGAGTTCATCTATATCGATAGGTGGTCGGAATTGATATTTTTTAAATAGTGTGTTCAAAGGGTTAGTGAGACTAATAAATTTTGTAAACCAAATAAAGTAGAATGAGATATTATGTTTGGTTCATTAAAAAAATATTTGATCAAATGTTCCTTGTATTATCCCAGTTGAGGTGAATGAAGTAAAATTCATTATGGTCCATTTAGTTTATTCGTATCTATTCAACATATAATATGGAAGAGAAATGTTTTCATCCTCTCATCTAGAGAAAATGATGATAAAAAATGGATTCAAGTGTCAAAATATATATTACCCTTATTCAGTCCCCCCACCTCCCAGGGTGATTCTAATGATAATTGACCAATAAGTGGAATCAATGGGTGTGTTTCAAGGGTGTAAATTTATCTCTCAAAAATGGATATAGTAAAAATTGTGAATAATAAAGACATTCCAGTCATCCAAGGTAACAATTTCTAGTTATAGAAGAAGATGATGAATCACTAATTTAGTTAATATGGTGTAGAAGTGTACACTATATTTATTTCTGGTATAAAAAAATCATGGAATGTAGATCCTTTTCAAAAATAAAACTAAATGAACTAGATGTGGATGAAAAATCAATAAATTAATTTGGTGGATCCTTGGCCAACCTAATTTACATAATAAAAATATACTGTAAAAATTATCATTCTATTTGGGAAAAACTCTTGTGAATTTATGAAGTTGATTCTAATGTTTGAGGTGAAAATATTTAAGAGTTATTGAATAAATATGTGGAACTAGGGATGAGTATGATTAAAACCATTGATGAATTATTTGATTATCTGAATAATATATTGAATAAATTAGATGAATTGGATAAGATATCAATGATACCAAGATCATGAAATGAATCTTGAAGAGACTAAACTCACAGTTCTTTTTACAAAGTGACTATATTATAAGATAAAGGTCTAAATGATGTATCACAAGACCAAATTTATAGTAGACTTTTCTAATATGAATTTTGGAATGATGATAATGAGTCCAATGTGATGTAGATATCATATGTTGTTTCCTTCATGGAAATGAAAAATATTTCTATCAATTTAAAATTAGTTAAAGATGATGATGATTTTGGGATGGCTTATATTTCCGCTTACCTTGATAGTGGGAAAGGATAATCCAATGGAAAACTTACTCTGTCATGTTTTTAATGTGAAAAGGAATGTTTTCTTGCTAATAATTATTTTAAAAACATTCATGATGTTGATGATGATGAATCTATGAAGAATTTATTTAATGATGAAAAAATTAAGACAAAACCATATTGAAATTATTCATGAAGAAAAAAAATTCATTGAGATGAAATATCAGATGAGTATGAAGTTGAAGAAGATAAATATTATAGAGACCATGGAGAAGATGCATTGGTATTTGTTATTTAAAAACTATAGATCTATGATAGGGATTCTAAAAATGATTATGTTTTTGGGGTTTTGATATAAAAATTGATCTTGATGAATCCCTCAAAGATCTTGAAATTTTTTGGAATATATCCAAGAAGGAAACTTCCTTTTTTGTGACTCGAAGTTATATGTTCAAAAATGGTAGGAAGAGAAGTCCAAGATAAAATCCAATATTGATAAATAAAAATTAGTAATTTCTTGAAACTCATGAAAGGAAGTTTAATTCTTGTTCAAAGTGTAGGAACAAGCATGTATCATTGAATTATTTAATAATATAATGGTATAAAATTACAATAGGATTAAAGAACATGAAGAATAATTCATGGGTTGAAAGATAAATTTTTAAGAACAAAAAAGACTCCTTAAACCTGTATAATAATTGTTTACTCAAAGAAACAAATAACTATTGAGGCTAAATAAGTCTTGGTAGTAACCACTAAAGAACTCATTCCCATTACAAAGGATTGGGACCTTATAATTAAAGCTAATGCTATTATGGAGTATAATAAAACAAAGAAAATACGTGTTACTTATGTCGATCCATAGGCTTAAACTCCCTGGAGGAAATGATATCTGAATAATACCAAAATAATAAATGGAATGTAGTGAGAAATAAGATAACGAAACCAAATATTAGATGTTATTATAATAATAAAATTTAGACACTTCCAACAAGTTTTACTCATTTCAAAAATATTTTTCATAGAGTGAAAACATCAAAAATAACTAAGATGTTTTCATTATTATTCTTATAAATTTTATTTTTATTATTTTTATTGTGAAGAAAATTGATGAAATGTGTTCTATTGTGCCTCAAGAAAATAATGAGAAGTAACTCATGACTCCTGAAAAGGGAGAAATAAAAAGCTCACAAATGCTTACTACACATTAAAAACTAATAAATAATTTTAAAACTTCTAAGATGAATAAGAAAATATTGAACCAAAAGAGCCACATTACTATCAAACTTCTGAATAAGTTCATCAAAGTTCATATAGGAAGAACAAATGGTATGTGATATAATTTTTTTCAGAAATATATTCAGCAGCAATAAACTGTTATAGACTATGGTTTTTAGATAAGAGATCCACCTCACATGTAACTGGAAACAAGAAACGTATAATTGAATCAAATATGAAAAAGGTAGAGTTGTATGATTTTGGAATAAATAAATACTAAAAATAATTGTATCTAATATGTCCATATTTAGAGGAATATATCTTTGGAAGACAATTGTAGTATTGTTTGAAGGACATCACAATAATTTATTGAGTGGGATTCATCTTTGTGAATTAGAATATTCTACAGAGTTCGGAAAGAATTTTTTGACTATTAAAGAAAATTATAGATTGATTTTTCTTCAAGGATGAATAAACAAATAAAATCTTTAATTAATCAGTGAAGAAAATGGTTCATGTTGTCTGAGGAGGATGAAAATGAACTATGGTTTATGTATCTTGGGAACATAAGTGAAATTTCATTAATAATATAGTAAATATTGTAGGAGCATGTTAATTTCCCAAGATAAAATGTTAGAACTTATGTATGTGTGGTTATTTTCAAAATGGGAAAAATTAAAAAATATTTATAAGTCAAATTTAGGGAAGTCATAAGGATTTTTATAGCATGTTTATATGGATGTTTGCAGTCATATTACCACCAAATCAACAGATGGAAAAAGGTGTTATGTGTTTGATTGGTGATTTTAATGGGATGTCTTGGATAATGGTGATATATCATAGGAATAAATACTTTTATTTCATCACATAGTGATAAATAGAAGATAAAGTAATCCTTGGAATGAAATTTCAAAATATTCACACTAATAAAGGTACACAATTCAATACTTCCTATGTTGAGAGTTATATGGATCCACATATAATTCAATATCATGATTTAATGTCTTAATTCCACATCAAAATATACCTTTTGAAATAATAATTCATATCATTTAAGAAATGGAAAAACTATAATCATTGAAAAATCTATATCAGATAAATATTATAAAAATGTAGTGGTGTATATCCCTAATCATGTTTTTATTTTCCTAAATGAAGAATAATCCCCCAAATAAAATTTCATATGGGAAGAGTCCTACACTAAAATAAATCTGAGTATTTAAATTTAAATTCTTCATTCTAAAAAAAATAAAAATTAATTTTTTTGATTTGTATGGGGATGACAGTATGATTCATGGAAATTATTCTAAGAGTATGGTATTTTGACACTACAAAAAAAGTTATATCCAAATGGTTGAATGTTCCATTGTGTTCATAATAGAAAATGATCATATTTTACGTTTTATTAAGTATATTTCATTTTTAAATGAGTGTAATATTCATATAGTTAGTAAAAAATATTAGGTAGACTATAAAGTCAATGTTTCTAGCTATGGGGGAGTTTAGAGGGGTAAAAAAATTGTAATTATAGGTCTAATGATAAATATAATACATTAGGGATAGTCAGTATAAGTAGATGGTATAGTATAGATTAAATCATCAATGATAATATAGTGGGTAACATGAAAACCCCAGTTCAAACATGAATAATTAAGTAATATTATGAAACTTCACTATTTTATCAGTTAGAACCAAAATGATTTAATAAAAAGGTTCGTGGTGCATGTTAGATCAACCCTAAGAATGATGTAATGGATCAAATTGAGAAAAACTAGATTATTGAAGTTTTCTCAATTAAATAAAAAAATGTATCCCTAACTAGGTGGGTCTTCTGAAAAAAAAATCAATCAATATTTCCATTTGATAAGGAAAATTTCACATATTCTGTGTAGGAGACATTCCTAAATATATGGAATCTATGTTAATCAAAACATTTCACTAGTTTTTTGACATGATGCTATTATATTAGTTTTGGTAATAACCAAGAAAAAGGGTATTAATGTGTGTTGAATCAGTATCAAATCAGTATTCTTGAATGGATTCCGTGAAGTGGAAGAAAAAATCATGTTCTATGATGGGTTTCTCATCAATGGTGATGAAGGAAAGGTGTTCTAGATAAAGAAATCCTTATACGGTCTGATAGAAGCACTAAAATATTGGTACTCAAGGATAGATAAATCTCTAAGGAATTATAGTTATCATTTTTATGGCATTCATTATAACTTATACATCAAGAAAAGGTAAGTTAAGTATATTATTGTACTTATATATATTGAAGATGTGATATTTATAGGTTCAGTTGACATCCAATGTAATCAGATTTTGTATTTTATAATGTTCAAATTTGATATATCTTTAATCGTTGAAAGTTAATTCTTCTTTAGGATTCAGTTTATTAAAAACAATTAAGAGAAAATTATTTCCCAAAAAATATTCCAAGGAGGTGTTGAAATAATATAAAAATGATGATTCCAAAGCAATGGAAAATTCAGTGGATTCCTATATGAAATTTACTAAAGACGATAAAGTAGATAAATTTCACGTGATACATTATATGAAATTTATCAATAAAAATAATTATTTAATAACCACACATCCTGATATTTTTTTTTCTACATGTCATGCGACAAGATATCAGAGTTGTCTCAAATAAATTCACTTAAAATCTATTAGATAGATACATTTGAGATAAAAACCAAATAGTGAATTATGGTTTATAATACTATATAATTTCATAGAAGCAACATATATGATTTACAATTGATGATAGTGATGGTTTGGTAGATGTCCGTAAATATACCTCATAAGGTACGTTCTACATTAGCATCTCCTTATTTTTTTGAAAAGTAAGAATAGTGGTTTCATATTTTTAAACACTATAGAGGTGAAATATATAGTGGAAAACCCATCTTATACTCTATTCATATTGATGTAACAATATCTTGAAGAAATTAATATTGATGTGGTATCTCTGATTCAGATTATTTTTTATAACTCCATTTATATATAAATTATAAGAAATCATATTTGACACTCAAGGGAAAATCACGTTGAAATACAATACCATTTCTTGAAAAAGAGTGTAGGGAAATAATTTTTATATATATATTATGTGGTGACATGTGATAAATTTATGGATAAATTTTTTTATAATAACTGTGTTTTTAAGGAAATTGGATGGTTCTTATAGTCTAACTGAAATTTCTAGTCTATGTTGAATCATGGTTGAGATCAGCACTCCCTTATAATAATTTCTTCAAGGGAAAGGTATTTTTTCATCCCTCTTGTCATCTTAAAAAAATCAACTCTCTTTTTCTAGTCATCTAAGATATAATATATGGGTTCATTGAAAAGTTGGTAGAAGATATATTTGAAAAAGGTAAATAATATTTTAGGAGGCGGAGTTCTCTATTTTAAAAAAACATGGTGATGAAGGGTTTAGTAAAGGATTTCAACTTCCGATGTAATAGTGTGTTATAATATGATAATTATTTCATTTATTCTTTTTTATCACATCAAGAGTTGTCTTATGAGGGATTAGAGTTTATGATCGACAAATAATTAGTTCACTATTTGAAGAAAAAGTATTTGAAAGGTTTTTTGGTGTGAAATCTAAAAAGTGAAGTGGGGAATTTTATTTTTTGTGTTTTAGAATTTTAAACAAACCCAATGGTTGAGATTGTTTGAAAAAAAATTGGTTGTTTGTATGGGATTTATTTTTAAAAAAATTTATGGGATTAGGTGATTCTTTTATGATTTTTATGTATTCATATTAATCCATCCTCACTAAATAATTCGTGAAAACTATTGGAGAAGAGTTCATTATTAAAGAATTCTTTTACACTATATATCACGATCTATTCCATTGAATGTGTTATCATTATGATGAATACATTTTAATATTTCCAAATATGATGTAGATTTGATTTTGGAGGTTGAATCAGTGTTTTTCAATTTCATAGTCACTATAGTATCATTGTAAATCTCTTAGTAACAGTTTAAAAAATATTCCCAATACCACTCAAGTCTATCTCTCAAGAAGCCACCAAACAAGCTCGTGGATAATCCTGGATTCCACATAGATAATTGGGATTATATGTGTTTTCATGTGATAACTCATGCATTTAATAAGATGTGTGGATAAAGAAATTCCATAGTGCAGGCGAGGCCATGAAATTTTTTCTAATCCTCTCATAAGTGGGGTGGAATAGGATGTAGTCAGCAAGCCCCAACACTAGTCAACAATGATTATAGAGCATTATAGATGGTTTATTTTTGGAATAATTTATGATATAAAATTCAAAACTCTTACAATATTCGACATTAAAATGAGCCAGGGTGTATATGCATTTTAGAGATGTTTTGAGGGGCTTCAGTGCCTGTTGGATAATTTTGATATCCATGGTGTTGAATGTTGACTATTCCACAATTCTATTGGAATATGGATTATATATAAACTTCTGTAATGTATGTTATAAATTTAAAATATATATATAATGAATTCTGGAATATCTAATTCTTTAGGATTCCATTTTGTAGTAGAAGTGGCTATGATGAGGTCTATTTAGTCATTTAACCTGTAAGAATAGATCATGCTAGAGATTGTGTGTGAGTTAATAGAGGATTTATTTTCATAGAAGTTTTCATCCAGTCAACTATAGGTGTTCAAACATTATATTTATTCAACATTTCATAGTTATGTCTATGAAAATTAATGTGTCACCATAGTGGGGGTGATCACATCATAGATTATATGAAAAGGGATGTTCTATATTTGAACAATGTAAGAACACACTATAACCAGGTTGTTTCCAATTAGCTTCTAGTTTCTATCAGAGGGATTAATTTCATAGATCTCTAGGTTTTTTACTTTAGATTCATGGCACTTTGTGGTTCCATTAAATAGATTGAATACATAGAACAATTATAGAGATATCATATTCAATCCTAAACATTTGTTGGAAATGAAAATAGATGAGAGCCTCAAAAAGGGGAAGAGACATTCAGATCATAAAATAAGAGGTTATCCATAAATATTGACATCAATTAATAGAGGATTTACTAGGAGCCACATTTGATAAGCACATTATTAGAAAGTGAGGAAGAAAAAAATATTGTTAGGTGTATTATGAAAATGTAAATTTTTTAATGTAGATCAATAAAGTGAAAAAGGTAATAGAGAGTTCCTCTTTTTTGAGAGGTACAGTGCTTTTTAATTTTTTTTAAACAGTGAGTTTATAGGTTTATTTATAATTATACATTTTAGAATTAAAATGAAGTAGTGAAGTCAACATTCTGGTGTATTGATTTAAAATTAATTGAATTATCATTAGACTAGACCTCTTGGAATGAACTAATTAAGAATATATTTTTATAATTTTCTCCCTTCAACACTTTTGTAGAGATATTAAGTGGAAGAAAAAGTGTGTCTCCTACATCAAGTTAATGAGATTGTAATCAATGGACTTAAGAGTTAAAATATATGTTACATTTATTCACCCCCCCCCCCGCTAGGTAATTACATGAATAATGGACCAATATGTGACATCATCACCCTCAACTCCATTAAAATCCATACATTCCATCCCACAATCACCAATATCAATAAAATACTACAAATAATTAATGAAATCCAACCCCTCACCATTAGAAACAACTATACATGTTCTTATATCAGTTCAAATCATGGGGTCTATTATTCAAACATATAAATAGAAGAAAATAATATTTTTAGTACATTAAACACAAGGAATAATCAATGTTATATAATCAAACCTTGCTAACCTATAATGAATAAGGTATAAAATCATTGAGACATTTGGTTATAAATTTCATCATACATTAACATTATTTAGTAACTAGATTAATTTATTTGTTTAATACATATTTCATCAAGTATCTCAATGACTACAAAACCTCAATCCAAATTTGATCTTGTATGTAGTTTTAATATATAATGAAAAACTTGATGAATATTTCTAATTCATTATTCTATTTATATTACCACAATTACATAGATACCCAAATTTAAAGAATTTCATTTATGCTATGAAATAATAATAATCACCCCAATTTATTCCCATATTATATAAAAATTGTGATGAGGATACCATCACGAATAAAGTCATAGTCGCATGTGGATAATAAATTGTTTTTTATCAATTATCTTCCTATTATTTAATATCCATATAATAATATTCATTGTCCAATTATCCTTATAATATTCATAAAATATTATGAATGATAATCACGCATTGAAAAATAAAATTAACAGAAGCTTATCAATCACCTACCATGGTCTAAGATTCTTAACCACTACCCAACAATATTATGAAAAAGATGATCATAAAACCCCATGTCACAAAAGGAAATCATAATCATCCTATTATATAGTTATATCCTCCTAAAAAATATGTTCAAAGGAAGTCAAAACAAAAAAAACTTCTATGATTGATCCACCATGAATACTGGCTAGAGGAAAACAAAATATAAAATAAGAGAAAATCACTATGGATCACCAATGATATATCCCATGATTCAAATAATAAAACTCTACAGATGGGTCCTCATTTTTCATGAAATAATAACCTATTATACATATGGATTGTTTTGAAATGGATCAAAATAGTGTGAATTTTAATTTTCATCCAAATCTATATAGGTAAGAGAAATATAAGGCTTTATGGTGTGGTAAGAAATGATTACACGATGATGAGTCTATCTCAACTGAAATCTCATCATCCTCATTGGGATATTATATATCCCCCCCATTAATTCTCAATAAGTATTTTAATCTAACACAGTCATGTAAATATCATGTTGTGGAAAAACACAATATGTCACGACCAAAAAAATTAAAAGGAAATAATTCATATTTTTAATCCATATATAAATTTACCCAACATCCCTTTACATGATGACTCACAATATTACGCTACAACAATCCTTTCCTATAAAAAACAAAAACTATGGAATCACATCCCATATCACATCTTCATGACCACCATCATGAACCCCCATACTCTCTAAAAACTCGTGAATTGGAAAAGAATGGTTCCAAAAAATATAGGACCTTATAAATATTATACTATGTAATGGGATAATATATTTGTTTTACGATCATTATTATAGGCTATATAATCATTAGGTATGATACCAGTAAACATCTAACATGTTTTGAATTATCAATAAATAGTTAATATATATAGGTTATTTAAATGTTAAATATAAATAAATTTTCAATATTAATAGTTTATCTAAAATAAAATGAATTCTTCTAAAATATAATTTAAATATATTAATTTACTTGGGAAAAAATTAGTGATTCGAGAAAATTTTGAATTATGTATTTTTGTTAATTTTTTTGCCATTAAATAATTATATAAGAAAAATGTAATGATGGAATTCGTGGAATGATCATTAAAATATATAAATAAAATTCAAGAATAAAATATGGAACTATAAAGAATTTTAATTAATTATTCATAGGTAAACAGAAATTTTCTATTTAAAACATTATTTTTAATATGTATTATATTTTTTCCATTAAAATTTAAATTTATCACATGTGGGAATTGAAATTTTTAAAAATTTATTTTTAATATATTTAAACAAAATGAATAAACATATATTCATTTATTGTTAATTTTTTAAAATCATTTAATGTTAAAAATGCCTATTTTTAAAACAATTCTTTTTATATATTATTTAATTTTATTTTAATAAAATAAAATGATCCTTATTAAATAAATTTTTTGTTAAATTATTTATTAATATTTACTTTTCAATAAAATAAAAAACATCTAATGATTTTTACTTACTATATAATAGGAATAAATGTATTTTATGCTTAAAAATAAATTTTTCAACATATATATATATATATTATGCATTCATAAATAAAAATTAATTTTTATATCTTTTGAAAATTAATATAGTAAAATTTATTTCATATTTTCAATAATAATTTAAAAATTAGTTAACAAAACAATGTTTATTATTATGTATAAAAATAAGTTACCAAGGTAAAAAATTGAATTACCATCATAATGTGAAAATAAATAAAAAAGGATTAAATGATGGGTAAATACCAAATATACCACAAAACATTATCTTTAAATTTTTGTGTGAGGTACTTATTAACGCCAAATTATCATTTCAAAATAATTTCTTAACTTTTTATCCAAATTCTATGAGAAATTACATTTTCAATTCATTATGAAATGGGTATTTGTGAAAATTACATTAAATGTCACCTATAAAATGACCCTTACACTACCAACATTTACTAAAACCTTTCCTTTGGTTTCCCCTTGAATAACTACCCAATATTTCTATCTAAAATTATTTTCTTGTTTTTTGTGAACCTCTAGTCACAAGTAATCCCAAATATAACATTTTTAAGTGGCTCTCTAAGAGATATTTCAAGTCTTCAATGTAAGTGTCATCCTCATTTTAATACTTATCCTATTACTTCTTCATATTCCTCTTCTAAAATTCAATTATCCACTTAAATAAAATATTTTTAAAATAATTAATATATTAAAAAATTAGTATTATTATTATTTAAAAATATGTTATTACTCATTATATTTTTATAACATTTTTTTATTGTAATGTTTTACCTCTTATATAAATTTTTTTAAAACAATTTCATATTTAATGAAAAATATTACTTAAATATTGGTAACATTATGAAATAATGATTTATTTAATATTATTTTATAATTATTCATTGGTGATATTCTAAATAATATTCACTAAAAAATTAAATACTTTGGTTATTTTAATAAAATTCGAGAGAGTGATTATGAAGCATTCCATGTGAACTGTGATAATAAGTTTCATAAAATGAACTTGGGAAACTAGAACTATATCACACAAATATAATAAATTTTAATGAAAATTATATTGGTTTCAAACCTATGATCCTAAAGCATGAACCTCAATAGCTATAGAAAATAATGTACAAAAGAAACAGGACAATTAACACCCAAGTATTAATTTTCATAAATAATTATGAATAAATGGGTAACATGAAATTATAAGTAAATGTTATAAATGAAAAAATATATAAACATGGTCCGGATATAAGATAATGATAATACTAAATTGATTATATAGATTATTATAGAATCTCTGACCAAGAAGGAATCTATGGTATGTGTCTTTCATCTCAAGTTCCTTTCATTGAGACAAGTTTCATATTATGCACCGATTTCCATTTATATGGTATATAAAATACCAATTTAAAATATATTATTATAATTCCCTTTTTATTAATTTTAGTTAAATATCTATTTCATGTTCAATATTTCTATGTATTTGATTCAAATTTTACCATATTTATAAGGGTGCTTCTCTAATGTCACTATGAATTCGATATTTTCTAGACTAAATTTTGATTGATAGAAAATAGTTTATATGTTATCTAAAAATTCAATTTATTTTTTTATACTCTTGTTTTTTATGGTGTTTAAAATTATTTTTATCATTTAAACTCACTATATTCACAATATAACCTTATGATTTTTGGTAAGTCGAAGGTTTCTTACCTCATCATTTTAGCCTAGAATATTTTCATTCCATCTCCATATTCATTATATTTTTTATGGATGTCCTTCTCTATAATTCTATGATTTCTTAAGATAATTTTTTATTTTATTTATTTTTATTTATAAAATTATTAAAATAATCTCTTCTAAAACATTTTACCAAGGGGTTATTTTCTATTGATGTTGATTTTCTTTACAAAAGTGCGAAAGGAGTCCATTTCTTAATGTTTAACCCATGAACACATTACCCAATAATTTTATTTGGGTTTTCTATATGAATCATCATTTTAATGTTTTTTTGGATTTATTGTGTACTTTTTTCACTTAAGGTTTTATAAATTATTTCATTTTATAATATATGTTATTAAAAATATAAACGGTTTTTTATTTGATAAATTTTTTAATTATCTTATAAATTATTTTTTTCATTTATGCTGACATAATTTAATGTGTTTTTTTCTTTATGGGGGTATATTATCTAATGATATAATCCTGTTTTTTTATATCATGTTTTATAGAAATCATTATGAAACTCAATTGTTTCTATAAATCCCCGACCACATAAGCCCGGAGCTAGTGCATTATATTATTACATTGGTGTGATTACGAGGAATAAAATTTTGAAGGATTGATCTATTAATGAGTCTTGGAAATCCATATTACCTATATGTTACCCATAATACATTAGGATAAACAAAATAAAAACATGATAAATAATAAAAATTAATAAGCAGGTTCCTTGAAAGGTTATTCATAATTTAATTCTTTATAACACAAGGAAAGAAAACATAATAATGGTTTGCTAAAATGCTCAGTAAGTGTATGTAAGGAAAAATAAATAATGAATTAATGAGTTTAAATGAACATGTCATCATAAAATTAGATAAAATAAGAAAATAAAAAAACTAGATAAGTAAAAATCAATATGGTAAGGTAGGAAACTGAAACACATGCCATTAAATCTATAAACTGTGAATGAAATTTATCCATAGATATGTCAGCAAAAAATATCATGGATAATTTTTAACTAGGTATAATTGAGAGGAATTGGGAATTAATTTATTTTATTATTGATGCACATGAAAACCTATACCATCATGACCTTTCATATGATGGTTTAAAACTATGAATAAACACCCATTTAATTTGACCATTTAATTGTCTCATGAGGACTAATTAATTCATCAAGGGGATATATAATCTCATGTCCCCACCCTTAATTTTTTGTCCAAATAATTCATCATATTGAATATTATAAATAAATAATATTCCTTTTCAAAAATCTATATTGAATAACGAATATTGATTTATCAATAAATCCCCACATAATCAAATAACTGGTCAAGTAAACACTATTTGTAAAAATGGCTTATGATTCAAGAAATAATAATCTAAATTCCACATGAATGTGGATATATAATAAAATATGATTAAAATAAATTTATTGCTTCTTGGTAATTTTAACAATCATAAAAGGAAGTGATATTTCAAATATAATCAAAAAGAACATTCATGAAGAGAATAATCATTAAACATTCTATAGTGTCCCATATCACATTGAAACATTTTAAACATAATCACCAAGAAGGTATGAAAATAAATGAAAAAAATAATATCATAATAAAAATTATATTATTGATATTACATGTAACATGAAATTATATACACCATATAAAATTGAATTGGTGTATAAATAAAAATAAGTCTAAGTTTAATGTTGACTGAGATGAAATCCCTTACATTAACCCTCGTCTCTGTTGTGTGGTATTTATCCTCTTTTATAGCGGTATTAAATATGTTAATAACTTATACTAGAACCATAATAATGTTTATAGATTCATATATCATATTCCTATAATAACATACCACTCATTTGCCAACAATCATTGATTATTTTCACTATTTCGTGTGTTAATTACCTAGTTTAGTGAAGCATGTTTTGACTTGATATTTTTTAATCATATAACATATATCATGATTTAATAATTACCATATTATAGAATATGATTTAATTATAATATATATTTCATACATATGTATTTATTATAATCCATAATTTTTGGAGATAATAAATGAAGTGCACCTTTCATGGAGACAGTAGGTCATACGTACTCTAAAACCCTACTTCCATTTCTTTGTCATATTAAAATAATAACAAGTAAATGATAAATATATATATATATATTATATATCAATTATAATATCTATTTAATATAAGTTACGTTGGTATATTAAATTCATACTTAATACATTCCATGAATTGCAAGAATAAATCACATTGCTTTATGGGGCCCGTAGTCCAGACTTTTAAAAATGATGTTATCTTATTTAGAAAAAATAGAAATCATAAAGGTATGTGTTTGAAAAGAATTAAATAATATTAATGAAATAATAAATATCATATATATAATATTTAAATTGTGTTTCAGTCATAATTCCCTACCATGAGAGGTGGTAAGGGAAAATGATCAGTCGTCATTTCGAGAGATGGTAGTTATGTGTACCAATAAATAGTGTGTTTGTTACTTGTTAGATGGATGTGTGTGTGAGTGTAGGTAGAAAACCTAGAATAAAAATCATATTATATTTATTGTAATACTTTTTATATAATCATAGTATAATAATATTTTATGGGGTGGAGAATGGAAATAAAACTAACTAGCATAAGGAAAGAGGTTACCTCTTAATCGGGTAACTACTTTTGGTTTGAACCAAAGAGCTTCCATGGAGGGATTTATAAACAAGGTGGGGCTTATAAATTTTTTGGAGGGATATGGAGGATATATATATATGTATATAATTCTTGAGACAAATTGTATTTAGAGGTGCGAGTAATTGGGGTGGGAGGTGGCATTTTTATAGTTGATGAGGAGTGACACTCTTGTTAATTTGGGGAATAGGAAATCCACCCTTGTTTTTTACATGAAAATTGGATTTCATAAGGGTCCCATTTATATAAAATGTATTATATGCTCTAAATAAGTCCATAAAATGGATATTTATTAATTTTCTAGGTCATTTGGTCCCTCAAGATTAAGGTTTTGTCCTTTATTAAGCATAAGATTACCTTAATCATTCTAATTAATTTAATTAATTTAAAAAATATTTTATGTGAAAAAATATTTTTAACTTATTGGAAATTATAAATTAGGTTGATTCCAAATATGAAATAAATTTTTTTATATTATTATTATAGAATTCGTAAAAATTAATAAAAAGTTAATCTTGTATATGAGACGACAATACATGTTTTTGAAGCTAAAACTTTTGAAAATTTGCTTTATTTTAATAGTCATTTTCAAAGTGAAATTCATTCCATTGATATAAATTGGATTAATTGATAAAACATTTTATCTAATTAAACTTAAAAACTAATTTAAAATGTAATTTATTCTTATAATTAAATTATTATAAGGGGAGGTTTTGAAATAAAATTCAATATTTTTCACAATTTTATAAAAAATGATACATTAATGAAAAATAAAAAAAATAGCATAACCATTTTTTTGTTTATATTTTAAATATAATGTTCTTTTTACATTTATATCCATAAAAGATTCAAAAAAATATATTTAAAATATGTTTTCCATTAAAAGGTGATGAAAATACATTAATAAAAATACAGTATTTTTTGCATAAAATTGTGTTTGTTTTTATATAAATCCAATAAAATATATTGGATGAATTCTGAAAATATTTTATTGAATATAATATATATATCCCATTAAAAACACTCAATAATAGTAATTAAAATAATTAATTAGGGTAAAATATCATTATCAGTATAAAAATATTAATATTTTTTTATATTCAATCAGATTCCATATTTAGTTTTATTTAATTTGTAACCAAAGAATTAATTTTTTTTATAAACCATATATTTGAAGAAGTAATTTATCCATTTTTTGTAACTATTAATTTAATTTCTATGTTATATCTTATTAAATTCAATAACATTTTAATAATATATTGTTATTCGGTAAAACTCATTCTTTCTTGTAATGCAAGGCATTTGAATAAACTCTTTGTTGTGTGCAACATACTCTAACTCAATATCATATTTATTTCACGATATATCATTACTTTAATTTATTTAAAATAGTAATTTTTTATTGTATTGGGGTATTATATTCCATTACATGCTTGGTGATGTGTGTGATACACACAATCAAACAAAATGTTCTTACTTTAGAATTTCAGGGAGTTACAATTTCCAATGGGTTAATTATGTTATAGTGGAATTATTAATGTTTACATATTCATATGGAACAATTATATATGGTTTTTTATAATGATAAAAGTGGGAAAAGAATGATATTTTCCTAAAATTAAATAGATTAATATTTATATCATATGAGATGTCTAGGAATAGAGAGGGAAATCAAACCCCACTGGGACACGATCCACTTTGTGATATGTGGGCCCATAATTATATAGCCCCCAATTAAATTGGTTAAAGTATTATATATCATGAGTTATCACTCCAGAGACTTCTAAGTGAATCCAGTCCATTATAAAACTCTACCTATTATGTGAGGATGGTCTAGTCCGTGATCCTTGACAAAAGATATGGATTTTCATGTCTATGTGTTGCCACATTTATTTGTTATGAAATATTATTATATTGTTTTTTCATTACTCATGATACTAAAACATGTTTCAAAACCCATATGACTAGTGTTGTATGTTATTCCCAATTACTTATTTCATCACACTTTATTTATGAATAATTCTTTATTAGGTATTTTTTTATTCCATATTCATCCACTATTATTATTTTCTCATATACACATTTTTATTTTATCATCGCATAGGATACTGGATTATTATCTTTGATGATTACCCTTATTGAGATTCTAGTATCACCCATTTCTTAATCTATGAAGATGAATACAACATAATAGATGACTATAAGAAACCATGGGTTGAGATTTTTTTTTGGAAGTATAGAAACATCATTATAAATTTATAATATCTTGTCACTTATTTCTAAAGTCACTAATCAATAGCTTATATGGTGTGATTTATTGTTAGATGTAATGAATATTCATGTAAAATGATGCAATATATTTGTATGATACGATTGGGTCATATTTTGTCATTCATCAACATCTGAAGAGGCAAGTTGTATGGTGTTTTGAAAATATTTCAATAATAATATTGATTATCATAACAATAAATTTGATTGAAACCATCAATAAATAGTCGTAATCATATATTTAGAGGTTTCAAAACAAAAGTTGGATACACATGATAAATGTTTGTCCATGAATCGACCTCATTATGATGATTTATGCTTCTAATTATAGAATTATAGGATCAATGTCCTGGAATTTTATGAATGGGTATTTTCAGTCATTAATAGATGCTACAATCTTGGTGTAATTATAAAATACATCAACTAATTAATTTTAATAATTCTAGATTTTCCATTTTGTACCTCTTTGTACCTAGATTTCGCATATTTTTCAATATTAATTAACAAATCCTATTCTATATAACATAAGATGTAATCAAAATAACATGAACATCTCATTTAATAATTAAGACCCAGATTATTAACCAAATTCTCAGTTTTCTAAAAAAAATTAGGTAGTGTATTTCCCGTTGGTACACAGATTTATTCAATGAAAATATATAATAAAACACTATTTGAAAATTCCAAATATGATTTAATAAATTTAAATTATGCAATAGAATCATACTTTTTATTAACAATCTAGGATATAATAAATTCTTATCATATTCATACACATCCTAAAATTGATATGGATCCAACTTTGAACTCAATTTAGAATTCTAGGTTTATTTTTCTAGAAACGATGGCCCTAAAACCACAGGAAGTAAATTTTGAAATTGTGATGGATCGAGAAGAAAAAACAAATGTATCTTCCTCCAAATATTGATCACTCTATTTATACAAAAAAAACAAAATCATTTTGAAAACCGAAATGCAATAGATGATCTATAATATTATTAGAAGTTTCAAATCTCTTGAGATCATATTTCATAAATAGACATTTAATTATGTATCCTTGAAAAAAACATAATTCTATATTAAAAATGATATAAAAATTTTGACACCCTCAATGTAGAAAATATTTTTACCCAAACAATGTTGATTTCTATAAAAATTTATCAAATTAAAATCTTATTATACAATTTGGCATCTATTTGCGAGAACCATAGTTTTTAAAACAAATATCTAATGAGTTAATTTTTTAAAATATTTTAAAATATTTTTTTATATTAAATATTAAAATGTATTATTCAATTTCATTCAGTAAATATGAAGGTATAGATATTAAAATTTAAATAATTTTATAAAATATTTATCATTTTATTAGAATTATTAATTAAAAAATTAAAAAATTCAATATATTTTATAATTGTTAATTATATTTATTAAGATTTTTTAGTGACATTATTTTTTTTCTATCATATTTACTATTTTTTAATTATGTTTATATATATTAGTTTTAATTCATTTTTCATTAGTTTTATACTTTTTATTATAAAATAACAAGTATTTAAGAAAATAATCATGCTTAAATTTGTTTAGTAATAATTTTTAACTTTCCAAAATTTTATTTCTAATATTATATTAAATATAAATATTTTAGTGATTTTCAAAATATAAATTTATTATCTTTTAATATTTTATATTATTTTTTGAATTTTTTAATCTTTTTAATATTGAAATTTTTTTATCATTTATATTTATGGTTTTTCTATTAAATGCAATGTGATTTCGACAATTTATTATTAGTCTCTAAAAATTAATAAATTAAATTCATTTTTTTCTTTTGATTTACTTATATATAAATATTTATTTATTATTTATTATAAAATTACATTTATTTTATTAATTAATAATACATAAATACTATTCTATAATATTTTATTACATTTATAATAATAAGTTTATAATTTTGTATATTATAAAAATATCATATTTGTTTCAAAATTAATAAATTATTAGATTTTAAGTATTTAAAATTTTTTCTACTATTTAAGACGTGATGATTTTTTTAAATAGAATGATACTATAAAATAACAACACACAATTAATTTTTGAAATATTTTCTAATACTTCAATATAATTATTATTATATTATATAAAATAACAATGTTTTGTTGGTTTTTGGATAAGTATTTTATCAGTTTTTTATTACATACTTTTTGTTATAATTTTGTTTCATATTTTTTTCTATATTTAATAATTTTTAAAATAGCTAATTATTTTTTATAATATAGTATTAGTTTTAAAAATTACCCAATTAAATTCAAATTAGTTTTGGTAATATTTAACTAAAATTTTATTATTTCTTAATTATTTAAAATAATATTGAAAATACATTTTAAAATAAAAAAAAATATTTATTATATATAGTAATATTGTAATATTTTTTGATATTTTGTTTATAATGTTATATAAAATAAAAATAATATATTGGTTTTCAAATGACTAATTTATTAGTATTTTTTCATTTTTTAAATTTATATAATTTTACATTTTATATTAAAAATAATTTCTTTAATCATACAAACTTTTTTTTTTTGATTTTTTTTTTGAAATTAATTGATGTAAATTTTCAAACAGTTCCTAAATTAATAATAATTAATTTTTATTAGTGAATTTTTATTTTTTTTATTTTTTATTTCTAATACTAATTTTTACAAATAATATTTATATAATTATGTTAATTGAGTGAAATTAAATTATATTACTTATTACAACATGCTATTGGAAAGTAAAAAAAATTAACAACTAATGTTTCTTATGGATGAACGGGAGAGGTGGGTCTCGTCACCTCGTACTGACATGGTATCACTACTACAACCATGAATCATGAATCTAAAATCATATCCTCTAAATTATCTTGTTAATTGGTTGGGATTGGCTTCCTTATAAAAGAATAAGGATCATGACACAGAGGTTTTGAAGGGCATCTCCTCTTTTTTTGGTTTCTCGAGGGGATAGTTTTTCCCACATGAAAATCATGATCTAAATAAAATAATCCAAAAATATTATACCATGCATGTATTAGCCTTAGATGATATTATTTAATCTAGGAAGGGTTTGTGAAAACACTCAATAATACCTTGTATTTCTCTGATGTAAGTTACAAACCCTATAAATTTATTCATCGTATTATCATATTTAGGGAATATTCTGGGATTTACTAACATTAAGTGTGTTTCCCTCAATCAGGGACTCATCCACATTTAATTCCCTTCTATAAATATCAAAGGATATTCTTAGGTTATAGCCTCTGTTAATATTATTCCAGAAATGCTTCAGATTCATGTCTTGAAATTAAAATCTAACATTTAATATTTATCTTATATATGTGATCAGGTATAGATTAAAATAAATGGTCTTAATTGATTATTATGGAATTTTTATTTTTTTAGACATCTCTTCTTTAATAGGTATTATAAATAAGATCGATCATGAAACTAAAATAGTGAATTATTTTTATTATGAATGTGTTTTTGTTGAAGTTGATTTATGTTATATGGTGATTGATAGGGTGCTTTTATCAAAACCACTTGCTGAAATTTATCTTTGATTTTTGTTTGAGAAAACACCACCATTATTTTGGTTTTTAAAAAATTTGGAAAGTCATAATCTACATGTAGAAGAGACCTAGTTTGTATTAAATTTCAGAAAAAATGTTGGGATATACCACATTGTCAGATAAAGAAAAACCTGAATATTGTCTACAGTACTAATGTTCCGTGCAAGAACCTTGTCAAAAATAATTATGGTCTTGAACATGCTCCTAATATTGTCAGTTCATCTTTATTAAAACCCCAGTTTAATGATGTTGTGTCTTCTATGGAATCCCAAATACTTTATAGTGAAGTTCTTTCCCTAAGGGACTGATTCTAATCTTGTGACGCCTCTAGGATTTCCCCCTACCCATATCAAATGAATGGTAAGGCCTATTTATCATATGCCTATAGTGCATAATACAATCACTTTCTTATCAATGGTAATAATTGAAATGATACCTTAAATGGGTTATACTTTAATGATGTATTTTCCAGGGCAATATAAAGTAAATATGTCGATGAATCAGAAAATATTCAAGATGTTAAGGAACATTATGCTCAGGATGATGCAGATTTTAGCTTGTGGAAGGATATGATGATGGTAAATGCTAAAGTGCAATATTTATGGATCAGTTATAATTTTCCATAGAAACGAAGACTAAAGACTAAAAGAATTCCCATTCTTTATAAAAATAATCACTTTTTAAAGGAAGTGATAAGGTTACTCAACCTTACCAGTCTTTTTCTTTTGAGAAAACTTGTTGGCAATCCGGTTCAATGGGAATGAATTTATCTTGTGAAGGAGTTAATTATTCTTACTCTCATGCAGTGGCTTCCTAAATTAAATATACTCATGATACACCTACTAATATTTCCTCTAGTGAAAATAAAAACCACTTAGTTCATGGGATTCCTTCCATTTATTCCCATGAAACGGAGAATCCCACTCCCTTAGAAAAATTTCCAATTTTTTAGATCTTCTAGATGCTAATGAGGTCATGTCTTCTGGTCATGTATCTAGTTTGTTAGAGAACCATATAAACTCTAATTTTTATACCTTCAACATACACTCACTCACCTATGGTTATAGTGGGTGCAATAGAGTTCAGGCTGGATCCGAATTATTCTCAATTTTAATTTGTACATGTTTATAGTGGAATATATATCATTTTGTTTTATATTTCAAGGTATAAAATGGATATGAAATTGTCAGTTTTAGATACTAGTTGAATATCTTAGTATATTGATTATGGTATTAAAAAATGATCAAGGAATGGTATCAATTATTACTACTAATCCTCATTTGGAGAACATAGATGAGGCCAAGGTGATATGGCCATCTACGGTCATTATAATTCACGTTCCTTTCTTAGAATCAGAATGATAAGGTAAATAATAATATGATTAATCATACCTATTTTGAAATACTTTTTTTCAGTAGTGATGATGATGGGAAAACAAGTGATGTTGTGTCTGATGCTGAAGTCATGAAGGATGATGTTATTTCTGAGCTATCTGATGGTAGCAATGAACAATGGATGTCAGTCAAGACTTAGAGGAGGGGATTATATCCTCGTGGAAGGGGTGCATATCTCTCCCACCATAGTATGATCACATGATCTTCAGTGGGTTGATGATTTTTTGTATCTATTTTCTATAGACATTATTGTTCATGTATGTTCCTCTGATTTTCCATTGATCCACTTTTATTTTAAATAATTAAATATTGTTTTAAATAAAAAAATAAATTAAAATAACTAATTAATTATCTACTAATTAAATATTTCAAAAATAAATAAATTATTAATAAATTAATCAAAAAAAATTAAAAATAATTCAAATATTGTAAAAATAATCTCTAGTTGATGCTCACTAGTTATATTTATTTGGTTAGAATGTTATAAAGAGAATGGATAACCAATGACAGTTTTATGTAGAAATAAATAGGGAAAATGTGTGTAAATGTTCTATTGTATAATTGCTCATTTTTGTGTTGATTTTTTTAAAATTGAATGGTTTCTATCCCAAATAGTATGCATTAAATTTCATCAATAGTGTAGGAATTATTTTTTATGGATAAATTTTATTGTGATGGGTAGTTTCAATGGTCAATTATCCCAACACAAATAGTTCCATCATATTTATAGTTATTCATGACAGAATGAAATTCATCAAAATTAGTTCCATCATATTTAATTTTATTTAGGAACAAATTTACTCAACATAAATACAACATAAATATATTTCTGTATCTTTTTGAAAACTTATTATGGTAGATATTAGTTTTTACATTATAATTGGCATTTCTATAGAGATATTGTAAAATTTCATCACAAAAACTATTTATTCTAGTCAATTAGTGATGTCACACATTCTTACGAAAATTATTTTCAAGGGAATACTTATCTATAATAGATAATCATTTTTATTATAGGTATTTTCAGTGGAAAATAAAATTTCCAAAAATAAGAATAGAAATATTGTTTTTGATAAAAAAATCACTATAAAAAAATGAGTATAAATGACAATAAATGTTTTACTATACTATCACATCAGTCAACAAATGGTGGTTGATGATGTTTTTCATTCGATCAAAGTATAATTGAATATGTGATTTGGGATATATGAAATAGTGATGACTTACTTACAAAATAAATATATGGAAAATGTAGTTCTTATATCTATGAAATATCCAGCATTATCCTATATCATTATTTTTTTTGAGATTATATAGATTATTCTTCAAAATATCAACATATTTTTATGTAATGAAATTTATATGGAATTTATCTAAGGTAACCACATTGAGGATGAGTTGTTTTATTCATGTATGAGGAATTGAAACTAGTTTAACTTTAATTTACATCATGATACTATATATTGTGGTATTTTAATAACCTCCACACTATTATTTCTCTCCATTCCACATTTAATTATATGTGTATGCTCTTACCAGTTAGGTTTACAAAAAAATGGTACAAGTGATTCGTTGTTGGAGATAGTTTTATTCCCAAGGGTAATTTGTGGGAATATTTTATTTGATTTCCTTAGTATTCCCACTATTATCCTTGATAACTCAATTTTGGATCATAAGTATAATAAATTATTGAGGTCTAGAATTGATTTCAAATATTAAATGATTTTATCATCAAAATTGGTAGGCGTAGTTTCAAATACACTACCTCGAGATCAATAAGGTTTTCATTGAATTATCATTACATGACAAAAAAATATTCAATTCATCACTCCATGATATTACCTAGTATATTATTAAACAAATTATTTATTTCCCACAACTTTCTCACACAAGATTTTTTTTAAAAAAGATATATCACAAGGTTGTAATATACTTTATGATGATGCCATAGGGTTTTATCAACCTCAACTTCGAGGGTAATTTTGTTTTTTTTTATGTACAAAATACCCACTGATGATTGAGAGGTATTGAATTATTTTAATCAAAAATAATATAAGTTCCATTATTTTGATCTCAAAATATTTTTTGGGGATTGGAAATTGAGGTCGAATGTTTTTTTCATGGATATAATTTATACATTCGTATTTTTTACGTGGAAAGTTTTTATAGATAACATGGCTATTGAAAATCTTCTATGAATAAGTATTTAATTATCTAATGAACCTAAAAATTTAATATTGATTTATGGGAAGGATGTATCCTTCCTACAATTTATTTATAATTGTAGTAGTTGGTATGTAGTCCAGAGAAATAGGAAACCAGTTTGGGTGCCCAATCCTAGGTTTTTTATTTCATTAAATGAAAAAAAATGAAAGTATTATTTAAGGAACATTATTTTCTACTCATTTTCATGTGGAATCATATTTTCAATTATTATTATAGGTTTTGTCTCATCTTTAGTGGATAAATTAAATTAAAAGGACCCATAGATAAATTTTTGAAAGAATTCATCATGGTTGGGTATGTAATCACGAAGGTCTTCTTTAACATAAGATTGAGAGATGTAGAGGATTGATTAACCTCCTAAGTCCAAAATGATTATATGATGTTTTCAATGTCTCCAAAGGTTTCATAATCACTAGGGACTAATCGATTTTCTATGATCATAAATGAAACTAGAGAGATGGTATTAGATGTTCCAAAGCCATGTACCCTTTATTTTTATCATTATTTTATAATTTTAAAATTGTATAGTCTGGTCAACTAAGTAACAGGTAATATAGTTATTTAATAGGTACACATCATGAAATAGTAAATATACATAGGGCACATATGATGATCTTTTATTTCTACCATATATAGTGATAGTTCAAAAAAGGACTTTTATTATTAAATATGAATCTTTACATGGTGTATATCTTATTAGATAAAAGGATGAGTTGATTCCCCAATTTTGGTTTCCTTTCTTTATGGTATAGTATTTATATTCAGAATGTTTTCTCCACATAAATTTAAGGTTTAATAGGGGTGTATTAAAATATATTTTTTTATCTAACCTACACTACATTATCCATTGGGATTTGTCTCACCTCCCTCTTATAATCACCATCACTAATTTTTAATATTTTAATAGTGTCTAAAAAATATGTGACCAAGAAGAACTCATACCTACCAATTGATATTGTACTTTAGACGTTGATCATAAAAAGAGGCTATAAATTCTTATAAAAATATAAAAAAATCATAAGTGGGTGTTGAAAATCATGTCTTGGATTACTAATTTGAACATGGCATCAGAAACAATGTCCTAAAAATGGCCTTACATGTTAAGTATTCATTACTTCTACTCACTCATGGTGAAATGTATGATTTCCATGTAAAACAGAAAAATGTCACCAATATTTCATTGAAGGAAGTGACATGTGTAGGATGGAATAATATTGATATAGAATCCATTATTCATTAATTTCTTATATATTTTTAAATAATTTATCTTACTTAACAAAATAATAACCTTCTTTCATCCTTAAATGGATGAACTTGGTCCTTTTTAGTGAATTAAATGCTTGTAAGATAGTCTTCATGCCCATGTTTTTATTGATATTACTGAGTGGGAGACACTTCAGTATCAAACTAATGAGATTTTGATAGATATTTGACTAGGAATTCATTATGTTTTTTATATAAAAGTTAGTATTAAATGGTCATGATTAATTCAATAATATTATAGAGATGATTTAATATGTCATATTTCAAAGAATTCGATCAAGGTTTTCCTTTTTGAGATCGAATTAGGTTATGAGAATTATAGGTCCATGTAAATTTGAAGAAAAATCTAATGGGTATTAATACAATGGGTCCCATTATATATTGGGGATATGTTAATTAGTCCCCACAAGGCTTTCATGAAGACTTGGTGACTCATCTTTATCGAAATTTTCTACTATTCAAATGGGTGTTGGATAAGAATTAAAGAGTTGTGGGATCCACTTTTCCTCTTGTTGATGTTACTGAATAAACTTATCACTTATTCTAGAGACATATATTACATAATCAAAGATAGTATTACAACCCATATTAGTTATTTTATTATGTACTCTTCTACCTTGAACACAACAAAATAATTTATGGTAGGTCCATATTTTAAAAAAACATGTACCTAGAATAATTTTGTACCCTTTAGATAACATTAATAATAGAAAACAATAGTTATATATACAAACCTATATTTTATTTTGGATTTTAATTATCTCATGTTTATTATAGATTACACGAGTCCCTTGATAGGTTAAAATATTGATTTTGGTGTATAAAATGACCATAAAATTAAAACTAATGGATTCATTGATACATAAATACAGTTTTTAAATTTTGGATAAATTTGTATCATTTTCTAACCTAGTTAAATTTTTAGGGGTTATGTCTGTGTGTGTTATACATGTATAAATGATAATATCACCTAATTGGAATCTCATATAGAAATTTTGACACTATGGATGTTCCTAGAATTGGGTATCCCCCTAGTTGATGTGTAATTCATGTGTTTCGACATTGAACTCTAGACTAAAAATAGTTGGCTTATAAAAATAGAATACTTAGTAGTTGTAATTTAACCTTGGGATATATTTTTTAAATTCGTTTCAATGAGGGTTATTCATTTCCAATGATATATCAAGTGGATTAAACTCTTTCATTTATGTTCCTAGTGTTATTAATTTGGTGAAGATGAAGATCTCTAATTAAAGTGAACTTCTGAATTGATAAAAATTGATCAATTTTGTAGGATGCTTTGATTTTTTTATTATGCATTATTTTTATGTTATTCAATCCCTTTTTATTAATGAGTGTATCATATGAATTGTAAGTATAAATTTTATCAAATACTTTTTATAAACATAAATTGAAATTTTTTATTTGATATACGAAGATTATTTAACTAGTGATTAATTTTGTTTTGTAATGAAAGTGTATCAAAATGTTCATAAAAGAAAACCATTGTTAAATATATTATTCAGTAAATATATGAATATAATTTATATGTCTTTGAAAAGACTATTATTGAAAAAATTATATATTAATTATTAATCTGATATATTTTAAAGGTAATCCATTATTTTTCCAAATTTATTAAATATAATTTATGCTAATAGATTTATTGTTTTGTGAGTTCAATTTTATTAGTTTTGAGAAGAATAATATAAATATTAATAAAATAATTTTATTGAATTATTAATTTCATTCCATATATAATGGAATATGATAAAAAAATATGAGGTAATAAATATTATAATAATTCTCCATAATTCCATATTCTGTTGTTTTTTATTGAAAATCTTGTTTGAGACCCAAACTTCTAGGTGATGAACATTCCTCCATCCACCATATTTTTATATCCTACCTTCCTAATAAGAATCATCTTATCATAGATTGATTTTTATTACCAGTATAAATCACTAGAGGGGGTGAATGAAGTTTCTAGAAAAATTATATTAAAACATTATAAAAATTAAATACCTAAATTTGTAAAATACACCCAGTTAACTAAAATAGTAGAATTATATAATCCTCCCATTTGAAAAGGTTCTAAACAATTTGATCAAAACATTGTTAATGTAATTTTGAAAAGACCTTAAAATTTTAAACTAATCTACAAGTAATATTCACTATATAAAAAACACTACATAAAGCCTACATCCAATGTACGGTTTTTTATTAGATTTAAATTATATAATGGTTTTAAAAAAATGTAAAAATTTTGAAAATAACACAAAAAATAAATTAAAAAATGGGTTACATAAAAATAAAAGACCTAATCCCTTACACTTAGAAACCATCAATATAAATTATTTTATTAAATAATAAACTGATCCACAACATTCATTAGGTTTTTACCCAACAGCACACAAGTCTAACATAGTGAAAATCCTTTTCCATAGCTATATATATTTGATAATAAGTTTCCAATTCACACATGATGTCTACAAAAGTTATACATTGGAGAAAAAAAAAGAAAATAGATAAAATAGAGTGTCCAATACCCTCCAGTTTAGTGATGGGGACTATGAATTACAAATAAATGGTGTAAAACTGAAAAAAAAACTCTAAAAAGTTCTAAAAAAATTTTCACATAATATAAAATATAAATAATTGATGATGCTAATTCTAAATAGATGTGTGTTTTGATGTGTCTTTGCGTTTTCCCATAAATATACTCAACTGATTTTGTACAAAAATGTTGGAAAAAAATCACTATGGATGTATGGAAAACTCTTTCTTCTCTGTTAGATGATTGGTCAAAGTTATTCCACACACAGGTGTGTTGATGTTTTTTTGTCTCATCATATTAATATAAATCCCTACAACCATGAACTCATTCATAGTGCACATAAATAAGTTCTTATAACTTTATATCATTTCATATAGTCCAATTATCCATTGAATTATAATATAGAATAAAAAGAATACTCTTTTTAAGAGGCATATATAAAATCTTACAATCCTTTAAAAATTTTGTGGAGTTGTTTAATCAAAACACATCCTTCAAACCACATTCCACTAACTTAAATTGAATTCTTAAACGAGTTATTAGAGATCTATATTTGAATTTGATTCTAAATTTTTTTGGAGGTAGATCAAGTTCTAGATACACTGGTGGTAGAGGACTAATGTTAGACCTATTTGGAGGGAGATCTATCTAAATGGATATATTTCAAGATGTATATCTATCTTGAGATAGATCATTAAACTATTGGTATATCTATTTTGAAGTGGATTCTTGTGGAAGAAGATCTGTCTGGTGGTATATCTTTTAAACTAGAGGGGGTATTTACTTTGTGGATTATTTTAACACATATTATCTTGAGATAGCTGGTGGTATAACGTTTTTAACTAACGATGGGTGGTCATAGTAGATTCAAGACTTAGATAATTTTGTTTACTGTATCCAATAAATAGTTGATTATCCTAAGACATGAAACTTATTCTAAATAGACTAAAAATTATTTGAGATCATTAAAATAAAATTTTCCTGGACTAATACAACAATATCCCCTTTTTGAAGATCATAAATCATGAATTTCATAATCATATAAATAAATATTTTATTAAGTGAATAAATTCAGCACAATATTCTTTACATTCGAGTTCATATATGTAATCCATAGTAAATATATGTTCCATTCAAATTTTCATTCATGCCATAAATTCTTCTACCTTATTTTAGATTATCAAAATGAACGAATAAATATGATACAAGTAATGATAGAATTATGAATAAAAAATAATTCCCATTAAATATCAAATATAATTTAGTAAAACCTAAATTAAGTGAAAAATAAATCTCAATGAAACCATAATCAAAGTACAGAATAGGTCTCATCAGCCCAATGGGATGTAGATACCACTTGGACCTTTCCTTTTCCTATAACTAAAGGAGAAGAAGTGAAATAATGGGGTGAAGGTAAGAGAAAAAAATAGATAATGCAACCAGTGGGAGATTCCTGACAACTTCCATAGAAGAATGTACAAAAGGATTAACTATTATATAAGTTATATTTAGGGGAACTAATACAGGTGAATAATGGGAGATAGTCAAAGGAATTTCTATAAGCACAATGAAAATATTATAGGTTTTATAGAGAAATGGTTCCATTATCTAAAATAATAGGTATTCACCCAGCCTCAATGCTCCATGTCTCTGAAAAAGTAATTATTTTCTTTTATAAATAGCTTGAGAAAAGGATCCAAATACATTAATTGGTTAAATTTCTCATTGAATTCCCAAGTAATAAAAATTATTTACATGTTATTAGATAAAAACATAATGTGATAATTGAGATCATTCTTGGTGAAAATACTTGAGAGACAATACTAATTTATATAGTGGAAGTTTCTATTTCACTTTTAGTCACATTAAATCACTCTAAAAAAGCTCAAAAATGTTCTCAATATAGTGTTTTATTATTATGAAGCTCATCCTAATGAAATAAAGATAACTCACCAACCATATCTTGTATCTATTCTCTCACAACAGATCTGATAAACTCATCATCAATAAAAATAGGAGTAGGGGGATTTAGAGCTCTAGATGAAGAAGATCATAAAGTGGACAGAGAGTCTAGCCTCCCATATAAATCAAAATCTCTCTACATTAGCCTCTCTATCATATCATCCAAACACAACTTAAGGGTATTGATCTATTCTATCAACTTTTTTATATATATTTCTATATTTATATTCATTATAAAAAATTATATTAGAGATGAGCCACTACTAAGGATACAATAAAAGTCATATGACTCTTATTAAGTATATTATCTAATAAGGAAGAAGACCTGATCATCCAACTGAGATCTAATAAAATATCTACTCTAAAAGATTTATGATCATCCAAAGTGATATAGGTGGTCTGAGTAGGATTAAAAGGAGGATGTTAAGTTTTCTCCTAACATTGAAGTGAATAATCCTCATTACCATCTTCCACATTAATTACATCATAATTAAATGGTATCAAATTCTCTCTCTCATTAATAATTTTAAATAAAATACTGTATTATTTATCTAAGAGACATTGATGGTAGGTCCACCATGATGCATTGGACATCCCTGATCGTCATCATTGCCACTATTATCAGCATATTGGTCAGAATAATCGAAGATAAACATGGTAGATCATAAGGACAACCACCCCTGGACGGTTCATTATCCTTATCTATTTCAAAAGAAACTAAATCAATAAAAAAAATAATCCTAACCTTCTAAATCTTTTATTTAATCTCTATAACTATTTTTCTAACATGTTAATGTAGGTTGGTAAGTACCTCTCCACTCTCCTCTAATAGATCTACTGAACTTAGTTGTAGTCTAAAGTTGGGTTGACTAATCATATGCATCTCCTGAATCAACATCATATTTAGAATCAATATACATCATAACCACATCCAATTGACTCTATGAAGAATTTCTTTCCAACTGAGAACCATTTCAAACTTTATATTCTTTTTATTAATCTTATAATTCAAATAGCTTTTTATTGTTTAGAAGAAAGTGATGTGGAAAAGGATATCCAAATGAATCATTATATATTTCAAAAACATCAAGGTAATTCTCATATTCCACTTAAATATATACATACTTATTTAATTCCTAAATTTATAACATTCTTTCAACTTATGCACTAATAGAATCCTCGCCATCTTCATTAAAATAATATTCCACCACCTCATCTATCTCTATAATAGGATCTACAAAATCTCATAGTGTTGAAGTGTTCTCAACTTGATTGAATCTCTCATAGATTTTATCATTATCCACTACACATATTTTCAACCATGGGTTATAATTGACATTAATTAACTTACAGGATAAATGGATAATGAAAAAACAATCACACTTTATTACATTTTACACTTCTTAAAAAACAATTCCACTTTCTTAAAAAAATCAGAGACCATCTTAGGTAGGCAAGAGAGTTTGATCTCAAAAAATGATTCTATAACTCAATTAAAAAGACCATAAAATATCTATATTTATTAGTTTATTCTATTAATTTAATAAAAAAAATTAATATTCCACGAAACTTCATAGTGTTTATGTCCCACTACCTCATACATAACATGTGAAAGATATAATAAAAAACAAATAGCATTATTGATTTAATTGAAAAGTTGTATGTCTTACAAATGTTTTGTTCTCAGTGAGATTAAAATAAACCCCCTCAGTCAAAAAGTTCTCAGTGTTTTTGGGAAATGATCCTTGAAAATCATCATGAATCCTTTGATGGGGAATATTGATACATTTATCCAATTTTAATGACTATAAAACAATAAATTTAAATCTACAAATTTATTGATAAAATATTTCTTCTTTGAAAACTCATAATCCAAAAACATGTAGAAATCATGAATAAAATGTTGGTAGAATGTCAAATATTTCTTTGAAAACTATCCTACCCATCCTTGGTGGTACATTACTTTTCCAAATGTTACACTTTCTGGAATATATCCAGGAAGAATCAACTTCATTCTCAGTAATTTCTACTCTATATGCACAATGGGGGTTCCCAACATATATAATCCAACTCAATTATGCTCTACATTTATTCTTAGGATGTAACTCAACTATAAAAAATGATGACACTTCACTCAAACCTCTTTCTAAAGGATCAAGAGGTTTGTGATCAATGATGAAGGGTCATTGGTCGATAAAGAAAGAGAATAGTTTCAAAGGGAACTCATAAGAGAGAGGAATTTAATTTACACTCAAAATATGGTAATTTTATCATTTAATGATATGAGAAATAAAAATATAAAAAGAAAAATAAATATCTTAGAAACATAATAATTTAAATAAAAAATAAATAGATGTAATATAATTTGTAGTAGTAGTGACCTAATCATTTTATGCTAATGATAGTATAATTTATATAGCATAAAACATTATATTATCTATGGTAATATACCGACAGTATAATATCTATGAAAGATCATACAATAGTAGATCTCCTCACTGTAGATTACCCAATGGTAGACCACCAAACAATAGTTCATAAAATGGTAGATATCCTAATGTATCATAACTCAATAGTGGATCACTCAGGGTTGATCACCCAATGATAGAATATATAATGGTATATTTTAATGGTAGTATTGATTTTTTTATTTTCTATACCAAGAAAATTAATGTATAAAATATATAACTTAAACCCAATTTATCAGTCCAATTTCATGTATTATATATCTTATTCACTCAAAATTCAATGATTTTGTGAATATGTTTGTAAAACTATGTTCATTACTAATGAATTCAAGTGTTATATAAATCACATTTAAATGGACTCGAAAAAATTTAAATCATATACCAATATGTTTGCTAATTGATTGCATAAAAGTGTTCTCAAAAAGGTCAATAGCACTTGTATTGTCACATTTTATTAGCACATCTTGAAATCTATATCCATTGTCTAGGAATGTGTGTTTCATCCACATAATCTATTCATAATAGTGACCTAAAGCTGTGTACTAGTCTTAAATAATTTATAATGAAATATATTTATGTTACTTACTAAACTATGAAACTACAGACATTAAAAAAAGTAACATATTCTAGGAGATCATTTTCTCTGTAATTTACAAAAACTAAAATAAAAATCTGAATTACAATTGAAGTAAAAAGTATTTTTCCCTATAATAAAACATTTGTAGGTTGGTTGAAATTTTTATGTATTTTATAATTAATTTCGTAGAATGTAAATGGGAATATTTTAGGTTTTATTTAAATTTAACACATGTAAATATAATAAATATAATATCTTGTTGGATGACACTTAATTATAGTAAAATCTCAATTATACATTTATAAATGGTTTGATCAACTAGTTTCCCAATTTCATAAACATTCAACTAATAGGTGGTAATCACTAGAGTATAACTTACTTTTTTTCTATTTAGTCCAAAACATTTTAAAAGATGCTTTTTGTATATTTACTAGTTTAAAATAATCCCATATTCACTTCAAAAATATGAAAACCCAGAAAAAAAATTAACTCCCCTATCAAATTCAATTTTCAACATTTATAAAAATTCATTTTACAATGGATTTCTTGAATATCTAAGTATAATTTCATCAACATAGATTTCTACTGCTGAAACAAATTTTAAAATTATTTTATAAAATAAATTATGATTTTTTATTCCTTTTGTAAGATCATTATAAATAAAAATTAGTTCATCACACCATACCTTGATCTAAGAGATTTTATTAAACAATATAAATAATTTTAATTTAAAAATATTATTTGGAATGTGAGGGTATTGAAATATATGGGGATGTTCCACAAACATATCCTCAATTATTTATCAATTTAAGGATTAAATATTGAAATCTATTTGATATAGTTTAAAATCTAAATGTGCTTCATAGGTTGGAAATATTAGGATACATTCAGGTCTGTATGTTGGGTAAAATGTTTATTCATAGTAAATACCTTCCTATTGACTGTACCATTATTTTATCAATTGTTATCTATTTCTAATTATATTTCTTACATCAAATATTTTATTCCTAAACACCTATTTACATTCAATGTTCATGTAGTCCTTTGGTCATTCAACTAGTTCCTAGACTCTATTTCCCTAAAATTTATTCATCAATTATTTCATTTCCATCACCTAGAAATCAACATCAACTAATTCCATTATGTTCTTAAGTTTATATTGTGATAAAAATTTATTATGTTCCACTTGGTTTCTAAGAGGATCTCTAGTCTAAGATACTTTATTTAGGTATCCTAAAAAGGCATTTAAAGGGTGGTATCTATGAGTCATAATATATAGAGTATAATAATTATTTGATACTTTAAACAGTTATATAGTTTCAGGTTCAAACACTTCCTAAAAGATGGGACATTTTACTACAATAGTTTTAATACAATTATCACAAGGTTGAAAAATGATATCCTGGTTGGAAAGTTCATCCTCTAACATTTTTAAGGGGGTATTTGTTTCATGTGGATCAATCACACAAAATTGTACACGTACGAACTCTTAAAAAATCTTGTTTTTTTATTGAATACCCTGTATGATTTAATACATGATGTATATCCATGTAAATTTCATTTTCTAATTTAAGATGAAAATTTTACTAAATTATCTTTCGTATTTATAATAAAGACATCACAACGAATGACTCTATAGAAATTAACCATGGATTTTATACCATTCAATGACTCATATGGGATTTTTATTGAAAATAGCCTAATTTAAAAACTATTTATAATATTAAATGTTTTATTCATAACTTATACAAAAAATAAATAAGTAAATCATTCTCATTGATCATGGTCCGTAAATTTTTTTGAATGGTTCTATTTCTCCTTTCAATAATAATATTCTATCATGGGATCCTAGGAGACAAAAAGTTATGCTTATAGCCTTGTTTTGAGAATAGAGATTCAAAACCATTATTTTCAAACTTATGTGCATGATCAATTCATAAGGTATTAATATTATTTATTCTAAGATTCTACACGAATTTATAATATTTTAAAAAATTAAGAGAGATATTACGTTTTAGGAGAAAGGAAAAACACCCATTTGTATCTTGAATAATCTTCCACTATAAAATAGATATAATGTTTTCCTACTAAAATGTAATTTTCATAAGGTCCAAAAAAATCCATGTGTACTAACTCTTGGTTATGAGAAGTTGAAACATCATTTTTTAAAATAAATTTTATGTTATTATCCAATTTTATAGTTATTATAGAATTTATCTATTGGAAAATGTAGTTTTATTAGACCCTTGAATAATCCTTTCCAAGATATATTTCTATTTGAGTATGGGTTTTAATAGCCTGGTCTCGCATACCCAATACTAGGCTCTTTATGAATGGCACATTAATAAGAAATGTTTTGAGGAAATAATGATTTCAAATCAACAACATAAACATTATCCTTACACAAAGTAGTAAAATTTAAAACATATTTGGAATCATATAATTGGAAACATTATTTTGAAATTTTATTTTTTAATCATCATAAAATAGTATTTATATACTAAAAAGTTTGTATTTTAATCCATATAAACTAAAACATTAGAAATTAAAACAATGATAAAGATACTAATTTTACCATGTCCAATTGTTTTTGTTTATTATTGTCACCAAAAGTTACATGACCACCATAAATTATTATAAGTTTATTGAAACAAGAGTTTTCCCAATCATGTTTTGGGAACATCCAATATTTATATAATATAAGTGCTTATTGATACTCTTCAACTATGTTTCCTATAGAAATTTTTAAACAATAAATTATTTTGGTACGCATATTTTCTTAGGTCTAGAAATGCTAGCAATAACAGTTTTAGGAAACTAAATTTCTTAACGGTTTTCTTATAATAATACTTCAAAATTATAAATTTGATAATTTTTTTTGTTTTATAAGATTAAGGATAATTTTTAGAACTATCCGAATAGAAATGAGGTATGAATTTATTCTTATAAATGTTTCTCTATTCAGGTTGGTAACCAATACCTGTTGTATATTAATGTTTGTTTTGGTTACCAAGGATATAGGTTAGAGTATTTATTCCATTAGTGATTTTTACAAATCCTTATTATGTTTCCTATTATACAATTTGATCTCAATTTATTCCTTTAATGGTAGATATTTTTTACATGTTTCTAAAAAAAACAGTTTTAAATTGAGCAGACAAAGCATGTAGATCCTTTAAACTCTAGTATTTATCCTTTAACTAAATAAACTTTTATTCCACTATATTATAATATATAGATAAATAAATTTTAGACATATTTTCTTAGTAATTTGCATTCTCATAGGGTGAATAAATTTTTTCAGTAGATGTTATAAGATTATATAATACCTCATATGTATTTTCCATGAAACATATTTTTGCCATATATTTGTCTCATCACTACATGAGCCTGTATCACATGATCTATCATCATAAAAATTATATGTGGTTTTCAGGGACTTTTTATAAATTTTACTTATATTCTAATACTTTTTATTATTTTTTAATTTATGAAAATATACTTTTTATGTCATTCTCTTTTACAATCATAGAAAATTACTTAATTAGTGGTGTCATCCTTTTTCCACTATTTTATCCAATTTCATATTCTATCACACTTACCTATGTAATTTTTTTATTAAATAATTTATTCTTCCTATAAAAAAAATTAGTCATCTAGTAATGTGGTACATTTCCTCATCATAGTTAGTAGGTGATTCACCATCCAGATACATTTTATCTTCGAACTTCTCTTTTAGCTTTGAGTCAAATGTCTTGAAGGCTATTAAACTACTATTTGTTTCATATTCATATTATTTATTTACATTCATTTATTTGTTTTACATCATTCTTTTTCCAATGTATTGTTAACTATGAGTGCTCCGATATGATAGGATTATTAGATTGAAACTGAAGTTCCTCTCCATCTGTCTGGTAAGCATCTAATAAGTATTATTACTCAGTCTTTATTGGCAATTTGATTTCATGGTTCATGTATAGTGTTTACTATTTACATAACCTAAGACACATATCATAAATGGATTCATTAGAATTAAATTTAAATGAATCATATTTAATATTATTGGGTGTTAAATATATTTACTTGACATCTGAGGTTCCCAATGATAAATAGCTAGTGCATCCAAAATATTAAAATCTATTGAATATAATTATACTATGTTTTTTATTCATATAATTAACCATAATATAATGAATTCATAGATATAAAATTACAATCACATACATCCTCAGTTGTATCAATCCAATCGTCCCTCACAGCTTTGGGTTTTTAATATATATCTTCAATAAAAGTCCAAATATTAAAGGCCATAATCTATAACTGAATTATCATCTTAATTTCACTTTGAGCATAGTATTTAAATTAAAAAATGAGTCTTAATAGTGGTATTTACTTCTTTTCTATGATTATACACAAATACCTAAATGTGGAACTAATAAAAATTTATAATCTTTAGATACAAGTAAATAACTATAAATAGTGTTTTAAAATGATCTGATTCAATATAATGATCATAGTGGAAAACTCAAGAGGGTGGTGAAATGGGTTTCCAATTAAAAAATTTCAATTAAATAAATTTAAATATTAAATCCATCCATCTATAAAATAAACTACATTAGATAACATATTATATTAATATAATTTGTACTTATAAAAATTTTGTCAACAATTTGATCAAAACTAAGTTAACATAATTTTGAAATCACATCAGCATTTGAAACTAACCTAATATAATGAAACACCTTATATAAAATAGAAGTTAGATCTTTCTATGAAATCAATTGTTTGTTATAATATTCAAAATAGATACAAGTTTTATTATAAAACAAGGTAAAACAAAATAGGAAACAACATATAGAAAAAATTAAATAAGGAGTTCAATCATAAGACATGACCCAATTTCCTCCACTTATAAATCATACACTGCCAAGAATGTTATTATTTAATAAACTGATCCACACACTAGGTTCGGTTTTTATAAAACATATCATAAGGAGGCCTAGTAATATAGTCTCTTTCATAGTTATTCATTGGATAAAAATTTTCCAGGATACACCTAAACTCTTCCATACTGATACATAGGAATAAAAAATAAAATAGTTTAAAGGTAATGTTATAAGCTCTCGAAATCATTGTAGGAGATTTTGTTTTATATATAAATAGGGTAAAACAAAAATAAATCTTTTAATAATGCTAAAATATATAAATAAAAGTATAAAAATATTTAATATTTTATGAAACTCAGTCTAACCAGCTTCTATTGTTCTGGACACATTGAGTGTCTCCTTGAAGAGTTTAAATGATGTTTTCATTGAAATATAGTAATAAAATGTTTCATGGATGTATGGAAAAAACATTGTTCTTTTTTATCTGATTAGTTAAGATTCATCCACACACAAGTGTTTCAAAAAAAATTAGTCTCTATGTATGAATGTATATATCACTACTACCAAGTATGCATACACTACATTCAAGAGGAAGTTAATCCTATTTTATAAAATTCTAAATGGTCCAATTATTCGTTAAGTGTAATAATAGAATAATAAAATTCCTCTTACTAAGATTAAAATTATAAATTCTAACTAGCCATTAAAACTAATGTGGAGTTGTATAAGAATAATCATTATTAAATCCACATTCCTTTAACATGTGTTGGATGTGTAAACATTCCATTAGAGAATTAATATTGAAATTAATTTAAAAAATATATGGTAAAATATTTGTTGGCAGATGCACTAGTTGTAGCATCATTGAAATGGTGGTAGATCTATGAAGGAAGATATATCTTGTAGTATATATTTCTAGTGGTTGATCTTTTGAACTGGAAGTATATATTTTGAATGGGTGGTAGATCTATCTGGTGGTATCTATTTTAAACTACTGGTAGCTTTTCCCGGGAAGATATTTTTTACTCTCAGTATCAAGAGAAATTTGGTGGTAGATATTTCAACTAATAGTATATGGTCATGGTTGATTCGGAATAATTCTAATTTTGATTAATGTAACCCAAAAATAGTTGTCTATCATAAGACATGAATTTTTTTGGAATCATAATAAATATGATATGAGACCATTAAAATGAGGAGGTGCTTGGACTAATACAATATTTAAGATTTAGGTTGGTGAGACTAAATATTCCCTTAGATGTAGTGGGTGTGGACTCTAGGATTGAGAGTGGCATGGACCTATATGAAATTGCGGGAAAAAGTAATATGAACTATAGTGGTGATTGGAATGGAGATGAATTCTATCGGTGTTTACATGTAGAGGATGGGACATGATGGTGATGTCCTAGAAATGGATTAAAGTGACACTCATAGGAAAGATAATGTGTAAATGTTGATTAGTAATGAAGATGGATTTGGTTCATTTTCTTTAGTACATGGGATGTGGTCCCTAAGTCATGTGTTATGTATGTTACATTACCAGATGAAAATTTCGTAATGATCTACAAATATCATATTTAATGTGGCTATAGGTCAAACATTGTGTATACCATTCCATATAGAATAATTTTTCACTAAGGCATACACTGAGTCATGCAACTGGTCTCACTCGTGATGTGGTATTTGGAACTTCTCATGTGCATCAAGAACATGAATCGTGATTTTTTAATAGTACATTCTGTGTAATATAAATTACATTTCATGTGATGAATTCTCCTAATATATTATATCTATTATTTCCCAAAGTATCGACATGGGGGAACTCCATCTATCCACTTTATATAGGTTGAACCTACATGGGGTGAGTGTTAGCAATACACAACCAATGTTTTTTAACCCTTCAAAATAATTAGGGAATAAGTTTTTATTCCATCGATTATAGCTCCTCCATTCAGGAATGGGATACATACCCCATACAATCCTATTTTTGTTCTGATGCCCCATACTATAATAGGGATTTCTACCCCCCACCCCCCCCCCCCACCCCATAGATGATGGGGTGTGGGTCCTATACTAGTGGAGGTTAAATTTTCACTATGATATTGGTTAGGGTTGTTTCTTTCATCTGGGTTTAATGTCACCTCAACAAACAAGATTTATTTAGCAGTGTTTGAGTCCCCTTTTAATGTTTTATTAGGGTTTAATTAGATTTTTGAGGTCTTAATAGTTATGGTGATAAGTTATGTATAAATTATGTGTCGGGTGTTATATCACAATTGTCTCATTGCCTTCGGGATATTACCAATAGCTAGGTTTTTGACTAGTTAATTTTGTTATATTAGTTATATTAGGTATCTACAGATGGTTTGGAGATAAAAAACTTCAAATAAATTTTCTTAGATGTTTGGGAGTCTTCCTTTATCTATAGTGGTCTTGATCTAAGAGTATATCTTTTTATACTCACTGCTAAATTATCATTTCACCCAAATGTGTTGTGTATTTTTAGATATTTTTTAGTCTTGTGTGGCCTTTAGAGCTAGTGGAGCTAGTGGATTTGGTCATGTTGATTTTTAATTGTGATTAATGGTGTTTGGTATAGTTTGTTATTACTGGTGTTCACTTTCAATATGTTTAGGTTGTACAAAGGTCATTTTCTCTATTGTATATGAGGTTTTTCATCTGACATTATATATTCTACATTTAACTCCTCGAATCATTCATGTGTTGTTGTATTGGATAGTTTTTTTCACATTCATGCATCTCTTACATAGTTAAGTTATATAAATGATCTATTGGCGTTAGATAGATATATTGTGTGTAAATGGGTTTTATATTTGATTTTTTTTAATATATGATAATTCCTATCATATATGTATTTGGCTTATTGTTGATAGTTTATAGTAGCTTTCCAATTAGGGGTGTTCTTTGGGTAATAATATCATCCTTAGACTTACCAATGTGTGGACTCGGTTGATTAGATCATGTAATTATACTTCACAAAAGAGATTTATCATGTAGGATACTTCAAAAACCTCTAATAATGGGGACATTAAGAACATAATATTTAAAAATAATTTATGTACTTATGGGGGTTTCTCCTCCTTCTCATTCGGCATTGGCATCAATTGTGTCTTCTTTTCAAAGGTTATAAGTGGTATGATGTTTCAATGGGTGTGGAATAGAAAGTTAGTGTTATGAATAGTTTATTATATCCATCTCTAACGACTTAATAACTATGAGTATCTTTTATTTAGGTGATATAATAATTATATTTTAATTAATTTCAATTTGGTATATCATACAACTCACATTCCTCTTATAGTAGGGTGGCTAAAACTCGTGTCATATTTCACAAGGGATTTTCTAGTATTAAAAAACATTCATTTACAATTTTTTAGAGAAATTACTTGATGAATAACATGTTTTGGATTGTACAGTCTATCATTCAATGATATGGTAAATTATTCAGGTAATATTTTATACCATTAACAACATGTTTTCATATTTTTGGAAGCACGTTCAAGTTTTCCCCAATATTCAAAATTATATACCACATAACATGATTTTTATAGAATGAGTATGTCATACTCATCCCACTCTCAAAAATAAAAGGATTATACTCATTGTACCAAGCATTAATAATTGGAATTGAAAAGTATATTATTAATACTATGGTATATGTGGTGGTAATTCATATATCCTAATAGTTTTCTAGGCCACGTATGAGACTAATTTTTTATTGAGAGTGACAGTGGTAAATCCATGTTATAGGTCCTCCTTTTTTTATGATGACACATATCATGATATCGTCTTGTTTCAAGAAAAAAATTACCTCAAATTTTTCGTTATTTAATAAAATTCTAAGAAATAACTAGGGTATTTATTTATTTATTATATTGTGGTTGACTTTTTTTAACATTCTAAACATCAATATTTATTAGATACTAATAGGGGAGTTGAATATAAAATTATTATTTTGTTGCATTCCATCATGATATGAAATTAGAGATTTATATATTCCTCCACGTTTTATATTTTGCAAAGTTATATTTTTTCACCTGACATAATGTTCAATTAAACATAAAATATATATTCGATTAGAAATCCTCTCAATTAGTGATGGTATTGGTTTCTATGTTGTTATGTAAGATAAAATAGGATCCTTATAATATTTGAAAAAACAGTTGGATCCATTCCAACACATTATTCCCAGTGGTCCCTATCATCACACTACATCCAGATCTGAAATGGATACGATGTTACTTCAAATCCCCCATACCATTGAATGATGATAGTATGATATAAAATTAAACTTACTGACATAGGGGTTATGTTCATCAAATAAGGATTTATATTCCACCTAATATACACTACTTTTAACTATGACACAATAAATTATTTTCAAGTGATAATAAAATCATGTTTTATAACATTCATCTTTGCCCCTATGTAAGGACATGAAATGGATATCTCTCTTAAATAAGATATTGGTGTTGGTTTCATTGAAGAAACTCTTAGTGTTACACAACTAATGTCATAGAAAATTATATAATAATTTTATCATTCTATTATCATAGAATGGTTTCCCTAGAAGGAAGAGTGATTTCCTACAACATTGGTTTGTGAACTAATAGAGTTGAGGCTTGTAATTTAATTTCATACTTGTTGGGAAGGGTCCTCTAGATAAAATATAAAATAATTTTCTAATGATTTTTAATTTATATGAATAATTAGGGAATTTTCTTATCATAAAAAATGTTTTCTCATTAATTTTATGTAATAGGTGTGAAAAAAATTGAATCACCCTTTCCCTTATCCAACATGATTTGGGAATATATAAATCATAGATGGGGTATAACCCCCAATACTCAATCTATCACATGTCCAATTATGTTCACACCCTCATCATACCTTTTGGTGATAGTGTCATTTTACTATAATTGGAACTCACTTTCTAGTTGATTGTAAAAATTATATTAAAAGGCATTAGTGAGCACACTAGTGATAAATTATACTAACACTGACTCTCAAGGAACCTAATAATCATCTAAATTTTTTTATTATAGTTCATCATATTTTGATTAACCATTAAGGTAATTTTCATGGGTGTCTATTATGGTTTATCAATTGAAATGGATTAATGATTTATATAAATTGTATTAGTTTACCTCATTGTACTGATATACTCAATGAGTTGTACCAAATAATTCCTCATTTTATGTGATCATGAGTTAATTGCAGAAAATTATTACTGAACATAAACTAAGAGGAATAATTGGTTGTAATTTTATATGTGTGTCTTCCCCCAGCCATATGAATATTTGATTCCTTATAGGAGGCAATGTGTTGGTCAAAAATAATTTTTTATTTATCATCATTTTAGGATATGAAATTTTTTATATATTCACACCATTCATATGGGATAATATTTTTCATTGTATAGTACTCTTGTATCCTTTTATGCTTATCAAACCTATTTTTCATGTCTCTTTTCAACATTTTATATGGGGTAATTTTGTTGAATTTTTTGTTGTTGTTCTTGACATTTATATTTATAGAACTGTTATGGTGATTTTGTTTCATTCCACCTAAAATGTTAGTTCTATGTATTTTCCATGTAGGATCTATTGGAGGGTTTCTAGTGAAAATGGTTGGAGAATTATAGTGAATCATACTTCTTATAGACCATTGTGTATATATGGTGGAAATATTTACCAATAATTTGATGAATCTACATAACTCAACTTATTAAAACACATTTTAAGTTATCATATTATCTAATAGATATAGTGGTCTATTCTACCCAGAGCATAGTGAGTTTAACCTATAGAAATATCTCATTAGGGGTATTGATATAAACTACATATCTAGATTAACAAATTAATTGGTAAATGGGGTTGTTTAACATTACCCAATTGTTGTAATGGATTCAAGAGACATGCACTTCTCTAATGAGTTTGGGAACAACATACTTTTTGTAGTGGGTGAACAATACATAACTGGTATTATATTCAAATTCATCTCTACCCACATGTCTTAAAATTTTGTTTAAACTCTAATAAAAATATATAAAATTTTTTTTTATTTAATATATTGTTTTATTATTGAATTTTAACGTAAGATCCCAATTACTTATTTATTTTAAAATTTTTCTTAGTTTAATAAATATTATAGTGGGATACATGATGGATGTTATCTCCATTCACCCATTAACTATGCTAGTTTATTACTAGTCATATATAGGGCCTCTTGTAGGAACAATTTTTTATTTTAGATCATATCTCAAAAAAAATGTATTTTTTATCAAGTAGTATTTATATAATTTTTATATATTAAAATTGATCACAAATAAGTTAGGTGAAGTTTTATCACACCTTAGGTGTATGGTTTCTTAAAAAACTTCTTTTAGCCTAAATCATTATATTTCATGACCCTAACCACTAGTACCCCCTTATGGGATGATAGGGAAGAGAAGGAGTAACCCTCAAGTCTTTCCTCACATTGGTGCTGGGTTAGAAACTAGAATTAAGGATATAAAAATCAATCAGATTTTAGGAACTACCGTAAATAATGGACTAATAGGATTTTGGAATAAGCTAAGAAGATACCAAACAACTCTATCACATTATATAAAAAACAAAGAATCCATTAAACTAGAAATTTATATATAATGATGAAATAAAACTCTCCAAAATAGAGTATAAAAATGAAAAATACTAAAGTAATAAATCAATAGTAAATCAAATCCCCAAGATAATAATGAATATTTATACCTCTAAAACCCTCTTACAAAATAGAGGAAAATTTATATTTATACAGGGTGAGAATAAAAAGTATACTAAAAAAACATTATTCCCAAACTCTCTTTTGAGAAAGTGAATAGAGAATAGTAATTCACTAATAATAAAACAGAAAAAATAACAAGAACTGATAAAATTAAACTATCCATCCAAAAATAACCTAGGATCACTCACTAAATAGAACATCAAAATTATTATAATAATACCCAAAGACCATAATTTAAAGTACCATTCATCCACTTCTCTCACTGAGTTTCTTCTCTCATGCCCTAATACTGAACATCATATGCACACATCCCTTCAATATTATCTCATAACTATAAATCAATTCATATACTATATTGTTCATGTCACAAACCAACATACCTCTGCTTCCTGTGGGTCCTAGAATTGTGTGTTGTCATTAATACATATCAATATATCACATATAATTTCCACATAATCATCTGAATCATCTTTAGCCAACCTCAACATCAAATCCAAGGCTATAGGGTATCATGAAATTGAAGGACATAAACAATGTTCCCACCCTCCTACCTCTCATAACCTATAGCATATAACACATTCTATCATCATCATACATTACCAATAATAATTCCATTATCTTTTGGAACTCAATGCTAACAAGGTAAAATCTCAATATACTACTACCATAGGAAATTTAGGAATGATGGGGTAAATGTTCATCCACACCCTCGCTATTTGAGATGCAAGGAACCCCCCCCCCCCCCCACCCCCTACACACACACACATAGAGAGACATTTGAATATTGGTATATATTTCATGAAGTGTGTGGGGTGTGTATAAAAGTGAGACCAAAATAAAGGACCTAATAGTATCACAGAATACCAGCCCTAGGGGTTCACATCTAAAAACTACAATCATATCCCACAATAGTGATACACCACTTCACAACACATTAAATTGTCTACATCCACTGCTTAATGAAAATCACCTCACAAACCATCCACATATATCTACACAGACCTAATAATTAAGTAAAAATTTCATCAATTTACATATTTTACCACTTAGAAAATAGTTTCTAATTAATTCAGTAGTTAATGAAAAACTACTCTCACCATCACCCAAATTAATTTTAATTAATATTGATCATATTCATTAACATTCAATTTATTTTCCAATCACTTTAAAATATTTTCATACCACATATTCTAATTTCCAACTCTAGACATTACCATTTCATCATTTCCCATTTTATATTCCATAACTTCTATAAATATATAACAAAGGTACAACACAAAAAAAATCAACCACCTTGTAATATTAACTATCAAAAATCATAATAATCCATCACTACAACCCAACCATCTCACCAAAACAGCCACAAAACAACACCCACGCTTCTAGTCACAATAATTTCAAACCTAAACCAGTCTCTACCACCACCTTTCAATCTCTAGAAATATCACACAACCACAAAGATAGAATGAGACATATTAGTACCACACAACAATATATTATAAGCTCACATAACTACCATGATTTATTTAAAAGATATTTCTTATATATCATTATCTCTTTTATGGGAATTTTCACACAATTTAATGATTAAGAAAAACCATATTTTCATCCAAATATATTTTCTTAATATTTTATATTGTTTGGGTTCAATAAAACACACAAAATAAGGTTTATAAATTCTTAGTAACAAAAACTCCCACTCAAGGCCCAACATCATGTATGATTTTTATCAATAGTATAAAGCATGCATCATTTGTATAAACTAAAACATGAATGTTGTTAAACTCATGTGGAAAAACAACTTCATAACAATTTTATTATTTCAATTCATTATAATCATTAATAAATTCTCACCATCCTCCCAGGAGGAAAAAAAATCAGGTTAATTTCACTAATTCTATAAAATAAGGAGAGTATTGGGATCCCCTACCTTAACCTAAGATTTCTGAATCATATAGAACAAAAGGAAGATGACTGAATACAAAGATGACCACAACCACATGTGGGATCCTCAAAACAACATGAACCGTAATTATCCCCCATCAAAAATCATAACCGAACACACCCAAAATTAAATCAGTATCACCATTGAAAATCCCCAAGTAAAGAAATGAATGGAAAATAAAGGGTAAATGGGCGAAACTCACCACATATCACAAAATAAAAACCATATGAAGATGATGATCAATGATGATGGGAAGGGGATAGAAGAACTCAAAAAAACATAAGTATCCAATATAATTTGGGAAGAAAGAAAGGAAAATATCTAAAATAAAAGGGGTAATGGAATTTGTAGTTGGAATAGGAAAAATTCAATTCATGTTGTGATTGGGGAATTCATGCTGTGAAGTTTTCGAATCAATACAATGCTAAAAATCAAGGTTCCTTGACACTTCCCAACCCAAAAACTATTCACGATGTGAATACGAACTCAAACCATGATTCATCAAGCCTCCAAGACATTAACGAATCTATAAAACATATCTCGAGGCCGTGAATGAACAATACCATAATGTTATATTAGTTTTAAAATTAAAAATTTATTAGTTTTTTAGTATTTAGATATTTTTCTTCAATTTAATACGTGTTGGTTTTTTTCAATAAAATTATATTATAAAATAAAAAAACATAAGTAGTTTTTGAAAAATTATATTATTTTTCATTATTATTATTATTGTATTATATAAAATAAAAATTTTATTGTTTTTGGGATAATAAATTTATCATTTTTTCATATTATATACTTTTTGTTAAAATTTGGTTTCATATATTATTATTTTTTTATATTTAATAATTTTTCCAATAGCTCGTTATTTTTAATAATTTAGTTTTAGTTTTAAAAAATAATTTAATTAAATTAAAATTCTATTTGGTAGTAATTAAGTAAAATATTTTTATTTTTTAATTATTAAAAATAATATTAAAAAAAATATTTTAAAATAAAAAGTATTAATTATATTTATTACTGTTGTAATAGTTTTTCATATTTTGATTATAATGTTTTATAAAATAAAAATATTTCATTGAGTTAAAATTGACTAATTTATTAGTTTTATTATTTTTTAAATTTATCTAATTTTTTATTTTAATTGAAAATAATTCTTCAAATCATACAAACATTATTTTCCTTATTTTTTTAATTAATTGATGTAAATTTTCAAAGATTTCCTAAATTAATAATACTTAATTATTTTAGTAATTTTTTATTATTTTTATTTTTTATTTCTAATACTAATTATTACAAATAATATTTAAATAATTGTTTTAATTAAGTTAAATTAAATAATATTACTTATTACAATATTAAATAAATACAAATCTATTTGGAAGTTAATAAAAAATAGCAACTGATGTTTCCTACGGAGGAATGGAAGAGGTGGCTCCCATAACTTCTCAGTGACTCGGTATCACTACTACATCCTTGAATCATGAATCTACACTCCTTTTATTCATATTAGATTGTTAGTAAGTCAGTATTGTCTTCCTTAAAAAATAATAAGGATCCTGATATGGATATTTTCAAGGGTCTCCCCTATTTTTTTGGTTTCTCAGGGGGGGGGGTCTTTTATTCAACTTGAAAATCATACTCCAAATAAAATTATCCAGAAAGGATACACAATGCATGTATCATCCAATAATGATGTTATTTGTGTAACACCCCAAGCTTCCATGGTATGTTTCCCTTTGAATAATTCAATGGTGTGCATTGTACGCAACTTCGAGATTCTAACACACCACAACCAATCAAACTAGCTGTTATGAATAGTAATACCTACTTTTTGAAATTTTATAAATTTTATCTTTCGAAATGGACTTTATTTTTAGATTTTTAATATCAAAATTAGCTTAGGGTGAAATTTTGGTACTTTTCGGATAACTTTCATATTTTGATGAATAGTGAAAATTACTAAATTTTAATTAAAAATGACTTTTTTAATCGAAATAATTAATAGTGATAAATTATTAATTTTAGTGGGTTTAAAGTATATTTAGAATATATTTTTACCATTTAATAAAATGTTGGTCATTGGATTTAATTTCACATTTAAACCAGACATAAACAAGTGTCAATCTTTTGATAGTTATTATCTCTTAAAAACATGTTATTTGTTTTTGACGACGGGAATTAATTTTTAAATTAATTAATGCAAATGATATGTTTTGAATTTGTAAAAATAAATATCATTTTTGAATTCATAATATCAAATATATATTAAGCCTAATTTTTGGTATTTTTCTGAAAACATTCATTTTTTGATGAATAGTGAAACCACTAAGTGGTAGTTAAAAAACTGAATTTTTCATAAAACTTAATATTACCACTTCTGTGAGTGGAATTTCGAAAATCCGAGAAACATGGTTAATATCAAGGAGTAAAATGTGGTTTAATGAGATGAAAAAAAATTTGGTGAATAGTAACTTTTTACTTTTATTTACCACGGTTAAAAGTAAATAGGGTAATTAAGGGTAAAAATGATATTAATCTTACCCTAACACATGTTCTAGTTCTATTGGACAAGCGTATCTCTACCAAAAACAACTTTAGGAGTAAAATATTATCATTTAGGTCCACTTGTATTAGATTAGGACATTTGTTATTATTTAATTCAAAGAAGAGTTAAAAGAGATAAAATCAATGTTTATTTACAAAAACATTTTTAATATAGGGTTATATATAAGATAAATTCGATTGTAAATATTCATTAAAAATATAAAAAGATTTAATACATAATGGTATTTTATTTATAATTTTTAGACATTATATAATTTAATTTATTGATGACATAATGGTGATGCAGTAATTAACTAATTAATGAAATATTAAATTAATTGATATTATAAATATCAAAATAAATGTAATTTGACACTTTTTATGAATTACACTAATTTTCTAGGTTAATATTACATATCAGGACTGATTAAATAAATTGTGTTCGAAGTAATAATGCTGTTATGAATTTATCAAAAACAAAATACCCAATAGTGTCAAAATTGACATAAAAGAGTTTTTAAAACAAATATTATATTATTAATTTATATTCAATTTCTAAAAATATAAGGCTCGGCCAAGAGACTTATATCATGATAGGTGTATCATTAATGGACACCTTGGCGTCTCTTGGATGTATATAGTAAGTTTATTAACCATATAATATAAAAATACAAAGAGACATTGTAAAAGTGAAACTAATTAACTAAGAGTTAATACTTAAAGATAAGGTTAATATAATGACCCAAACCTGTCTAAATTCTATTGGTTGAGTGGTTTGAGACCAATAACCACCTTAAACTTTAAATAATCCACTTTTGAGCCATTATAAACCGAATATTAATTTAGTATAAAATAATATTTTTAGCTTTTCCAAAGGTTCCCCTCACCCCTCTTATAAAAGGGCACTCCCCCTTCTCACTGATTCACACATTAAAATCCTTCTGGCTCAGACAAACCCTACCCAAATAAAATCTCAACTTCCCTAACTGCAACCTAGTGGCCTTAGTTTGATCAGAAATCCATCCTACGGAGCTCTTTTGATCAAATCAAAAGGAAGAACCCGAAGAAGAGGTAATGTTTTCAGCACCCTCTTTCAAGTTCCTTCCTTATTCAACTTCCACATTCATTGTTATTTCTATTCTAAAATAATAACTCCAGTATCTTCTATATAATATGATGTTATTATAAATATGGTACAACAATATTAAGTATTCTATCCATCCTTTGAATGGCATGTCACCATACGTGTGTATGTACGGCTTACCGCCTTCAAGTCGTGGTGTAGTTGTCATTCAATAAATTATTATTTTAATGGGTATAATAATGATGTTTAATTAATGTAAATAATAAATATAACATGGTAATTATTATGTATATATGATATACCATCCAATTATATATTATTTTAACATCAAAAGAATGATATTGTCGCTCGTGCGTACGTACGGACTACCGTTTCCACGAATGCGATGAGATTCATTCTCCATCGTATCCATTCAAGTATAATTCTCATTTGATGATTAAAATTAATGTTTAAGGAATTGATATAATTCTGGATATTAATAAGATACAACCTATCCATAATAAACACGGCTTACGTACCAAATAATATAAAGGAAAATGAGTAAGTTAACACCCGAAATGACGACAATACTATGATATTATCAACAAATAAGTGTTAAAAGATCCTATATGATATCATATTAATGTAAATGATTATTTTATAATATAATAACAATTATTTCACCATTATACAGGAGGTTAACCTAACGTCGACCAAGGAAAAAGTACACAGTAAGGGGTTTCCTATCTCACTCTTAATTTCGTTAGAATTCCATTGTTCACTACTTATTTATTGCATGTGGTGTATGTGTATTACCCATGATTTTATTAATTGTGTAATATAATTTAATTTATGGGTATTTACATCATTATTGTATGATCCTTATTTCATGGTTGTATATTTATTATGTTACCTAATCGATAAGGGAATTTGAAATTTCAATTTTCACTCATTCGGCTTTAGGCATACTTCATTGATTATTTTACTCCAAGATTATGTTTGGAATCACTATTCATTTGATTATGTCATAATTTCCACTCCCCTTTCTGTGGATATAATTTTTATACACATAATCACTCCATTGATAAATTCTCAAGTCATAGGTATGAACTTGATAAGAGTAATTTTAACTCAATCTCCATTTGTTGAGTTAAATATCCAATTCATTGGTGTTGTTTTTAAAATAATATGTGTGAATGTCATCTGATTGATTTACACTAAATATCCAATAATATTGAGTTTATATATATTAGTCACACATAATTATGTCGTTGATTTATCCTTAACCTAAGGATATGGTCTTTATAAGAGAATTCATCTCAATTTACATTCCATTGAGACTTCTTTCTTGTTATACACCAAATCAATTTTATATGGTGTATATAATGTACTTTGACATAGTATATCATGAATCCCTTTATTCTCATGATATTCTAATGTTATGATTACCTAAATTATTTGTATTCAAGTGTCTCTCTTTTGTTTAGAAAATCTAACTAAAATACATTTTTAAGTGTTTTAAAGATTTATTCTTCTAAATATTTCTCATTAATGTCCATGTTTTAAAAATGTTTTTAAGAATTTATTTATATGGACATTAAAGTTTTAAAATTAAAATTACTTTTAAAAGTTTCAATGTGGTATGGGACACTTTGATTCAAAAATATATTTTTAAGTGGCTTCTTGACAAATAGTGTGACTTTTAAATGAGTTCAAGAAAAAGGGGTATATTTCTCTCTAATAGTTTTGACGATTATTTTCATCTATGTCAATATCCTTCATTATTCTTGACTGAGATTAATCTGATACAATACAATCTTCCATATTGTCTCCAATGAGTTATGTTTGACTGTGTATGTGCTATTTTTATACCATTCATGGTTTGTCGAATAAGTATTGACATTTCGTATGCTAGTTTAATATGAATGTTTATGTCAAATTTCGAACTTTTCATATGAGGAATGCATTGTACCTAGTAAGTGACGGGTGGATGTTGATATAGCTCCTCGATGCATCGGTAGGTATCATGAGACAAACTAGTGTCTTGGAACGAGGCCTTGACAAAATCTTATTTGTAGTCTTGGCACGAGGCCTTAGCTATGTGGTTATGATAGTCTGGAATTATGCATTCCGTCATTATGAAAGTGGTTATTAATATTTTCATGTGATTATTCAACTAGTAGAATATCCATTTGAATATGTAAATGACATTATTTCATTTTAACCTTCCTATATTATGTTGACGTTCAAGTTTAAAAGGCTTTTGTTTTAGTTATACATTGCCTTAAATTTTTATGTTTATTTATGAACATTTCCGCTATATTGTTATCCTTACTGAGCATCTGATCTCACCCCTTTCAATGTTTTTTTACCCAAGATGTGAAGAAGTATTTTATGAATGAATTTAGGGATAATATTAGGGGATAAGAGTGTGGACTACGGAGACTATATTTTTTTTAGGTTTCATTTTATGATGTAATTTAAAATTTATGAATTTATCTAGTTATTCCAAGGCTACTAAATGAATCGGTCATTCGAGACTTGATCTTTCATGTGATCATGCCAATGTTATGTAATAATGCACCGACTCTGGGTAACTGGGGTTGGGGCGTTACCGTTGGTATCAGAGGAAGTTTAGTACAAACCTTGGAAGCTAGATTTAGATAAACTCTGATTAGAGCACATAGACCTAAGATTAACTTTGAGGGTTAGTATAGAAGAACTTCCTAGAATTTTGGTATTGTAGAGATTTTGAGAGTTTTCTGAGCAATACATCCCTCTCTGGATACGAGCAGGTAGAGGCGGCTCTGGCACAGATGTACCTAGTGGTAAAACCCAAAAACACGGCATTGAGCTAGACTCGAATGGGAACTGGTGCACGACAACGGGCCTTGCTGCACTCTTAGTTACGACACTCCCAGGGTATATGATTAAGATAATTCACATTTTCTTTACAAACCAATTTGAAGTATTATATATATAATGAGAGTAAATGACCTTGGTTAATCCTAATGTGTTTCAAATTGAGAATATGGTGATATGATGTTCTCTAAATGATTTTATTAGTACTGTTACTCACATAATGCTTTCTGGTTTTAGTTAATGGTGGGATTCTAAGAAAGTCATAGTCACTTTGAGAATGATGTACAAGGTGGGAACGGTGGTGGAAATGAGAAACAAAATGGAATGTTCATTGGTGTAAAAGATATCGTCTTTATGCAAAATAAATCTTCCAAAAATATGATCAACAATATATATATTAACCAATTCCCGGACTCAACAAAGAAAATAATGGTGATGAATGATAAGAGCTACAGCAGTGGAGACCATGGAGAAAGGAATCTTCAATTTCCATCATGCAGGAAATGTGGAAGGAGACACCCAAGAAAGTGTCTCAATGGGACAAAGAAATTCTTTATGTGCGCTAATGAACAACATAAAGTGAAGAATTTTTGAAGAAAAATGGAGAGTAATATGGAAGAAGATAAAAATTGTCCCAAGAATCCATTTACAGTCCTTTTCCGTAAATGTAGTGTACCTGGCCATTACCTGAGTGAATTCCCTATTCTATAGGATATTTTCTTGGTCAAAGAAGAAGATATGTAGAAATAAATGGTTGGAGAAATGTTTAAAAAGTATTAGTTCTCCTTGTTGATGGGTTTACATTGGAATAATTTTCTCTTGTATTTTTAACCCTACAGTTTTCCATGTGAGAATGATATTTGAGGTTGAATTATCTTTTCTCTTGTGGATATAGTTATAAATAAACATTTGGTTTTATATGATCGTTGTGTTTGAGGAAATTATAAGTTATTATAATTTGGGATGAAAATGCATGGTATGAAATATGATTTTCGGTTAAATTATGTTATGGATATTTTGAGGAATTTATCTCATTTTGGTAATGTCATAAAATATAGTTTTTGAAAAAGGACAACACGCAGACCGTGTGGCAACCCATCGCGTTGGAAAAATCTGTGGGAATCGAACCCACAGCCAATGTGCGATTGGGATTTATCACCTACCACTGCACTACGCGAAGTCCCTGGTTAGTGTGACTATTATTTTTAGTTAAATTATTTTATTGATCAATAATAATTTGATTTGGGATCTTATGTCTTATCAAATGAATACCCTTAGTATAGGAATATGATTTGGTGATTAAGTGATAAATGTTATTTTGGATGTTGTTCACTTTGTTGTGAACACTATATGCCCAAGGAAAATAGAATAGTATGAGATTTCATTTGAGGAGTAATGGTGGATTTGTATCTATGTTTTTATTGGGTATTTATAGTGATTTGGGTTATTTATGGAAAGGATTAGGTTAATTACTTTTAAGTATGTGACATTAAGAGTAATTAATGTCATTTGGAGATACAATTTAATGTGGAAGACTACATTCTTATAAGTTTTGGATTTCAATATTAGTTTGGATTATATTGAAGGATTTTAAGGACAATTGATTATTAAATGGTATTTATTTAACTTTGGGGTATTGATGGTTAAATTTTAGAAATTAAGATTAGTGTTTTTTCTCTAATGGAATATACATTTGGGGGATCATCAGATATTATACTAACCATTATGGTTTTGATTAATCTCTAAAGACAAGGTAAATATATAGTTTATCCTACCTGGATCATGTATTTCTATAGAAGTTTATTCTAGCTCTTCTATTGTGACCAAGTCTTCTTGAATACTCATTGTTCAAAAAAATGATTTAGTGGTAAAAATTTATTAAAGAATGAAACTCTACATAAAAAGTAAGTATATCTCTTTATTTTATTAGTCAATATCATAAATGAATTCCTCGTCCTTATGTAATGTGACTTAAAACAAAAAATGTTGTTTGTTTACCTTTCCTACTGGGAGACTATTGACCGTTTGTCCCAACACAAGTTTTTGATTTTCTTATTGTTAACTTTCCCCTGATCATGTTTTCTATCCCTCTCCATCAGAACTTAACACTTAGTTTATCGTCCATATCCATATTTTCTTACATGGCATCCTAGTATGGGTTATCTTTGGTGACCTTTATACCTCTCTTCCTTTCTTTTAAAGTGATAGTTTTATTGACTCTTTTTCCGATGTGGGACTTTACATTATATTCTCAAGCCAAATTTTTAAAAAAATTGTGAGGGCGCTATTTATTGAAGGATGGGTTAATGTAACACCCCAAGCATCCACGGTACGTTTCCCTTTGAATAATGCAATGGCGTGCATTGTATGCAACTTTGAGATTCTAACACACCACAACCAATCAAACTAGCCGTTATGAATAGTAATACCTACTTTTTGAAATTTTAGAAATTTTATCTTTCGAAATGGACTTCATTTTTGGATTCGTAATATTGAAATTAGCTTAGTGTGAAATTATGGTACTTTTTAGATAACATTCATATTTTGATGAATAGTGAAATTACTAAATTTTAATTGAAAACAACTGTTTTAATTGAAATAATTAATAGTGATAAGTTATTAATATGAGTGGTTTTAAAGTATATTAAGAATATATTTTTACCATTTAATACAATTTTGGTCATTGGATGTAATTTCACATTAAAACCAGACATAAACAAGTGTCAATCTTTTGATAGTTATTATCTCTTAAAAACACGCTACTTGTTTTGACAACGGCAATTAATTTTTAAAATAATTAATGCAAATCATATGTTTTGAATTTGGTAAAATAGACATAATTTTTGAATTCATAATATCAAATATAGCTTAGGCCTAATTTTTTGTATTTTTCTCGGATATTTCATTTTTGATGAATAGTGAAACCACTAAGTGGTAGTTAAAAAACTGAATTTTTCATAAAACTTAATTTTACCACTTCTGTGAGTGGAATTTCGAAAATCTGAGAGACACGGTTAATATCATGGAGTGAAATGTGGTTCAATGAGATGAAAATAATTTTTGGTGAATAGTAACTTTTTACTTTTATTTACCACGGTTAAAAATAAATAGGGTAATTAAGGGTAAAAATGATATTAATATTACACGAACACATGTCCTAATTATATTTGACATGTGTATATCGACCAAAATCAACCTTCGGAGTAAAATATTATCATTTAGGTCCACTTCTATTAGATTAGGACATTTATTATTATTTAATTCAAAGAAGAGTTAAAAGAGTGAAAATCAAACTTTATTTACTAAACGATTTTTAATATAGGGTTATACATAAATAAATTCGATTGTTAATATTCATTAAGAAGCTAAATGGATTTCCTACATAATGGTATTTTATTTATAATTTTTAGACATTAAATAATTTAATTTATTTATGACACAATGGTGATGCAGTAATTACCAAATTAATAAAATATTAAAATAATTGATATTATAAATATCAAAAAAAATGTAATTTGAGACTTTTTATGAATTCCACTAATTTTATAGGTTAATATTACATATTAGGATTGATTATATAAAAAAATTTCGAAGTAATAATGCTTTTTTGAATTTATCAAAAACAAAATACCCAGTAGTGTCATAATTGACATAAAAGAGTTTTTAAAACAAATATTATATTATTATTTTGTATTCAATTCCTAAAAATCAAAGGTTCAGAGAAGAGACTTATTTAATGATATTTGTATCATTAATGGACCACTTGGGGGTCTCTTGGATGTATATAGTAAGTTTATTAACCATATAATATAAAAATACAAGGAGACATTATTAAAGTAAAACTAATTAACTAAGAGTTAATACTTAAATATAAGGTTAATATAATGACCCAAACCTATCTAAATTCTATGGGTTGAGTGGTTTTCGACCCATCCCCACCTTAACCATAAAATAATACACTTTGGAACAATTATAAACCGAATATGAATTTATTATAAAATAATATTTTTAGCTTTTCCAAAGGTTCACCTCACCCCTCTTAAAAAAGGGAACTCCCCCTTCTCACTAATTCACACATTCAAAGCCTTTTGGCTCGGACAAAACCTTCCCAAATACTCTCTCAACATCCCTCACTAAAACCTAGTCTCCTTATTTTGATCATAAATCCTACCTAAGGAGCCCTTTTGATCAAATCAAAAGGAAGAACCCGAAGAAGAGGTAATGTTTTCACCACCCTCTTTCAAGTTCCTTTCTTCTTCAACACCGTCTTTCTTTGTTATTTATATTATAAAATAATAACTCTAGTATCTTCTATATACTATGATATTAGTATAAATATGGTACAACCATATTCAGTTTTCTATCCATCCTTTGAATGGCATGTCACCATACGTGCGTACGTACGGCTTACCGTCTCCACGTCGTGGTGTAATTGTCATTCAATAAATTATTATTTGGATGAGTATAATAATGATGTGTAATTCATGTAAATAATACATTTATCATGATAATTATTCTGTATATATGATATAACATCCAATTATGTATTATTTTAACATCAAAAGAATGATATTGTCACTCGTGCGTACGTACGGACCACCGTCTCCACGAACGCAATGAGATTCATTCTCCATCGTATCCATTCAAGTATAATTCTCATTTTATGATTAAAAATAATGTTTAAGGACTTGATATAATTCTGGATATTAATAAGGTACAACCTATCCATAACAAACACGGCCTACATAACAAATAATATAAAGGAAAATGTGTAAGTTAACACCCGAAATGACGATGATACTAAGATATTATTAACAAATAAATGTTAAAAGATCATATATGATATCATATTAATGTAAATGATTCTTGTATAATTAAATAAAAATTATTTCACCATTATACAGGAGGTTAACCTACCGTCGATCAAGGAAAAAGTACAAAGTAAGGGGTTTCTTATCTCACTCTTAATTTCGTAAGAATTCCATTGTTCACCACTTATTTATTGCATGTGGTGTATGTGTATTGCCCAAAAAAATTTTAATTGTGTAATATAATTTAATTTAAGGGTATTTAAATCATCATTGTATTATCCTTATTTCATGGTTGTATATTTATTAAGTTACCTAATCGATAAGGGAATTTGAAATTTCAATTTGCACTCATTCGGCTTTAGGCATACTTCATTGATTATTTTACTCCAAGATTATGTGTGGAATCACTATTCATTTGATTCTGTCATAATTTCCACTCCCCCTTCTATGGATATAATTTTTATACACATAATCACTCCATTTATAAATTCTCAAGTCATTGGTATGAACTTTATAAGAGTAAATTTAACTCAATCTCCATTTTTTGAGTCAAATATCCAATTCATTGGTGTTGTTTTTACAAGAATATGTGTGAATGTCATATTATTGATTTACACTAAATATCCAATCATATTTAGTGTATTTATATTTTTCACACATAATTATGTCGTTGATTTATCCTTAACCTAAAGATATGGTCTTTATAAGTGAATCCATCTCAATTTACATTCCATTGAGACTTCTTTGTTGTTATACACCAAATAACTTTTATATGGTGTATATAATGTACTTTGACATAGTATATCATGGATCCCTTTATTCTCATGATATTATAATGTTTTTATTACCTAAATTATTTGTATTCAAGTGTCTCTCTTTTGGTTAGAAACTCTAACTAAAATACATTTTTAAGTCTTTTAAATATTTATTCTTCTAAATATTTCTCATTAATGTCCATGTTTTAAAAATCGTTTTAAGAATTTATTTATATGGAAATTAAAGTTTTAAAATTAAAATTACTTTTAAAAGTTTCAAATTGGTATGGGACACTTTGATTCAAAAATATATTTTTGTATGGCTTCTTGACAAATAGTGTGACTTTTAAATGATTTCAAGAAAAAGGGGGATATTTCTCTCTAATAGTTTTGAGGATTATTTTCATCTATGTCAATATCCATCATTATTATTGATTGAGATTAATCTGATACAATACAATATTCCATATTGTATCCAATGGGTTATGTTTGACTGTTGATGTGTTATTTTTATACCATTCATTGTTTGTCGATTAAGTATTGACATTTCGTATGCTAGTTTAATACGGATATTTATGTCATATTTCAAACTTTTCATATGATAAATGAATTGGACTTAGTAAGTGACGGGTGGAGCCTGATAAAGCTCCTCGATGCATCAGTAGGTCTCATGAGACAAACTAGTGTCTTGGCACGAGGCCTTGACTAAATTTTATTAGTAGTCTTGGCACGAGGCCTTAGCTATGTGGTTATGATAGTCTGGCATTATGCATTCCATCAGTATGAAAGTGGTTATTAATATTTTGATGTGATTATTCGACTAGTAGAATATCCATATGAATAAGTAAATGGAATTATTTAATTTTATCCTTTCCATATTATGCTGAAGTTCAAGTTTAAAAGGTTCTTGTTTTAGTTATACATTGCCTTAAATTTTTATGTTTATTTATGAAAGTTTCCGCTATATTGTTATCCTTACTGAGCATCTGAGCACACCCCTTTCAATGTTTTTTCCCCGGATGTGAAGAAGTATTTTATAAATGACCTACATAGATAGTATGAGGTGATAAGAGTGTGGAGTATTGAGACTATATTGTTTTAGTTTTCATTTTATGATGTAATGTAATCTTTATGAATGTATCTACTTATTATAAGTCTAGTAAAATAATCATTCTTTCAAGACATGATCTTTCTTATGATCATGCCAATGTTATGTAATAATGTAATGACTCTGGGTAACTAGTGTCGGGGTGTTACAAATTGAGCTAGGAAGGATTTGTTAAAACATTCAATAATCCCTCATATTTCTCTAACAAAAGGTACAAAACCCTAGAAATTTATTTATCCTATTTTTTATTTAGAGTATATTTTGTGATTTTTTGTATTTAAGTGTTTTTCCCTCAACTAGGGATTCATCCACATTTTAGTCATCTCTATAAATCATAAAGTATAATCTTGGGGTGTAGCCTCTGTTAATCTTAGTACATGAACGCTTCAGAAAAATGACTAAGGATTATACTACAATATTGATGATTTCAAGGATACATTCACTTACATAGGGATTAAAATAATTGGAATTAATTGGGTATTAATAAATATGGACATATTGTTTAACATCACCACTTTGATTTGTATTCCAAATTGGATCGATCATTCTATTGAAATAGTGAGTTATGTTTATTAAGAATGTGTTTTTGAGGAAGTTTATTTATGTTCTACACTAGCTGATAGGGTGGTTTTATAAACAACACATGCTAAGATTTATCTTAGATTTTAGTTTGAGAAAACACATCTATTGTGTGATTTTTTTTAAAAAATGATTTGGAAAATCATAATATACATTGAGAAGAGACCTAGTTTCATTAAAATTCTAGACAAAATGTCGTGATCTGTAGCATTTTTGGAGGAAGAAAAACTAAGAGATTGTCCAGAGCCCTAATGTTCCATTCAAGAACCATGTCAAAAATGATTATGGTCTTGACCATGATCCTATGATTGTCAATTAATCTTTATTAAAACCCAATGTTAATGATGTTTTGTCTACCAGAGATTCCCAAATACTTGACGGCGAAGGTCCTTCCCTAAGGGAATGATTCATATATTTTGATGCCTCTATGATTGTCCCTCCTAGATGAAATGAAGGGTAAGGCCTCATTTTCATATGTAGATAGTACAGAATACTACCACTTTCCTATTGATGGTACTACTTAAAATGATACCTTTAATGGGTCCTCCTTTAATGATGTGTCTTCTAGAGTCATAATAAATAAAAATGACGATGAATCAGAATATATTCAAGATGTTAAGGAACATTATGCTTAGGGTTATTTAGATTTCATATTGTGGAATGACTTGGTAATGTTAAATTATAAATGTATAAAATGTATCGATAAGTTGGATGTTTCCACATCAAAGAAGACTAAAGAAAAAAGAGATGCACCTATTTCTTAAAAATATTCACTTTTGAAAGGAAATTAGAAAGTTTCTCAACCTTACCACTCTTTTTCTATTGAGCATACTCTTTTTCAATCTGGTTCAATGGGAAATAATTTAGCTTTTGAATTAGTTACTTCTTCCTCATCCCATGTAGTGGCTTACTCAATAAAATATACTCATGATACACCTACTAAAAATTCATCTAGTGAAAATTAAAATTCCTTAGTTCTTGGGATTACTTCTAATTTCTTTTCATGAAATGGAGAATTCCACTTCCATTGAAATATTTTCCATTTTTTTAGAACATCTGGATGTTAATGAGGTCAGGTCTTCTTTTCATGAATCTAGTTTTTTGGGAACCCTATAAACTATAATTTTTATACCTGCAATAGACACTCACACACCTATGGTTATAGTGGGTGTTATAGAGGCCATGATATACACTAATTTTTCTCATTTTGAATTTTTATATGTTTCAAGTGGAATAGACATCTCTTTGTGTGATATTTCAAGGCCTAAACATGATATAAAAGTCTCATTTTTAGATACTAGTGGTACTAAAGATCTTATTATACCGGTTTTGGTATTAAAAATGATTAATGAATGGTATCACTTCGTACTACTAATCCACTTGAGGAGAATTTAGATGAGACCAATGTGATAGGGCCATCTATTTCTCCTATAATTTATATTTATTTATCAGAATCAGAATGATAAGGTAAATAATAATTTGAGTACTCATACCAAATTTGAAATACTTTTTTTTATTGATGATGATGGGAAAACAAGTGATGTTGTGTCTAGGGTTGAAGTCAAGAAGGTTGATGTTGTTTGTAAGATCATGGATGGTAGTGGTAAACCATGGATGTCAGTCTAGACTTAGAGGAGGGGATGAAATCCTCGTGAAATGCGTGTAGGTCTCTTACACCCTAGTATGATATCACCTTTTTTATTGGGTTGAAGATTTTTTGTTTCTATTTTCTATGGACATTACTGGTGATGTATGATTCTCCATTTTTCCATTGGTCCGCTTTTATTTTAAACAATGGGTTATTTGAGCCTCAAACATTTAAAAAAAATAACTACTTTTTTTATCAAAAAAATAAATTTAAATAACTAATTAATTATCTACAAATTAAATATTTAAAAAATAAATAAATTATTACTGAATAAATTAAAAAATTAACATTGATAATAACATTGTAAAGATGATCTCAGGTTGATGATCTCTAGTTATATTTAGTTAGTTAGGATTTTATAAACAGAATTGCTTAGAAATGACAATTTTAGGTAGAAAAGAATGGGGGAGATGTGTGGGAAATTTCAATTTTATAATTTCATGTTTTTTTGATGATTTATTTACAATTCAATGGTTTTTATCCCAAGTAGTGTGAATTAAATTCCATAAATAGTGTAGGAATTAGTTTTAATGTCTAAATTTTATTTTTTTGGGAAGATTAAATGGGAAATTCTTCCATCACAAATAGTTTTACCATATTTATTATTGTTTACGATAGAATGCAATTCATAAAAATTAGTGCCAAAATATTTATTTTTATTTTTGAAGCAATCAACTCATCATAAATACAACATCAATATATTTCTATAAATTTTTTGAAACTAATTATGATAGAAATAATTGTTTCCATTACAGTTAGTATTTTTATAGAGATATTGTAAAATTCCATCTCAAATACTTTTTATGCAATTTAATTAGTGGTGTCACACATTCTTACTAAAATTAATTACAATATATTACTTATCTGTCATAAATAATAATTGTTATTATAGGTTTTTTCAATGGAAAATAAATATTTCAAAAATAAGAGTAGAATGATTTCTTTCATTAATTATTTTACATTATAAAAAATATATTTAAAAATATTAGAAATGTTTTAAAATTCCATCTATTCAGTCCTAAAATGTTGGTTGGTGATGTTTTTCAATTGATCACAGTAGAATCGAATATGGGATTTGTGATATACAAAATAGAGATGCATTATTTCTGAAATAAATATATGTAAAATGTAGTTCTTATTATTTATTAACTATCTAGTATTAACATCCATCATTATTATTTTTAGACGATATATATTATTCTCCTGAATATCATAATATTTTTTCGTAATGAAATTTATATGGAATTTCATTAAGGGAACTACATTGAATATGGGTTATTTCCTTCATATATGAGGAATTAAAACTGGTGGAAGTATAATTTATATCATGATACTATATATTTTGGTTTTTTAATACCATACACACTATTATTTATCACCATTAATCATCTAATTATAGTTGTAGACTCCTACCAGTTAGGTTTACAAAAAAACATGATATAAGTGAGTCATTGTTGGAGTCAGTTTTACTCTCAATAGTAATTTGTGGAATTATTTTATTTGATTTTCTTGGTCTTCTCAATAATATCCTTGATACCACAATGTTGGATCATAAGTAAAAGAAATTTCTATGGTCTAAAATTTATTTCAAATTTTAAATGATTTTAACATCAAAACTGGTGGGAGTAGTTTCAATAACACTACCTCGAGATCAGTAACGTTTTCATGTAATTAACATTACATGACCAAAAAATCATCAATGTTTCTCTCCATGATATTACCTAGTATAGGATTAATCATATGATGTATTTTATACTAGTTGGTTACTCAAGAATTTTTAAAAAAAATATATATCACATGGAAGTAAAATACGTTATGAGGATGCCACAAGGTTTTAGGTACCTCATCTTCAAGGGTAATTTTGTTTTTGTTATATACCAAATACTTATTGATGATTGTATGTAATTGAATTATTTTAATCACAAATTATATAAGTTCCATGATTTTTATCTGAAAATATCTTTTGGGGAATGGAAAGTTATATTGAAAAGGTTTTTATGACTCTAATTTATCCATTCATATTTTTAATTGAAATTTTTTTTATATATAATAGGGGTTTTGGAAATATTCGATGAATAGGTATATTATTATCAAATGATCCTAAAAATTTACTATAGATTTATGGGAGGGATTATTCCTTTATACAACTAATTTTTAACTATAGTAGTTGGTATTTAGTCCTGATAAATGGAAAACCACTTGGGGCGATGAATCCTAGAATTTTTATTTAGTTAAATACAAAAAAATTGACTCTTATTTGAGGAAAAATATTTTCTACACTTTCTCATGTGGAGTCATCTTTTAACAAATTATTATAGGTTGTGGCTCATATTTAGTGGAAAATTTAAATTATATGGGCCCATAGATAAAGGTATAGAAAAATTCTTCAAGGTTGGGTATGTAATCATGGTGGTCTTCCTGAACACATGATTGTTAGATGTTGAGGATTAATTAACCTCCTCAGTCCAAAATGATTATATGAGGTTTTCAATGTCTTTAAAGGTGTCATATTCATTCTGGACTAGTAGATTTTCTATGAGATTAAATGAAACTAGAGAGATGGTATTATATGTTCCAAAGCCATGCATCCTCTATTTTTAAAATTATTTTATAATGTTCAAATTCTATAGTCGGGTCGACTGTGTTACATATAAATAGTTATCTAATAGGTACCAATCATGAAATGGTAAATTCCCATAGGGCACGTAGGATGATCTTTTATTTCTTCCATAAATAGGGATAGTTCAAAAAATTGTCTTTTATTATTAAAGAAGAACATTTTCATTGTGTTTATCTTAATAGATAAAATGATGAGTTGATTCCGCAATTTTGTATTCCTTTATTATGGTATAGTATTTATATTTAGAATGTTTTATTCAAATAATTTAATGCATTAATAAGGGTGTCTTAAAATCCATTTTTTGGATTTCACTTACATTACCTTATACATTTGGATTTGTCTCATCTCCCTCTTATAATAACCATCACTAATGTCTAAGATTTTAATAGAGTCTAAAAAACAAATTTGACTGAGAAGAACTCATACCTACCTATTGATAGTGTACTTTTGACATTGATGATAAAAAGTGGGTATGAATTCTTATAAAAATACATAAAAAATCATAAGAAGTTGTTGAACATTGTCTCCTGGATTACTATTATAAACATGGATTCAGACACTGGGTCCTCAGAATGGTCTTACAAGTTAATCATTCATAATTTCTACTCACTCATGGTGAAATGTGTAATTTCTTAGTAATATAGAAATTTGTTAGCTACTTTTCATTGAATGATGTGTCATCTCTAGGATGGAATAATATTGATACTAAATCCATTATTCATTAATTATTATAGATTATTATGTAATTTAGGTTACCTAATCAAATGATTACCTTATTTTTTCCTTAAATGGATGAAAATAGTTCTTTTTAGTGAATTAAATGTTTTTATGATAGTGTTTAAGCCCTTGTTTGTCTTGATATTACTTAGTGGGAGAAACTTCAGTATCAAAATAATGAGAATTATATAGAGCTATAACTAGGGATTCATTAAGTTTTTTATACGTGTTACTATTTAATGGTCATGAATAATAATATAATATTATAGAGATGATTCAACGGGTCATATTTCATCAAAATCAAACATGGTTTTCCATTTTGAAATTGAATTGTGTTGTGATCATTAATGATCCTTTTGATTTTAAATAAAACACTAATGGGTATTGATATAATTGATCCCATTATATCTCAGGGATATGTCATTTAGGCTCCACTTGGATTTCAGGAAGACCTAGCGACTCTTCTTTATCAAACTTTTCTACTATTCAAATGGGTGTTAGACAATAATTAAAGAGTTGTGGGATGCACTTTTCCTCTTGTTGATGTTATTGAACAAAATTCTCACTTATTATAGAGGAATATATTACATAATCAATGATAGTTTTACAACTCCTGTTAACTCATTGAGTATGTACTCTTGTACCTTAAACACATCGAAAATAACTTATGGTAGATACATATTTTTTAAAAAATGTACCCATAATACTTTTTTACCCATTAGATAACATTAATAAAGTATTACTATAGTTCAATCTATATAACTATGTTTCCTTTTAGGTTTTACTTATATCATTTTTTATTTAAGGGTCTAGGGTCCCTTGATAGGTTAAAATAGTGATTTTCTGTATAAAATGGCAGTGTAAAGAAAACTAATGGATTTATTGATCCATAAATATAGTTTTTAAATTTGGGTTAAATTTTGATAATTTTATTACCTAGTTTAATTTTGAGGGATTATGTGTTTGTGTGTTCTACAAGTGTAAATGCTAATATCACTTAAATGGAATCTCGAATAGAAATTTTGACATTATAGATGTTCCCAGAATTAGGTATCCCCCTTATTGAGGTATAAGTAATGTGCTTAAACTTTGTAATCTATACTAAAAATAGTTGGGTTAGTAAAACACAATACTCAGTAGTTGTAATTTAACCTAGGGTTATATTATATTTTTTAAAAATTATTTTCAATTAGGATTATTCATTTACAATGTTCTCTCAAGTGGATAAATCTATTTCCTTTATGTTTTTAGTGTTCTCAATTTAGTGAATATTATAATCTCAAATTAATGTGAACTTTTTAATTTATAAAAATTTCCGCATTTTACAGGATGGTTTAATTTTTTTATTATGTCTTATTTTTATGTTATTCAATAATTTTTTTTCATGACTAAATCATGTGAAATCCAAGTATAAATTTTATCAAATACTTTGAATAAACATAATTGAAAGTTTTTATTAAATATAGGAATATGATTTAACTATAGATTAATTTCGTTGGGTAATGAAAGTGTATCAAAATGTGAATAAAATAAATCCATTCTTAAATAAATGATTTAATAAATATATGAATATAATTTATATTTATTTGAGAGGATTGTTATTGAAAAACGATTATATGAATTATTAATTTGATATATTTTCAATCTAATCCATTATTTTTTCAAACATATTAAATTTAATTTATGCTAGTGGATTTATTTTTTGTTGAGTTCAGTTTTTTAGTTATGAGAAGAATATTATAAAAATTAATATAAAAATTTTATTGAATTATGAATTTCATTCAATAATCAATGGAATATGACAAAAAAACTATGAGGTAAATGGTCCTAAAATAACTCTCCATAATCCCATATTCTTGTGTTTTTTAAATCAAATTTGAGACCTAATATTCTAGGTGATCAACATTCCTCCATCCAACATATTTTTATATTATACCTTTCTAATAAGATTCATATTATTTGAGACAGATTTTTAGTACCAGTAGAAAACTCAAGAGGGGGTGAATTAAGTTTCCCAAAAAAATATATTAAAAATTTTTTAGAATTAAATACCTAAATTTCAAAAATACATGCAGTTAACTAAAATATTATAATTATATAATTTTTTTCATTTGAAAAAGTTCTCAAAAAATTTATCAAAACATAGTTAATGTAATTTAAAAAAACTTATCATTTTAATCTAATAAACATGTGACAATCTCCATATATAAAACACAACTTAAAGCCTACATTCAATGTAATTTTTTGTATTTATATTTAAAACATAAAATGGTATTATTTTAAAACAAATAAAAAAATAGTAAATAACACACAATGTAAATTAAAAAAAGGGTTACATAATAATACAAGTCCTAATCCCTTCCACATAGAAATGACCCCCGATAAATTAGTTTATGAAATAATAAACTGATCCACAACCTTGATTAGGTTTTTATACAACATCACTGGAGTCTATCTAGGTGAAAATCCTTTTCTATAGTTATATATATATGATGATAAGGTTCCAATTCACACACGACATCTACCACAAATATATGTTAGAGTAAAAATGAAAATATTTTAAAGGGAGTGCTAAATCCCTCCAGTTTTTTGATGGGGACTCTACATTACAACTAAACAGTGTAAAATATATAAAAACTCTAAAAAATTCTAAAGAAAGTGTACATAATAAAAAAAATATAAATAATTTATGATGTTAATTATAATAATATGTGGTTTTTTAGGTGTCTTTGAGTTTCCCCATAAATTGCCTCAAACAATTTTGTACAAAAAATGTATGAACACCTAGAATTATAGATGTATGGAAAACTATTTCTTCTCAGTTATATGATTGGTCATAGTTCTTCCACAACCAGGTGTGTCAATGTTTTTTTTGTCCATTAATATTAAAATATCTATCCCTATAACCATTCACTCATTCACAATACACATAAATATGTTCTCATAACATTATAGAATTCTAGATAGTCCAATTATATATTGAAGGATAATAATAGAATAACAAGAATCCTATTTCAAAGAGGTATATAAAAAATATGACAATTTTTTAAAAAAATTGTTTAGTGGTTTAAGCATACTCATTATTCAATTCACATGCCCATTACTTGCATTGAATTCATAAATGATTTTTTGGATAACTATATTTGAAATTGATTATAAAAAATTGTGGTAGTAGATCAAGTTATAGATGCACTGGTGGTAGAGGTCTAATGGTAAACTTATTTTAGCGAGATATATCTAGAAGAAGATGTTTCTAGAAGTATATATATCTTGTGATAGATCCTTTGAAAAATTGGTTGATCAATTTGGAATTGGATGTATGTGGAAGAAGATCTTTTTGGTGGTATATCTTTTAAACTAGTGGAGGTGTAGTCATAGTAGATTATGTTAACTCATCGTATCTTGAGATAGCTGGTGGTATATCTTTTTAACTAACAGTAGGTGGTCATAGTAGATTCAAGACATAGATAATTTTGATTATTGTATCCAACAAATAGTTAACTATAATAATACATTAAACTTAATATAATCAGACTAAAAATGATTTGATATCCTTAAAATAAGGATTTTCATGGACTAATCCAACAAAATCCCATTTTTTTATAATAAATCGTGAATTTCATAATCATATAAAAAATATTTTGCTAAATGAATAAATTCATCATAATATTCTTTAAAATAAATTAAATATATGTAAAACATAGTACGGATTCATTCCATACACCTTTTCATTCATGTCATACATTCTTCTCCCCATTTTTTTATTTTTAAAATGAAATAATGAAAATGATACAAGTAATGATAGAATTATGAATAAAAAAATAATTTTCACTAAATAAAAAATGTAATCAAGTAAATCATAAATTTTTCCAAAAATAAATCTCTATGAAAACCTAATAAAATTAAAAAATAGGTCTCATGAACCTAGGTGGATATAGAGACCATGGGTCCCTTTCCTTTTCTTATAACTAGAGGAGAAGTAGTTTTATCATGGGGTTATGGTAGGAAAAAAATAAGAAGATGCAACCAGCGGGAGATTCCTAATACCTTCTATAGAGGAAAGTACATAAGGATTAACTATTATATAAGATCTCATTAAGGGAACTAATAAGGGTTGAGAAATGGATATAGTCAACAGAATTTCTATAAGTACAATGACTGTAGTCCAAGTTATATAGATAAATGGTTGCATCATCTCAAAAAAAAAATAGGTAATCACCCAACCTCCATGCTCCATGCCTCTAAAAATGTCATTCCTTTCTTCTATAAATAGCCCATGAAGAGGATCCAAAGACATTAATTGGTTAAATTGATCCTTGAAGGGCCTATTAATAAAAGGTATTCTTATGTTCTCAGAAAAAAAAATGTGATAACTGAGTTAATGCTAGGTGAAAATGTTTGAGAGATAATACATAATTTCCTTAGTGGATGTTTCTATATCACCTTTAGTCTCATTAAATCACTCTCTAAAAAGCTCATAAGTGTTCTCAATATAGTGTTTTATTTTTCTGAAGCTCAACCTAATTAAGTGAAGATAACTCACCAACCATATCTTGTATCTCATATCTCACAAGAGATATGATATACTCAGAATCAATAAAAATAGAAGTAGGGGTTTGGAGTTATAGAAGAATAAGATCATATAGTAGACAGAGAGGCTAGCCTCCCATATAAACCTAACTCTATATACATTAGTCTCTATCTCTCATATCTTCCAAAATTGAATGAAGGGTATTAATATGTTCAATCAGATTTTGGTTATTTATCTCTATATTTATAATGGTTTTAAAAAAAATATATTGGAGATAAGCCACTATCGGGGATATAATCAATGATGTATCACTTTTATTAAGGTTCTTATCCATGAATGAAGAAGATATTATCATCCCATTAATATCTGATAAAAGATCCACACTATAAGATTTATGATCATCATGGGTGATATAGGTGGCCTGATTAGCAGTAAAAGAAGGAAATTAAGTCCTCTTCTGACTATGAAGTGAAGAATCCTCAATACCATCTTCCACATCAATTACATCATAATTAAATGGTTTCAAATTCTCTCTCTCAAAAATTATTTTAAAAAAATATACCATATGATTCATCTAATATACTATGATGGTAGGTCCACCATGATGCATTGTACATCCCTGATCATCATCATCACCACTATTTCATCATACAGGTCATTATAAGCTAAGATATAAATGGTTGGTCTAAAGGACAACCACCCCTGTCTGGTGCATCATCTCTATCTCTTTAAAATCTACTAGATCCATAATAATTACATAACCCTAACCTTCTAAATCCCTTATTTAATCTCTATCACATTGTTTCTGACTTGCTAATTTAGGTGGGTAAGTACCTATCCACTATCCACTGAGAGTGGTACTAAACTTTGTGATAGTATATAGTGTGTTGGACTACTCATCCAAATCTCCACCATCAACATCATATTTAGAATAAATAGACATTATAACGTCATCCAATGGACTCTATGAATCAGATCTTTCCAACTAAAAGCGATTTTAAACTTTAGATTCTTCTTATTCATCTTCTAATTCAAATATCATTTCTTAGGATAGAAGATAGTGAGGTGGACAAGGAGTTCCAAATGACACAATATATATTATAAAAACATAAAGTCCACTCACCTATTTCACTGAAATAGATATATAATATTTTAATTCATCACTGTATAACTTTCATTCAACTTCAGAACTATCAAAATCTTCACCTTCTACATCAAAAGAACATTCCAGAAGCTCATCTATCACTATGCCAGGGTCCAAAAAATCTCTTAGTCTTGAAGGGTTCTCAACTATATTGAAAATATCATAGATTTTATCATTTTCCACAACCCATATTTTCAACCATGGGTTCTAATTAACATTAATTCTATTACAGGTGAAATGGATAATGAAAAAACTATCACAGTTTATTACATTTTCCTCTCCTTAAAAAATGTCCTCTTTCTTATAAAATCAGAGACAATCATAGGTAGGCCAAAAATTTTTATCTCAAAGAAGGTTTTCATAAATTCATTATATAGACCATAAAATATCTGTATTGATAATTTTTCCATATAATTTCTGTAATAAAATGAATATTCACTGATACTTCATATTTTTGATGTCCCTTTTCCTCATACATAACATGTGAAACATAAAATTAAAAAACAAATAGCATTACCAATCTAATTCAAAAGCAGTAGGCCTTCTAATTGTTTTGTTCTCAGTGAGATTACGAATATCCCACTCAATCACAATGTTCTCACAGTTTTTGGAAAATGAACCTTGATAATCATCAAGGATTATTTGATGGGTAATATTGATACATGTACCCAATTACATTGAATAGAACATAAGAAATTATGTATCCACTATTTTCTTGATAAAATATTTCTTCTCTAAAAACTCATACTCTAAAAACATATAGAAATCATGAACCAAACATGGGTAGAATGTCTTATATTTCCTTGAAAAACATCGAACCCATCCATTATGCAACATTACTTTTCCAAATGTTATACTTTTTTGGATATATCCAAGAACTATCAACTTCTTTTTCAGTAACAATTAATCGATATGCAAGCTGGGGGGTTCCCCAAATATATAGGTCAACACGATTAAACTCTAGATTTATTATTAGGATGTGACACATCTAGTTAAAATTTTGATACTTCACTCACACCATTTTTTAAAGGTTCAAAGGGATTATGGTCAATGATAAAGGATCATTGGTTGAGAGAGAAATATAATTGTTTCAAAGGGAACTCATGAGAGAGATGAATTTAATTTAGACTCAAAATATATAAATTTTATCAATTATTGATATGAGAATTTTAAATTTAAAACAAAAAATAAATATTTGAGAAACATAATAATTTAAATAAAAATTAAATAGTATTAGAATTTGTAATAGAAGTGACCTAATCATATTATACTATCTATAGTATAATTGTTGTATCATAAAACAATATATTATCATTGGTAATATTCCAATGGTATAATTTCCATGCTAGATAATTCAGTAGCAGATCTCATCATGTTGTATTACCTAACGATAGACCACCAAATGATAGTTCATAAAATAGATTATCTCCAAATGTTTGATAACACAAAGGTGGACCTCCCATCGGTTGATCACTCACGGTTGATCTCCCAATGATATTATTTATAATGGTATATCTAAATGGTAGTATTTATTTTTTTATTTTCTCTACCAAAAAAGGAATTTTAGAAAATATATAACATAAACCAAGTTTATCATTCCAATTTCTTGTATCATTTATCTTATTCTCTCAAAATTCAATGATTTTGTAAATATGTCAATAAGAAGATGTTCATTACTAATGAATCCAAGTGTTATATCACTATTTTTTAAATGTTCTCTCAAAAATTGACATCTTACACCAATATGTTTTGACATTTATTGAGTAAAAGGGTTGTTACAAATTTTAATAGAACATGTATTGTCACAGTTTATAGGGACATCTTGAAATTGATAACCATTATCTAAGAATGTGTGTTTCATCTATAGAATCTATGCATAAAAATAGCCTAAATCTATGTACTCATCTTCAATAGTGGATAATTAAATAGATTTATATTTCTTACTAAACTAGGAAACTATATACCTTCACAAAAATTGACATTTTTCAGGAGTTCTTTTTCTATGTAATTTACAAAAAAATAAACATCTAAATTAATAATGAAATCAAATTATTTTTCTCAAGAATAAAGCAGTCCTATGTTGTTTTTAATTTTGGGGTATTTCAAAATTCATTTAATAGAAAGTAAATGTGACTCTTTTAGGTTTGATTAAAATTTAACACATGTATATATATTAAATATAATATTTAGTCAGATGCAATTTAATTATAGTAAAACTCTCAATGATAGATTTATAAATGGTTTGATCAACTGGTTTCCTAGTTTTATCAAGATCCAACAAACATTTCCTACTCAATGGAGTATAACATACTTATTTTTATTTAGTCCCAAACATTTAAAAAGATATTTTTTGTACATTCACTAGTAAAAAATAATTCCATATTTACTTTGAGAATATGGAAACCAGGAAAAAAAATTAACTCACCCATCATATTTATTTTTCATCATTTTTTAATATTTATTTTACAATTGATTTCTTGAATATCTAAATATAATATCATCAACCTAGATTTTCACTACTGAAAAAAATATAAATTATTTTATAAAATAAAGTAGGATTGGATATTTTTTTGTAAGATCATTATAAATAAAAAATGAGTTCGTCATATCATACCAAGATATAAGATATTTTATTAAAAAATATAATTTTTTTAAATTTAAATAATGATTTGGAATGTGAGGATATTGAAATATAGGTAATTGTTTCTCAAAAATATCCTCAATTATTTATAAATTTAAAAATTCAATCTCCAAATCTATTTGATATAGTATAAAATTTAAATGGGATTCACGGGTGAGAAATATTATGATATCATATAGTCTAGATGATGGGTAAAATGTTTATTCATATTAAATACCTTTTTCTTACCTATAGCGTTATGTTATCAGTCTTTCTCTATTTCAAATTATTATTACTAACTCATATATTTTATTCTTAAACACCCATTTACTTCAAATGGTCAAGTAATCCTTTGGTCTTTTAAATAGTTCATATACTCTATTTCTCTAAAATTTATTCATCACTTATTTGATTTACAGCCACTAGAATTAATTATAAATTTATTTTATGATGTTCTTAGGCTCATGTTGTGACAAAAATTCTTCATGTTCAACTTGGTTTCTAAGAGGAGCTCTAGTGTGAGTTCCTTTATCTGGGTATTATACAAAAATATTAATGGGTCTATCAATGAGTTATAATAGATCAAGTAATATAATTATTTGATAATTCAAACTCTTCTATAGTTTTAGTTTCAAACACTTCCTAAGAACTAGGATATTTTACGACGGTAGGTTTTGTAAAATTATCACAAGGTTCACAAATGATATCCATGGGTGAAATATCATCCTCCATATTTTCTAATGGGGTATTAGTTTCATGTGGATCTATCACATGAAATTTGACATGTACAGACACTTCCAAAATCTTGATTCTTTTATAGAATACAATATATGATTTACTATATTATGAATATCCAAGTAAAATTCATTTTACACTTTATGATGTAATTTTTTATAAATTCTATTTTGTATTTATAATAAATACTTCACAAAAAAGACTCTAAAGTAATTAAACATGTATTTTATACAATTCTATGAATCATATAAGACTTTCATTAAAAATAGGCTAATTAAAAATATTAATAATATAAAAATTTTTATTCATAACATACAAAAAAAAGGTAAATCATACTCATTGATCGTGGCCCATAAAATTTATTGAAGGGTTAAATTTATCCTTTATACAAAAATATTTTGTTGTGGGATATTAGGAGAATAAAATTTATGATTATAGCCATATTTTGAGCATAGTGATTTAAAATCATTATTTTAAAACTCATGGGCTTGATCAATTCATAAGTTATTAACAGTATTTCTTCTATGATTCTATAAAAATTTATCATATTTAAAAATATAATAGAGATATTCACTTTTATAAGAATGAAAAAACACCCACGTATATCTTGAATAATCGTCCAATATAACATAGGAATAATTTTTTCCAACTAAAATGAAATGTTTATAAGGTCTAAACAAATTCATGTGTACTAACTCTAGGTTTGGGGAAGTTCAAACTTCTTTCTTTTTTTAAATAGATTTTATGGTGTTGTCCCGTTTGATAGTTATTACAGACTTTTTCAATTAAAAAATCTAGTTTTGTTTGATCCTTGACTAATCCTTTTCTATTTATATTTCTATGTGAGTGTGGGTTTAAATGGCCTAGTCTCACATACCCAATACAAGTCTCTTTAAGAATGAAACATTAATAAGAAATGTTATGAGGAAGTACTAATTTAAAATTACAAATATAATCATTATCCTTACGCAAAGTATTAAAATCAGAAACATATTTGGAATCAAATACTTGGATATCATTATTTTGAAATATTATTTTTCAACCATCATTACATAGTATAGATAGAATAGTTACTTTGTATTTTAATCCATATAAAATAAAACCTTAGAAATCAAAACAATGATAAAGATACTAATTTTACCATGTTAGATTATTATTTGTTTAGAAGTTTCACCAAATGTGCCATGACCAGCATAAACAATTATAAATTTATTAAAACTAGAGTAGTCCCCATACAAGTGTCTGTAACATCCACCCTCTATATAACATAAGTTATTATTGATACTCTTCAATTCTGTTTTCTATAGGAAATTTTAAACAAGAAATTATTTTGGTACCCATATTTTATTAGGTCCAGAAATGCTAGAAATAACAGTTTTAGGAATACAAAATTGCTTAATGGGTTTCCTATAATCATATTTTAAACTTATATAATAAAAAAATTGTTTCAGAGTATTAAGAACAATTTACAAGACTATCATATTAAAAACTAGGTACAAATTAATTCTTATAAATTCTTCTCTATTCAGGTTGGTAACCAATTCCTTTAGTATAGTTAGGGGTGGTTTGGTTACCAAGGATATAGGGTAGTGTTTTTATTCCATTAGTGAATCTTTATAAAAACTTATTAATTTTCCCATTATAAAATTTGATCTCAATTTAATCTTTTAATATCAGATAATCATTATATATATCTACAAAACTATAGCTTTAAATTGAACTAACAAAGCATGTTGATTCTTTAACCACTTGTATTTATTATTTAACTTAATAAAATTTTCATCCACCATATTATATTGTACCGATAAATAAATTTTGGACATATTTTATTAGTTATTTTCATTCTCATATAGTGTATAAATATGTTCAGGATATTCTATAAAATTATTTAATACCTCATATGTGTTTTTTATGAAACACATATTTACCCAATATTTTTTTTCTTCTCTACTTGAGATTGTATCACATGATCTATCATACTAAAAAATCCACGTGGTTTTCGTGGACTTTTTATAAATATTACCTATATTCTCATACTTTAATTTTTGAAAATATACTTTTTATCTCATTCTCTTTTACACTCATAGCTAATTACTTAATTAGTGGAGTTATCCTTTTTCCACTATTTAATCAAACTTTCTTTTCGTTTAAATGTACAATGAAATTTTTTCTATTGAATAATTTATTCTTTAGATAAATTTTTTTATTAATCTAGCAATGTGGTCCATTTCCTCATCACAGTATGTAGGTGATTCACGATCCTGATAAATTTTATCTTTGATATTCTCTTTAAGCATTGAGTCAAACGTATTGAAGGCTACTAACTTTATATTTGGTTCATATTCCTATTATTTATTTACATTTATTTATTCCATATACGATATTCATTTTCCAATGAACTCATTCACTAGGAGTGTTCTGATATGATAGGATTATCATATTGAAATTGAAGTTCCTCTCCATCTGTGTGGTAAGCATCAAATAAGAATCATTACTTAGTCTTTATCAGCAATCTGATTTCATGGTTCATTCATGGTGTTTACTATTTCATTAACCTAAGATACATATCATAAATGGATTCATCATAATTCATATTAAATGAATCATTTTTAATAATATTGTTTGTTAAATATATATACTTAACATCTGATATCCCCAATGATAAATAGCTAGTGTATCCAAAATTTTAAAATCTATTGAATAGTAATATATTGTTATTATTTTCTCATATATTAGACCACAATATAAAGAATTCATGGATTTAATATTTTAATCATATATATCTTCAGTGTTGTCACCCCAATTGTGCCTCACATCATTGTGTTTTTCTAATATATATCTTCAAAAAAATCCCAATATAAATGGCCATAATCTCTGACTGAATTTTCATCTAAATTTTACATTTAGAATATTTTTTAAATTAAAATAATGAGTCTGAATAATGGTAGTTACTTTTTCTTGATTATCCCCAAATTCTTAAATGTGGAACTAATTTTTTTTGATATTTAGATACAATTAACTCACTAGAAATAGTGTTTTAAAAAGATCTTATTCCAAATACTGATCATAGTGTAGATTTCAAGAGGGTAGCAAAATGAGTTTCAAATTACAAAATTATTCTGTTTAAATTTAAATATTCAATCAACACATTTATAAAATAAACTCCATTAGCTAAAATATTAGATTAATATAATTTGTTCTTATAAAAATCTTGTGAATATTTTGATCAAAATTATGTTAAATTGATTTTGAAAACACTATAACATTTGAAACTAAACTACTAGTATGAAACAACATATATAAATAGATGTTATATCCAGTTATAATATAAATTTTTTGTTATTATCTTCAAAAAAATACAATTTTTACAATAAAACCAGTGAAAACGAAATAGGAAACAACATAGAGAAAAAATTAAATAAGGGGATCAATCATAAGACATGTCTTAATCCCATCCACTTATAAATCACCCATTACCAAGAATTTTATTATATAATAAAATGATCCACAACCTGGATTGGGTTTTTATAAAACATCTCATAAGGAGGTCTAGGAATAGAGCCACTTTCATAGTTATACATTGGATAAAAAATTTCAAGGTTACACCTAACCTCATCCATAGTGATACGTGGAACTAACAATGAAAATAGTTTAAAGGTAATGTTAGTAACTATTCAGTTCAATGTATAAGACTTCGTTTTATAGATAAATAGGGTAAAACAGAAATAAATCTCGAAATAATTATAAAAAAGACAGATAAAAGGATAAAAAGTATGAATATTTGATTCAACTAAGTTTTATCAATTTCTGTTGTTCTGGAGACACTGATTTTATCCTTGAAGAGTTTCAATGGAGGTTTCATAGAAATATAAGAAAACAATGTGTTATGGATGTATGGAAATCTCTATATTCTTTTTTATCTAATTATTCAGGTTTCTTCCACACACAATTGTGAAAAATAATTTTTTTAGTATTTCTGTATGAATTTATATATCACTACTACAATGTACACATGCACTACCTTCAAGAGGATGTTCTTAAAACTTTATATAATTCTATATGGTTCAATTATTCATTTCAGTATAATAGTAGAATAATAAAATTCCTCTTACTGAGATACAGAATAGAAATTCTAACTAGCCTTTAAAACATATTTGGAGTTGTTTAAGACTACTCATTCTTAAATCCACATTCCTTTGACATGTGTTGGATTTGTAAACATTTCATTAGATAATTGATATTAAAATTAATTTTAAACAAGTATGGTAAAATATTTATTGGTAGATGCATTAGTGGAAGTATTTTTGAACTAGTAGTAGATCTATGATGGTATATCTCAAATGGTTGATCTATCTAGTAGTAGATATTTCTGATGGTATATATTTTAAAATGGAAGTATATATTATGAATGGGTGGTAGATTTATATAGTGAAAGATCTGTCTAGTAGTATATCTATTTAGTGGTATATATTTTGAACTAGTTATAGATTTTTCAGTGTAGATTTGTTTTACTCATGATATCAAGAGAACGATGGTGCTAGATATTTCATATAATGGTATATGGTCATGGTAGATTCAGGACACTGTTAATTTTGATTAATGTAACCCAAAAGTAATTAACTATAATAAGACATGAAATTTATTAGAAACATAATAATCAAGATTTGATACCATTAAAAATAAAAGGTGCTTGGACTAATCCAATATTGATGATTTAGTCTGGTGAGACTAAATATTCCCTTAGAGGAAGTCGGAATGGACTCTAGGATTGAGACTGGAATGGACCTATATAAAAGAGTGGGAAAATATTAATATGAATTATAATTGTGATCGAAATAGAGGTGATGTCTATTAGTGTTTATGTGGATAGGATGAGACGTGTTGGTGATGTAGTAGAAATTTATGGTAGCGACACTCATAAGAAATATAGTGTGTAAATGTTGATTTGTATAGAAGATGGATTTTTTCATTTTCCAGACCACACGGGACATGGTCCCTGAGTCGTGTTTTATGTATGTTATATTCCCTATAATAAAAGTTTTAATTTTCTATAAATATCATATGTAATGTGGTTATAATCAAACACTATGTATACCATTCCATATAGCTTATGTGTGCACTAATTCATACACTAAGTCAGCCAATAAGCTTCACACATGTTGTGGTATTTGGCACATATCATGTGCATCAAGAAAATGACTCCAGATTTTTTAATAGTACATTCTGTGTAATATAAATTTCATGTAATGTGATGAATTCCACGAATATATTATATATATTATATCACAAAGGACCTACATGGTGTAACTCCATCTATCCACTTGATATAGGTTTACCCTAGATAGGATGAGTGGTATTAATAAACAACCAATGTTTTGTAACCCTTCAAAATAATTAAGGAACATGGTTTTGTTCCACGGGTTGTAGCTCCTTCATTCATTAATGGGTTTGATACCCCCTACAATCCTAATGTTGTTCGGATACCCCATACTATAATTAGGATTCCCCCCCCCCCACAGATGATGGGGTGTGGTTCCTCTACTAGTAGATGTTAGTTTTTCCCTATGAGATAGGTTACAGATCTTTTTTTCATCTGGGTTCAATGTCACGTCAACAATCAAGAATTATTTAACATGGTTTGAGTCTGATTTTAATATTTTAGTGTGATTTCATGTGAGTTTGGAGGTCTGAAGAGTTATGTTGATATGTTTTGTTTAAATTATGGGTCAGGTGTAATATCACATCTGTCTCATTGCCTTCGAGATGTGACCAATAGCTGGGTTATCAACTAGTTAAATAAGTGAAATTGGTTATATTGTGTATCTATGGATGGTTAGGAGATAAAACGATTCAATTATATATTCTTAGACATTTGGGAGTCTTCCTATAACTATGGTTGTATTGATTTATGAGTATATTTTATTTTTACTCTCCCCTACATTACCCTTTCACCCAATTGTGTTGTGTATTTTTAGATATTGAATACTAATGTGTGGCCTTTAGATATTGGGGAGCTAGTAGATTTGGTCATTTTGATTCATAATTGTGATTGATTTTGTTTTTAATAGTTTATTAATGCTGCTGTTCACTTTCAATATATTTAGGAAGTGTGAAGGTCATTTTTCCTATTTTTTTCTAGTTTTTTCTTGTGACATTATATATTCTACATTAAACTCCTTGAATCATTCATGTAGTGTTTTATTGGATATTTTTTATTAAATTCATGCATCTCTTATACAGTTAAGTTATATATATGTACTATTTTTTGGTAGATAAATATATTGTGTGTACATGTGTTTTACATTTGTTTTAATTAAATCTAGGATAATTCCTCTCATATATGTATATGGTGTATTGCTGGTAGTTTAGATTAGCTTTCCAATTAGAGGTGTTCTTTTGGTATTATGATCATCATATTACTTACCCAGGTGTGGACCCGGTGGATTAGATCATTTCATTCTACTTCACTAAATGAATTTATCATGTAGGACAGTTCAAAAGTGTCTAATAATGTTAGAATCAAGTATATTAGATTTTAAACTAATCTAGTTACTAGTGTGGGTTTCTCCTCCTTTTCAATCGGAATTGACATCAATTGTGTCTTCTATTCAAAGGTTATAAGGTGGAGGATGTTTAAATCGGTGTTTAATAGATATTTAGTGTCATGAATAGTATATTATATCCATCTCTAATGATTTAATAACTATGAATACCTTTTATTTTTGTAAACTAATTATTTAATTTTAATGAATTCCAATGTGGTAGTTCTTATAATTCATATTCCTCTTATTTTAGGGTGGTTGTGTCATATTTCATAGGGGATTTTATAGTATTACTAAACATTCATTTAAAATTTTGTAGAGAAATTACCTGATGAATAAAGTTTTTTGGATTGTATATTTTATCATTCAATGATGTGGTAAATTATTATGGTAATATTATACATTCAATATCATGTTTTCATATTTTGGGAAGCCCGATCAAATTGTTCCCAATGGTCAAAATTCTATATCATCTAACATGATTTTTATAGAATGAGTATGTTATACTCATTCCAATCTCAAATATTAAAATATTATACTCATTGTACGAAGCATTCATCATTGGAATAGGAAATGTATATTGTTTCTAATATGGTATATGTGGTGGTAATTCATATATCCTAATTGGTTTCTAGGCCATGTATGACACCACATATCTATTGAAAGTGACAGTGGATAATTCCATGATCTAAGGCCTTTTTTTGATGATGACACATATAATTATTTCATCATGTTTCTGAAATTGTTTTACCCCAAATGTTGGTTATTTCATTAAATTCCTTGAACTAACAAGGGTATTTATTTATTTTTATCTTTGTAGTTATTCTTTTTAACATTCCAAAAAAATCATTAGATACTAATAAAGGAGTCGAATATAAAAGTTTTACAGCATTACCGTCCATCAAGATAAGAAATTAGATATTTATATATTCCTCCACTTTTTATATTTTGGAAGGTTATAGTTTCACACCTTTCATAATGTTTAGTTAAAATAAAAACATATGTTTTATTATACATCCTCTAAATTAGTGATGTTATTGGATTCAATGTAGTTATGTAAGATAAATAAGGATCTTTATACTATTTGAAAAAAATCAATGGATCCATTCCGACACATGATTCCTAGGGGTCCCTAACATCACACTACATCCAGATCTGAAATATGTTAGATGTTACTTCAAGTCCACCATACCATTGAAGGAAGATTGTATGATATAAAATGAAACTTACTGACATAGGGGTTATGTTCATACAATTATGATCTATATTCCACCTAATATACACTACTTTAAACTATGATACTATAAATTATTTTCAATTATTACTAAAATCATGTTTTATTACATTCAACTATTCCCCTATGTCACGACATGAAATGGATATATCTCCTAAATAATCTATTTTTGTTGGTTCCTTCGAAGAAATTCTTAGTGGTAAACAGTTAAATTCATTAAAATATAATATAATAATTTTTTCATTATATTATCGTAGAATGTTTTCCCTAGAAGAAATAATGATTCCCTCTCACATTGGTTGGTGAACTAATAGAGGTGGGGCTTTGAATTCAATTTCATACTTTTTGGGAAGAGTCCTGTAGAAAAAATTAAAAAAAATTGTTATGTTTTCCAATTTATTAAATTAAATAAGGAATTTTATCATCATAAAACAGTTTCTCAGTAATTTTATCTAATAGGTGTGAACAAAAAATTAAAACTATGTTTCCCTTATCCAGCATTTATTGTGGATATATAAATCATAGATGTGGTGGAACCCCCATTACTCAATCTTTCATCTGTCCAATTATGTTAACACCCTCATGAAAAAATTTGGTGCTATAGTCATTTTCCTATAATTAGACCTACCATTCTAGTGGATTGTAAAAATTATATTCATAAGAATTGGAGAGCACACTAGTTATGAATTATATTAACATATACTCTCAAAGAACCTAATCATCATCAAATTTTTTTTATAATTATATTTTATCATATTTTGTGTAACTATTAAGGTAATTTTCATCAGTGTATCTTATGGTTGATCAATTGAAATAGATTAATACTTTATAGATGTTGTATTAGTTTACCTAATTATACTGATATACTCAATGACGTGTATTAAATAATTCCTCATTGTATGTGATCATGAGTTAATTGCATAAAATTATTAATGAATAAAAACTAAGAGGAATAATTGGTTGTAAATTTATATTTGTGGATTCTTCAAGACTTATACAAATTAGTTTCCTTATAAAAGGAATTTTAATGGTTAAACAGAATTTTTTCTTGATCATCAGTTTAGGTTATGTTATTTTTTATTATAATCTCACCATTCATATGGGATATGATTTTGCAATATATATTACTCTTGTATCCTCTTATACTTAACAAACCTATTATTCATTTCTCTTTTCTTCATTTTAGATGTGGTGATTTTGTTGATTTTTTTGGTGTTCTTAACCGTTAAATTTATTGAAATTTTATGGTGATGGTGTTTTATGCCACCTAAAATGTCATTTCTAGGTAGTTTTCCTTGTTGGATATATTAGAGGCTTGCGGGTGAAAATGGTGGGACAATTATAGTGTATTGTACCACTTATATCCCATGGTGTATAAATGGTGGGAATATTTACCAATAATTTGATGAATCTACATAACTTTGCATATTAAAACACATTTTATGTTATCACATTATCTACTAGAAATAGTGTTCTATTCTACCAGGAGTGTAGTGAGTTTAACCTATAGAAATTTCTCCCAATGGTTTTTTAAATAAACTACATACATATACTGAATAAATTCATTGGTAATTGAATTTGTTCAAAATTACCTGATTGTTGTAATGGATTCAGAATACATTCAATTCTCTAATGAGTTTGGGAACAAAATTATTTTTTGTGGTGGGTGAACAATACATAACTGGTATTATATTCAAATTAAACTCCTCAAACTGGTATGTAGAGTTTTTTTAACCTTTAATTAAAATATATTATAATTTTTATTCATTAATATATTGTATTATTATTGAATTTTAATGTAAGATGACAATTACTTATATATTTCAAATTGTTTCCTCATTTTAATAAATTATATTGTGGGACAGATGATGGATGTTATCTTAATTCACCCATTATCTATGACAGGTTATTACTAGTCAAATATAGGGCCTATGGTATGAACAGTTTTGTATTTTAGATCATATCTCAAAAAAAAAAATATTTTTCATCAAGTAGTATTTATATAATTTATATGAATTAAAAATGATCTCAATTAATTTTGGAGATTTTTTGGTCTCACCTTAGGTGTATAGTTTCTTAAAAACATCATATTTTATCCTAAACCCTTAGATTTTACGACATCATCAACTAGTACCCCCTTTCGGGCCGATTTTGAAGAGAAGAAGCACCCCCCGAGTCTTTCCTCCCATAGGCCTAGTATTATAAACTAGAATTATGGGTATACAAATCAAACAAATGGGAGGAATTACCATCAATAATGGACTAATAGGATTTTTGAATAAGATAAGAAGATACCAAAAAACACTATCACATGATATAAAAAAAGAATCCATTAAACTAGAAATTCATTTAAAATGATAAAATAAAAGTCTTCAAAATATAGTATAAAAAGGAAATATACTAAGGTAATTAATCAATAGGAAATCCAATGCCAAGAAAATAATGAATATATAGATCCTTAAAAACTGATTGAATACTAGGGAAACAATTTATATATATTCAAGGTGAGTATAACATGTATACTCAAAAACCATTATTCACAAAGCCTATTTTGTGATAGTGAAAAGATCATACTAATGCACTAATGATCAAATAGAGAAAATAACGAAAACTGATAAAAGTCAACTATCCATCATAAAATAAACAAGGATTACCCACTAAATAGAACATCTAAATGATTATAATAATACCAAAAGAACATAATTCCAAGAACCCTACATCTAATTCTCTCACTATGTTTCTTCTCTAATTCCCTAATACCAAACATCATATGCTCACATCCCTTCAATATGATCTCATAACTATAAATCAATCTATCTAATATGTTGTTAAGGTCACAAACCTACATACACCATCTTCTTGTGGGTCCCATAATTCTATGTTGGCCTCAATACTTGTCCATATATCAAATATCATCGCCAAATCATCCTCTTCATCATCTTCAGGAAACCTCACTATCATATCCAAGGATATTGGATATCACGAACTTGATGGACATCAACAATGTTCCCACCCTCCAACCGTACATAACCTATATCATATATAACATTCTATCATCATCAAACATCACCACCATCTATGAAAATATCTTTCGGTACACAATTATCACCAGGATAAATCTCAATATACTACTACCAAAAGAAAATTGGGGAATATGGGTTTATCACTCATCCACACCCTAGAAATCCTTGATTTTAGGACCCCAACCCCCCCCCCCCCACACACACACACACATTTGACTATTGTAATATATTTCTCGATGTGCATGGGGTGTGTATAAAAGTAACACAAAAATAAAGGATCTAATAGTATCACAGAATACCTTCCCTAAGGGTTGACATCTAAAAACTACAATCATATCCCACAATAATGCTACACCACTTCAAAACACATAGAATTGTCTACATCCCCCGCTTAATGAAAATCACCACACAAAATATCCACATATATCTACACAGACCTATTATTTTATTAAAAATTTCATCTATTTTCATATATTACAAATTACTAAATGGGTTCCATTTAATTTCATATTTAATGAAAAACCACTCTCACCACCACCCTAATTAATTCCCATTCGTTAACATTCAATTTATTGTCCAATATCATTAAAATAATTTCATACCACACATACTAATATCTAACCCTGGACATTACCACTTCATCATTTTCCATTTTATATTCCATCACTTCCATAAATATATAGTAAAGGTTCCACACAAAAACTCAACCACCTTGTTATATTAACTATCACAAATCCTAACATTCCATCACCACAACCCAACCATCTCACCAAAATAACCACATAAAAACCCCCACACATCTAGTCACAATACATTTCAAACCTTAACCAGTCACCACCACCACCATTCAATCTCTAGAAATATCACACAACCACAAGGTTAGTAGGAGACACACTAGTAGCACACAACAATATATTACATGCTCTGGAAACTAATATAATTTATTTAAAGGGGATTTCTCGTACTTCATCATCTCTATCATGGGTATTTTCCCACAATTTAATGATTCACAAAATCCATATTAGTATACAAATATATGTTCTCAATATTTTATAAATGTTGGGAAAAATAAAACACACAGAATAATGTTTATAAATTCTTAGTAAAAAACACACACACAAGGCTCATCATCATGTATAATTTTTATCAATAGTAGAAAGCATGCATCATGTGAATAAACTAAAATATTAAAGTAGTTAAACTCATGTGTAAACACACTTTCCCAAAAAAATTATTATTGAAATTCATTATATTCATTAATCAATTCTCAACATCCACCCAAAGGAACACAAAACCATGTTAATTTCATTGATTCTTAAAAATAATGAGATTATTGGGATCCCCTACTTTAACCAAATCGTTTTGAATCATCATTAACAAAAGGGAGATGTAGGAATAAAAAGATGACCAAAACAAAAAAAGGGATCCTCAGAACAACATGAACCATAATTATCCCCCATAAAAAATCATTACTGAACACATCCGAAATTAAATCTCGGTCACCACTAAAATTCGCTAAGTGAAAAAATGAAATGAAAATAAAGGGTAAAGGGGTGAAACTCAGCACAGATCACTAAATATCAACCTTATTAAGATGATGATCAATGCTGATGGAGAGGGGATAAAATAACTTATAAAATAACATAGGTATCCCCTATAATTTGATAGGAAAGGAAGTAATACAAGGAAAATAAAAGGGGTAATGGAAATAATAATTGGAATAGGAACAATTCAATTCATTTTGTGATTGGGGAATTCATGATTTGAAATTTTTTAATCAATACTGTGCTAGAAATCAAGGTTCCATGACCCTTCCCAACCCAAAAACCACTCATGACGTGAATGAGAACTCACATCATGAATCATCAAGCCTCCATGACATTAATGAAACTATAAAACATTTCTCTAGGACACAAATGAATAATCCCATAGTGATTAATGTCGGAAAATATGAACCACCCCTTATTGCATAATTCTAGCTCCAAACTCCACTTAAGATCCCTCAAATTAGTCCAAACACCTATATAACCCAAAACACAACAATGAATTTTCCAGAAAGAAACAGTTTGATGCATATTATGCGTCTCAAAAAATTATTATTCTTGATAACAAAAACCAAACCCATATTAATAAAACTAATTCCAAAAAATCATAACACAGTAAAGAATGATCAAATAATCATCTGATAAGATACCTCTCAAGTATATCATTATAGAAATAATACTTCCACCACTAATAAAAAACATCTAGAATAATAATACTATCTTATAAATAAGCAACAATGCAATAATTTCATCCCTAAGGCAAAGAAAAATGAAATAGGTATGGTTAAAAAAATATAGGTTAATGGGAACTAATCTTCGTCTCATGATCCCAAGTACTCACCTCTAGACTAATGTTCCTCCATAACATGAAAACCAATGGTATTTAATTTCCTTGTAGAGACTTCACCTGATGATCTTGGATTTCAAATTTCCCACTCCATATACATAGTTCCATCCTAAAATATCGAACTCTCCAAAGTAAATGTCATGGGAGTTATCGTGAAAATACTAAGGAGTTTAAGACCCTTTGAATATATCATAGATGTTATCTATACATAGTGTATATTCCCAATAATAAGACTCATCACCATTGAACTCAAATAATATTAAATTCTTGATGAACATGGAAGAAATCTAACTCCTACAACTAAACCTCTTTAATCCCCTATGAGGTGAAACCTTCAAGAACACATTGTATCCTATATTAAAAATGTGGGGCCTCCACAGGAAATCAATATATGAGTTTTCTTCTAAACCTAAATCCACTCTAAAATTATCATGAACTTCTTAATAATTATTTCTATGGCATTATAAACAAGGACTGTAAAATACCAAACCTCAATCCAACACAAAAAAATCGGTATAGAAACCCATAAAATACCTCAAACAGATCCATAATGATAGATGAGTGATATGTATTATTAGTGAAAAACACAACCCATGTTAAGAAACTAGACAAGGTTGGTTAAAAAATGGAGTGTGAATATCTTGAATCAAACAAGGAAAAACAAAGGTAAATGATCAAATGATCATACCTTTAACAACATCAAGTCCTTCTGGAACTGGAACCTCCATATAAAACATCTACATATTCTGAGCTTATATGCCTCACAAAATGATTACCTCCATGGACATGCTATAATCTTCGTACCTAAGGATGATGACCATAATGGGGATGAACACTAATAATTATATCTCTCCTCATTTGATAAATGAGCTAATGGTATGATTCCTAAAGAGAATATGGTGGTCTCTTCTATTTTTTGCAGATGGAAATGGGATTTTAACCCATACCAAACTAACATCATTATGTTGTTTGAAACTAATCCAAAAGATATCGATGACCTCCATAGATATAACAAAAATATAGGAATCCCCTAGAAGATACTAAAAACCCACCATCCCTTGAAATGTGCAAATAATATAGTTGGGACTAAATCACTACTAATTAGATCATAGACTAACCTTAAATCCTTGATCCTCGACTTCATTCTCTACTCCTCAACAATCGCGATCAACCTACCTCTTGAGTAACTCCTCCATGTGAGTGCATCCACTCAATCCCTTCCATCATATTTCTTAATATCAAATATATAAGATGATTAAATTTTGTGACATCGTATCGGATCTATGGAAATATTTCATTCTATGGATGTCATTCTCTAGAGAGAACATATGTAAAGAGATATGGAGTGAAACATAGGATTTCTATGAACCTAATAATGTGTTCCGCCAAACTGAAGCTCTATTTATTAAGGGAGAAAAATTATACCTCCTTAAAACATTTTTTATTGAGGAAATTATCTCTAGATGAGGCTCCTACTAAAATTCAACACATTAACTTTTTGCCTCCTCCTGCTCTCAAAGATACAATTTTCACCATAGATTCACTCCTCCTCGCATCAAACAGGTCACCGGTGGAACCCAGTACTCATCCCAAGGATGAATATAAATAGAGGATAAATACAGATAATCCATTTAGTGATTTATATCTATATTGGAATCACCCCCATTCATTTCCAAAACCATACATTGAAAATCATGAAAACCCCACTGACATGTCTCCTCCTCCTCCATCAGATCGATCCGCTGACTATAAATTGAATAAACCATCTAAACGTATCCTACCTAAAATACACAATAGAAATGACCAAGATCGATTTTTGAGAAAAAAACATGGCATAAAACATAAACCTAAAAGCATGTAATTTATGTAATTCATTTCTTTTTTTTCATTTTTATTTCTTGAAATTTACTTATTCAATTACAAGCACAAACAAGCATGATTAAGGTACCTCTAATATATATATACCTAGAGATTAATTTTAGTTAACATATAATGTTCTGTAAAGACCCGAAAAATTCAAGGGAATTTTTACTTAATTTTCTTTGGAATTTTACGAGACTGCAGCTTCTAACGGCACCTGATTTCGTGGTTCGGTGTGCCCGGAATCAATTTTTGAAGTTTATCCCAGGTATGTTTAGTAAAAATATGAGCGGGTTTTCCTAACTTTTGAACCAGTTCTTAGAATCAAAATCCGAAGGAACCGATGAAACTGCAGCACTGGTAATTTCTTAGGAACACCTTTTCTGAAGGTGTGTTTTCTCCGGTGTTGATGTAAAAAAAGTGTGGAATAAAAATATAATTGTTTTATTTTTAATTTCTTCACTAAGCGGTAGAAGTGAAAAAAGTTGTGTCTCAACTTAATTTCTATTTTCTAAGTGTTATATCCTAGGTGTGGAAGTTAGAGTGGGACTCACCGGTTGTTAACTTCCCATGAGAGGATTAAGGGTGAGGTGGGGCCCACACGATCCCCCAGCTTTTCAAATTCCTAAACTCCTCTAACCCCCTTTTTAATTAAGTGACTCCTCCCCTCCTCACCTCCCACTTTAATTCATTCCACCTAAACACTAATTAATTTGACAACTTACGTTTAATTAATTAAGTATGTTAGGTTTTGAATATTGGATTTTTGAAATTCATGGCTTGAGTAATAAAGTAAGAGGTGTATTATTTTATTTGGGTTTTAGCTTGTTGTGTTTATTTTTTGGGAGAGTTCAAGTTTTTTAAGAGTTTCACCCTTCCACGAAGAACTCTATCCTCATCGTTGAAGAACTCGAAGAACGCCGGTGCCAACCTCAGCTTCCTTTTTCTCGACACTTGACGAAGCGATGCCATCATCCCACTACAAAGTCTACGGAACAAAGGAGAATTACCTTTCTTCATCAAGTGATCAATCATCATAAATCGAAGTAGGGAATTAATTTGTGAATTTTAATGAACCCATGTTTATTTCCTTCTAAAACAAAGAACGCAAATCAACTAAATATTAAGTTGATTCGCGAAAGAATATGTTTTCGGATGGAAATTCTTGATTGTGGGGAAAACTGTAGGGGTTTTGTCTTTACGTTCAGATTTTAATTGGATGTCCTTCAATATTAACAGCCAACTGTGATCAAAATAACGGAGGAGTTCTGACCGCACAAACAAGGTCGAACCTCCTCCCCTTTTTATTTTGATGATTATCTTTGTGGCTTGAAATGGAAGCAACGCGGTGCTGTCGCACCGCGTGGAAACAAGCAGAAATGTGGCGAAGAAGTGTGGCACCATCGCGCCATGCCGTTGAGGCCGAACGAAACCACGGCCGGGGTAATGGCCGTAGAGGCAATTTGAAGACTCTGCTGGTTGATCGTTGTGGGCGGATTGACGGGCGACGACAAACGGGGCCGCAAAGTCAATTTGAAGCCTATGCAATGAAGGTCGGGTCCCGGGAGGACTGTTGGGGAAGGCGGCGAGCAAAAAAGGACCACCGGAGGGAGTCCGGTGGTCCGCGGAAGGCGGCGGTGGCGGCGCGCCGCCGAAACGGAACTGCCGCGGCTGAGCCACAACGACGAGCCAAACCGGAACAGCATAGCCATTCCGGAGGCTGAGCAGCGCGGCTTTAAGCCATGCCAGTTTCATCGACCGCGGGGGGTTGTAACCCCCCCCCCCCCCCCCGCACCCTCTGGCCACGCGGGCGCCAGGCCGGGCCGGACCGTGCACACCAGGCCGGGCCGCGCCCTAATGGGCCGGCCTCGGACCCAGTTCGGGTCGCCCGGTTCGGGCCGGGTCGGTCCGGGCCCGAAAACCTGATTTTCGGGTCACTTCTGTTATTTTTCCCATATCCTGGGCTACGTACCTCTGATCGACGCAATTTCAGCTGAGATGCGATCCTTTGTTCGAGACGGTCATTTTGGTATATTACACTCAAGGTTTCGAAGAACTTTGGGTATGGCCGGGTTGGTTCGAACCTGAAACCAATCGGTCCCTCGGAACCGAAACGCTTATAACTTGAGCTTCGGACGTCTGATTGACGTTCCATCAACTTTTATGGGTTCCTCTTGATGAGAAGGAACTTTTGGAATACTTTTCCTAAGGTTTGGACGCAGTTGGATAGTGGCCGGGTTGGATTGTACCGGAAATCCAACTGGGCCCCTGGAACGGAAAGGCCGATAACTTCCAGACCAGACGTCCATTTGACGAACCGTCAATGGTGTTGGTGCTCATGTTGAGAAATAGTCCCTATGAGTATACCCTATGAGATTTCACGGTACAGTTGAGATACGGCTGGGTTGGTTCGCACACGAAACCAACTGGGCCCCTGGGATGAAAAGGGTAATAACTCACAGACTGGGCGCCCGATTGACGCGTCGTCTATTGCGTTGAGACCCCTATGATGAGGTAGTCCTTTGAGATACTTCTTCGTGGAACTTGTGATACATAGAGTATCGACCAGTAGCTCGTGGAGCAGACCCTCCAAGAGACGAGCTAGCAGAGTGTAGAGACCTAGTATCTGACTGAGACTTGACGACTACTGATCGATCGACTTGGAGTGATTCGGATAGCCCAGTCGGGTGTGCTTCGTTGTAGAGGCAGACCCACGAAGGAGGTGCACATGTATGTAGTGGCAGACCCTCGGTACTCGACAGAAAGAGTACCTTTGTAGGCTATGAGGTGGTGTGCTTAGTTGTAGCAGCAGACCCATGGTGGGATGTGCTTGGTTGCAGCGGCAGTCCCACAGTACTCGAAAGGTGGAGTACTTCAGCAATCCAAGGTTATTGGGACGCGCTTGGTTGTAGAGGCAGGCCCATTATACTCGACAGAGGAGGAGTTCTCCAGCAGCCGTGGTTTCTATATCGTGAATAAAATCCTGGTTTGTGCTGAGTCTATGACCTTTTTGATTACCTCATGATTGAGATGGGTCACTTGATAACTTTGGTATATGTATGGGTATATACCTAGGTAGTGTTTATCTATTGATTTCATAACCTTTGTGTTTCCTCATGATTGAGATGAGTTACTTGATAACTTAGGTATAAGTATGGGCTTATACCTAAGTAAGGGTTATCTGTTGTGTTTCTGCTTTGTGGTTATCCTTGTTTGATTTAGAGAGACCTTGAGGGTCTCGGGGTCCTTATTGAGTATCGTTATACTCACCCCTGCACGGGCTATGCCCGCACCTCATTGTGTTGGTTGAAGACGATGGGAAGTGCTGACGAAGGCCGAGTGTTTGGGACTGGATGATACCCGGAGGTGCACCTCACGACGATTCAGTATCCAGAGGTGGACTTCACGACGAGACGATACTCGGAGGAGGTTGACGGGCAAGAGAATTGTGGAGGATATATGTACCTACCCTTCAGGTAGGATCTGTGGCGGACGATCCAGAAGTTGCGCTATCTGTAAATACCCTTCAGGTAGAATCCGAGGTGGATGACCCAGGAGATGCTTCTTTTCTTCCAGCTATTTGTCATTTCTATTGTACTTTCGTTCAGTTGTAGTTTTACTTTCAGTTGGGTTTGTATTCTGGACCACTTACTTTTAAGCACTTTCTTTTGTACTTAGTGTATTACTTCCGCATGTACTCTGTGGCGTTTTGTTTACTTTTATAAAGGCAATGCATTCCCAGTTATTGGGATTTACGCCTTTGGTGATAGTCGCTAGCCCTTGGCCTATGGAAGGTGGGCTTGGGGTAGTCACGGCACAGGCCCTGAGGACAGGTCGTGACAAATTGGTATCAGAGGAGTCGGTTCTACCATAGAACTCAAAACACTAATCATTGCATTCTGTGAAGAAATAGTGTTAAGGGTACCAAGTGTTTTCTTCAGTTCAGGGAGTCCATTGTTGATGCGGCGGCCGACATATCCATACACTAGGACACTGACTACTGATTTCCGACTTTGTGAATGAAAACACTGATTTCATGTGTGTTTCCAAAAAGTTTTCTTTATGTCAGCTCAAACCAGGTCAGCTCACCTGGTTTAAATCATTTGACCGTGTCGCATCTGTTCAGGATGTCTCCAAGCAGACAGTCAGTTGGAGTTTCAGAGAGAGTACTCGATGATGGATCACCGAGCGATGAGGCTCTGGTGCAAGGCCCTCTTTCTGTGTTGGCACCCTCGGGTGGTGTACCAGCAGTAACACCACCTATTGGGTAGTAGATGCCACCAGTCGTACCAATGGACAGTGTACACTGGCTGGAGGTGATTTCTAGAGTTTTTCTCCAAGACGAGACACCAGTGGAGTGGATGGTAGACTTGGATACTAGTGTGTCCAGTGAGTGACCATTAGGATGGTCCACATAGTGATGAGGCTTCGGTACGTGGACTGAATCCTGAGATAGTGCCTTCGGGTAGTGTGTCAGCTATACATCACTACCTTTTGGTCAGCAGTTAAAATCGGCGGTACCGGCAGGTGACACATGTAGGCTTACTGCCTTACACGTGTTCCAACATCAGATACCCTCAAGTTCTGAGGTGAGCCGGACTCACAGGCAACTAAGGACTGGCTTGAAGAGGTGGCTAAGAGTTTTCTAGAGCTTATACAACATCGGCAGGATGACATGTCTGTAGCTGAGAATTTATCAGGGCGTACCAAATCATTCTTGGTACTCGATGAATGTGATTCGATCGGAGCTTCAGGTCTTGGATATCCGATCCAGCACCTTTTCTCTATGCATTCCTACTTATTCTAGGGTGATAGAAAGAACCTTTGTGGTTGAATGTTCTTGGGATGATCGGTTATGGCCAGTGAATGTTAGCTGTGGGAAGATGCGAACTGGCGTCAGTCCCAGAGAATTGGATGTGTAAAATGTTTCAAGAAGAGGAAGTGAAAAGTACAGATGAATCAAGGGGGAAGGAGATGTGGAAGTGAGCTAGGATAGAAGCATGGGGTGGTGAACATTTTGAGATGTTGCACCCACCCGCCTTTGTAATCCCCTCTAGGCTCAGGGAGCTGGAGGGCAGCGGAAGGAGTAGCTGCATGCGGTCCAGGAGTGCGACCGAAAGGGCTCTAAGAATGATTCAAGGGACAGTCTGTGTCCATTACTAGCTGCCGTAACAGCAGACTTTGATACGTATTATTCCTTCCACAAATCTTGTCCCAGACCTAGAGTTCCCGGTAAGCCGTAGACTTGACCCTCACGTCAGGAGATACCTTGGAAGGAGACTCGATAATCAAACTTGCACCAAAAATGTGATCTTACCCATGAGGTGACAGTTTCAGTTGGAATCTCTTTGTGGCAGTTTCGAGGCCTTACGATGTTGGTCTGAGTATGGATTGGATCCACAGTTCATACACGGATTGAATGTATTTGGAAAAAAGGTTTTGGTTTATCTCCAAAGTTGGGATGGGGTTTTCCTTGGTCGGCGAAAAGGAAAACCCAGGCAGCACAGGATGGAATCATGCATAGGAGGGTGCGGCTGATCACTCTTGAGTCGGTCAACCTTACCCTCATGGCAGAAGGAGCTTTGAGTTTCAGTTCTAAGTAGAAATTGGAGACCTCTGGAATTCGAGGATGGTGACCACGTTTTCTTACGGGTCTCACCTAGAAGATGTCTATGGAGATGTGGCCGAGGCGGCAAATAACCTCCAAGGTTCAGTGGACATTTTCAAGTCCTCAACAGGGTAGGAGAGGTGGCTTACCACTTGACCCATCCACCTCAGTTGCACCAGGTGCATGACGGCATCCACATATCTCAACTAGGAAGATACGTGCTTGACCCGACGCATATCATCGACCATGGGGAGCTGGACATTAGTGATTGGGTGACTTTTGAGGGGTTGTAGTAGGAGTTGAGGATAGACAAGATCGGTCCTACGAGGACGGTCGATTCCTCTTGTGCACTTTCGTTGGCAGCACGATAACCTCCAGGTGAGCACATGGGAGCGGAAGGCTCAGATGTGTGCTCAGTACCGCTTTTGTATCCCTAGTTTGTGTTAAAGCTTTACGAGGACATAAAGCCCTGAGGTGGGAGTAATGTAAAGACAGTAAAATTAAAGGGAAATTTTTCCTTTATTTTCTTTGGAATTTTACGATACTACGGCTTCTGACGACACCTGATTTTGAGGCCCGGTGTGCCCGGAATCAATTTCTGAAGTTTAGCTCGGGTACGTTCAGTAAGAATACTTGCGGGTTTTCCTAACTTTTTAACCGGTTCTCAGAATCGAAATCTGAGAGCACCGATGAAACCGCAGCGCCGGTAATTTCTTAGTAACAGCTTTTTTGAAGGTGCGTTTTCTCGAGTGTTGATGTAAAAAAAAGTGGGGAATATAAATATAATTGTTTTCTTTTTTATTTCTTCACTAAGTGGTTTAAGTGAAATAAAGTTGTGTCCCAAATTTATTTCTCTATTCTAGGTGTTACATCCTAGGTGTGGAAGTTGGAGTTAGACCCACCGGTTGTTAACTTCCCAGGAGTGGACTAAGGGTGAGGTGGGGCCCACACGAGCCCCCACCTTTTCAAATTTGCTTACTCCTCTAAAACCCTTTTTAATTAAGTGACTCCTCCCCTCCTCACCTCCCACTTTAATTCATGCCACCTAAACAATAATTAATTTGACAACTTAAGTTCAATTAATTAAGTATGTTAGGTTTTGAATTTTTGACTTTTGAAATGTATGGCTTGAGTAATAAAATACGAGGTGTCTTATTTTATTTGGGTTTTAGCTTGTTGTGTTGTGTTTTTGGGAGAGTTCTAGTTTTTGAAGAGTTTCATCCTTCCACAAAGAACTCCATCCTCATCGTTGAAGAACGCGAAGAAAACTGGTTCCAACCTCATCTTCCTTTTTCTCAACGCTTGAAAAAGTGACGACGTCATCCCGCGGCAACGTCTACAGAACAACGGAGATTTTCCTTTCTTCTTCAAGCGATCAATCATCGTGAATCGAGGTGGGGAATTATTTTGTGAATGTTAATGAACCCATGTTTGTTTCCATCTATAACAAAGAATGCGGATCAACTAAATATTATGTTGATTCGCGAAAGAATATGTTTGCAGATGGAAATTCTTGATTGTAGGGAAAACTGTAGGGGTTTTGTATTTATGTTCGGATTTTAATTGGACGTCCTTCGATATTAACGGCCAACTATTATCAAAATAACTGAGGAGTTCGGACCGCACAAACACGGCCCAACCTCCTCCCCTTTCTATTTTGATGGTTATCTTCATGGCTTGAAATGGAAGCAATGAGGTGTCGTCGCACCGCGCGGAAACAAGGACAAATGCAGCGAAGAAGCGTGGCACCGTCGCACCGCTCCGTTGAGGACGAACGAAACCGCGACCGGTGTCAGGGCCGCGGAGGCGATTCAAAGACTTTGCTGGTTGATCATTGTGCACAGATTGACGGGAGATGACAAACAGGGCCTCAAAGTCAATTTTAAGCCTCCGTAGTGAAGGTCGGGTCCCAGAAGGACCGTTGGCGAAGGGGGCGAGCAAAACGAACCACCGGAGCGAGTCCGGTGGTCCGCGGAAGGTGGTGGCAGCGCGCCTCACCGGCGCGGTGACGGAACGGAACCATCGCGGCTGAGCCGTGGTGGCGGGCCAAACTATAATGGCTTATCCATTCCGGAGGCTAAGAGGCGTGGCTTAAAGCTGCGCCAGTTTCGTCAACCATGGGGGGATGTAACCCCCCCACCACCCCACCACCCCCCCACCCCCCACCCTCGCACCCGCTGGTCACGCGGGCGCCGCGCCAGCTCCAGGCCAGGCTGCCTAGGTCGGGCCGGGCCGGGCCGTGCACACCGGGTCGGGCCATGCCCTAATAGGCCGGACCCAGACTCGGTTCGGGCCGACCCAGGGGGGTATCGTGCCGGGTCGGTCGTGGCCCAAAACCCCCATTTTCGGATCACTTCCGATTTTTTTCCCATATCGTGGGCTACAAACCTCTGATCGATGCACCATCAGTTCGGATGCTATTCTTGGATCGAGACGCTCATTTTTTTATATTACACTCAAGGTTTCGGAAAACTTTGGGTACGACCGAGTTGGTTCAAACCCGAAACCAACCGGGCCCTCGGAGCGGAAACGCTTATAACTTGAGCTCCGGAAATCCGATTGACATGTCGTAGAATTTGTTGGATTCCTCTTGATGAGACTAAACTTTTGGAATTCTTCGCCTGAGGTTTGGACACAGTTCGATAGTGTCTGGGTTGGATTGTACCTGAAATCCAACCAGGCCCTTGGAACGGAAAGGCCGATAACTTCCAGACCGGACGTCCGTTTGACGAACCGTCAGCGGAGTTGGTGGTCACGCTGAGAAACGGTCCCTATGAGTATACCCTATGAGAGATAGGGGTACGGTTGAGATAAGTCCATGTTGGTTCGCACACGAAACCAACCGGGCCCCTGGGACGAAAAGGCTAATAACTCACAGACTGGGCGCCCGATTGACGCGCCGTCTGTTGAGTTGAGACCCCTATGACGAGGAGGTCCTTTGAGATAATTCTTCATGGGACTTGTGATACTTTTAGTATAGACCATTAGCTCATGGAGCGGACCCTCTCAGAGATGAGCTAGCAGAGTGCAAAGACCTAGTAGCTGACTGAGACTTGACGACTGTTGATCGATCGACTCGGAGTGATTCAGATAGCCCAGTGGGGTGCGCTTGGTTGTAGAGTCAGACCCACAGTGGAGATGCGCTTGGTTGTAGCGGCAGACCCATGGTACTCGACAGAAGGAGTACCTATGTAGGCTATGAGGGGGTGGGCTTGGTTGTAGCGGCAGACCCATGGTGGGATGCGCTTGGTTGCAATGGAAGGCCCACAGTACTGGACAGGTGGAGTAATTCAGCAGTCCAAGGTTAGTGGGATGCGCTTGGATGTAGTGGCAGGCCCACTGTACTCGATAGAGGAGGAGTTCTCTAGCAGTCGTGGTTTCGATATCATGAATAAAATCCTGGTTTGAGTTGAGTCTATGGACTTTGTGATTACCTCATGATTGAGATGGGTCACTTGATAACTTAGGTATATGTATGGGTATATACCTAGGTGGTGGTTATCCGTTGATTTCATAACCTTTGTGTTTCCTCATGATTGAGATGAGTTACTTGATAACATCCGTATAAGTATGGGATTATACAAATGTAAGGTTTATCTGTTGTGTTTCTACTTTGTGGTTATCCTTGTTTGATTTAGAGAGACCTTGAGGTTCTCAGTGTCCCTACTGAGTATCGTTATACTCACCCCTACACGGGAAATGCCCGCACCTCGTTGTGTTGGTTGCAGACGATGGGCAGTGCTGATGGAGGCCGAGTGTTTGAGGACTGGACGATACCTGGAGGTGGACCTCACAACGAGTTAGTATCCAGAGGTGGACTTCACGATGAGATGATACTCGGAGGAGGTTGACGGGAAAGAGAGTTTTGGAGGCTATCTGTACCTACCCTTCAGGTAGGATCCGTGGTGGACGATCCAGGAGCTGCGCTATCTATACCTACCCATCAGGTAGGATCTGAGGTGGATGACCCAGGATCTGCTTCTTTTCTTCCAACTGTTTGTCATTTCTGTTGTACTTTTGTTCAGTTGTAGCTGTACTTTCAGTTGGGTTTGTATTCTGGGCCACTTACTTTTCAGGACATTCTTTTGTACTTAGTTTATTACTTCCTATTGTACTCTGTGGTGTTTTGTTTACTTTTATAAAGACAATTCCTTACCATTTATCGGGATTTACGCCTTTGGTTCTAGTCACCGGCCCCTGCCCTATGGAAGGCGGGCTTGGGGTAGTCACGGCATGGGCCTCGAGGACGGGTCGTGACATGTTCAAATATAATATATTCCAATGTCAGATAACATGGGCTCTAAAATCAGGTGTCCTTGTTAGTCTATGTTTCTTACATCATGAGATAAGCATAGCTAATATTGTTTCCGTTCCAACCTAGCTATCCTCACAATTATATACCTTATGATCCATCTTATATCTCAATTAGAAACTGTGATATCACACTATCATGACCCCACCCACCCACCCCAACCCCAATAGCACCCATCTTGATCTAGTAGTGAAGAGGAATGACCCAATGTCCCTCCTCCTTTAGTTCCTAGGTTTGTGACTAACAACAAAGGAATATAAATCACACACATGGGAGTAATCAACCTCAATAATGGAAAAATATGGTCGATAGATAATATAAATAGCTGAAAAATAACTCCATAACATAATTTAAATGAATTCAAGATCCATAAAACTCAAAATTTACCTCAAATGATAAAATATAAGTCCCCAAAATAATGTACCAAAAGGAAAAGTATTATGTCAATGACTATGCATCAACACAAAATTTTAGGATAGTAATTACAAACTCGGTCATCAAAACCATCCTATAAACCAAACAAATGATTTATATTTACATTGGGTGATCATAAATTGTATACTCTATATTACTATACATATGGAGTCTTCTGAAAATGTAAAAAGAGCATAATAATGCACTTGTGAACAAATAGAAGAACTAAAAAAACCTAGACATGTCAACTGCCCATCCTAACCTCACTAAGTATCCATCGCAAAATAAAACAATAATGTCTTATCCTGATTGACTATAAAACTATTAGCCATAATTTTTTTCCACATGGCCTAATGTGTGCCGCCCCATACACCAGAGGCTACCAGTTACCAGTGATGGTCCAATGATGGTACATTGGGGGGACTATACTCTCTTGATTTGAGTAACACATCGGTATAAGAGATATAGTTCATTATACAACAAGATTAGAATGATTAAAATATAAAATAGCTAATTATATATAAAATAACCGCTAAATAAATGAAATGGGCAGTGCCAAATATGTATAACCAAGCATGCATATCCAGATGATGATAAAAGTTAAAATTAATGAAAATATAGAAGGTAGTATAATACACTACATAAGTAACAAAAAATGAAAAATAATCCCCATGGGAAATCTCCATAAGCATATTGAGCTCTAACTCATTCCTGTGCTCCTAAGATCTCATGTACAATTCACAGTACAGGAAATAATCCATGGAACTTTGAATATGAGTTATGCTTGGGAATCCCAGTGTAAAGGCATTTCTAGTTTGGTGTGAGGTATACTTAGAAATCCACCACCAATGGTGTCTAAATCATACTCTATTTTGATAATATAAAATAAAGCATTTGCTGGTATATCAATAGTGGAGTTAATAAACAAATTAAAGTAATCAATTCATTATGTTGTAAAAAAAAAGTACTCAAATCTAATTGGGTTCCTACGGGACACCTAAACAACCATATCTGCTTTGGCATAAGAAAAAAAGTTTCTTAGTGTGTGTGTATATATATATAATGATAATAGATTTATATATATATTCATTATAAATGTAGTAACATTTATGTACACATATATATTGATTGGTATTATTACCTAGGAATTGATACATAGCTTAGGCGTCCATGTGTGATACTAATAATAATAATAACTTATTCTAATGATAATAACTAAGTGATGTCATTCCCAAGGATCATAATCAATATAGGCCTCCATGATGAGTAACATACGAAATTTCAAGTGAGATGTCTTGTATCACGAGTAAATAATAAAGGTCATACCCATCCTTCTAATTGAGGGGGCATGGACCACGATACCTTGTAACCCAAGTGATGTTGATGTCATTTCATCATCCTTGACCCAAGGGTGTGACACTTCATGGACAATGACCCCACTCAAAATCCCTTCTTTCATTAATAAATTTAAGGTAATACACATTCCCTATGATCTTTTATCTTGACATTCTGTAAATAGACAACCGACATTACTCAAGGTATAATGGATCCTTTTTAATAAAAATTATTAAACATTTAATAATAGGTCATATATTCTTCAAAGATATTAAAAATATTTAGTTATAAAGGATAATAAATTTCATGTCATGAACATGCTATTATTATAAACTAGGTATAAAGGAGGTCCATGTACATAAGAATTCCACATTATAATTCATTTATACATAAAGAGGTGGACAATCCCATTTATTATTTGATAATAAATTAATAAGGTCCAAGGACTTATTCATGTCATTCATCATTTAAAACATCCCTATTTAATTGCCCCGTTTTATTAAATAAGTCGTCACATCTCAATAGTGGTTTTATTATAACATAGGGTGAGGTTATCAGTCTATGTTCTTCTAATTGAAATTCATTAATTCCTTATAAGAGAATTTTTTTATACATATAAAATGTTGATTTAAATTTATCATGAAAAAGAATTATATGTTATACATTTAAGGTGACATCCAAAATGGTGTCTTAATTTCCTAGGTAAGGTGTAACCCACATATATCTAGACAAAACACTCAATGGGTGGTTCATATAGAGGTATAATACCTTTAATGGATCAAATTAATGTGTAAAATCTGCCTAAATTTTTGAATTAGTTCATACATTGTAACTTTCACAATTTAAGGGAAATTCAAGGATAATTCAGTGTGTGGAACAATAGCATAAGTTATAAATAAATGAAACATTAAGTAAAATTCCTGAAACACATACCTCATTCTTTGGATACTCTCCTCATCCAACATAGTGATTTAACCTGAGATGAAATGATAGAGAATGTAATAATCAACAAATACAAAAAATAACACCGTGAATCAGCTTGTACCAAAATAATGTTGAAGATGGATAGACAAATGAAGAAAAAAAGGAAGAGGAGTTATGTTACTTCAAGGGATCTAATAAGACTGACATAAAGAAAAATAGAAAACATATATAAGAGATATTAAGAACTATAGAGGGGTAGAGGATATACTATTGAACACACAGGTACCCTCCTATGTTAGGGGAATGAGAGCATGATCCCCTTTTCCCCTTTTCTTAAAAGGTTTTCCACATATTAAATTGTGTCTGATTATTACACATCATGTAATAGTTTCATGATCTGTAACAAATATATGTTATCTACTCTTTAGGGAAATACCCTAATCTTCAATGTTGAGAATCAATTTTTCCATACCCCAAAAAACCATTACATGCTATGTAAATGTTTTAAATGATGTGTAGAACTCAGAACAGCTGTTTTTAGTTGCCTAGATGTCCATTATTTCTATGGTGTTTTCTCAATCCCCCGATACTTTCAATGAAAAATAAACTACATCATAAAAAAATTTACGGATGTTTAGACCCTCATAACCTTACTACACATTCTGAATTTTAAAATGACCAGTCCCTCAAAAGAATATTTTAAATTTCATCATAGATTTCAACCTTGTCCAAAACATGGGGCTTTAAAACCTACCCACCTTTGAACATCTCATTCCCACGAAGCCTTTGATAATAATTAAAACAACACCTGACCAACTAACGTCATGAATTTTCATACCAAAAATCATTTTTCATTTCTAAATTCCCAGCACATCTCTATGAATCACTTTATGTTAATGGTATATAAGCTATTAAAATGTGAGTTGATGATTATGATCCAAAAATGAAACAATGATAAGGAGTATACCCCATCGCCAACTCAACCCCATTTTTTCTTCCATAGTGGAGGAGATGGTATTATTTTTATATAAACTCACCCAATGAAAATATTGCAAATTTTCCACTACCCACCACTTAAAAAAATTGGGTTTTTTCTTTCCACCATAGTCAGGACGCCCATAAAGATTTGTATATTCATTTTAAAAAGGACAATACAATTATTTTGACAAAAAATTAAAGAAAATTATTATTTTAACAATAATTTAATTTAAAAAAAATCCAAAACCATTGGTAATTATAGATTTACTAAATAGAAGATTTCCGATGGTCGAATTCTGGCGGGATGTTGGCTAAAAAGAACATAGTGTCTGGAAAAAATTTTGATACATGAAAATTTAATATGTATATAAAATATATTTTTCATATATTTTAATATCTAAACATATAATATTTGATAAAAACCTATCAATACCTAGTTTTTTTCATATGGCCATAAATTTTCCATCCATGATAGGACCGATGCGTGGTTAGATTCATTATGACTGATTTTAAACCCTCCATATAAATTTAATAGAAATTTAATTTTATTGGAACATAAAATCCATTAAATCTATCTAATTCAAATTTTGGGTACTGGTGAGCATTGAAGAAGTTAGTGAGCTCAGTATTTTAGAAAAGAATTCATCAGAGTGAAGAAAATCATCATCACAAGTGATCTGACCTCTAGTACAGTGCAAGGATCTCACATAGTTTAATTTGAGAAAAAAATAAAAAGAATGAGTACCACATTCCAATTTGAAGCATGTGAATCTGTCGCTGGACATCGATGACTATTTCTTGAGGGATATGATGCCAAAACATTATAGATCACACGCACACACTTCTCAAATCTATGTGTAAACTATTCATTGGATTCTTGGTTCTAGTGTAGAGCTCTGAAGAGCTCTTCCATGAAGTGACTATCCCCATGATCACCTTCCATTGATCCAAGAATGCTATCAGGAATTGTAAGTTCGATTGAATTATTTATCTCTCTATGAATCAAGAGGAGATATAAAATCTCAATTCTAATGAATGAATAGTGCATGGAGTGATCCTCTACATCCCTTATATAGTGGATGCATCAAATTCCGAGTTAGGGTTCCTTGGACCCTATATAATAATTGTCCTCTAAATAAGTAATATTTAAATAATTATGATGATCTAAACTATATTAATAATAATTTTTATATAATCTAACATACTTTTAATAAATATTATATATATTACATGATAAATGCATGTTATTAAATTGAATCAAAATTACCATTAATATTAAATGAATCTTAATATATAAAAATAATATTTGTATATATATTATTTTATCTTGTATTCACTTAATCACATTTATATTCAATTAATAAATAAATTCTACCAAATTATTATTAACAAGATTAATAGTGAATTTAGTTATTTATCTATGATTTATAAAACTGTAAAAACTCTCGATCTTCATGGTGGAGACCACTGTTTCATATACAACTATTAAACCGAATATGGATGATTCTTGAATATGATATTTTGTGTGACTCTCTAGGGTCTTATCTTGTTTTAAGTTAATAGTATTCATAGACTAATATCAGAGTCTAACAACCCATCAAGGCCCATAAAGAAACATGAAATAGTCATAGAAATGACACCGAACCTACACATATGAACTATGAAATATAATCTCTTTAACATTTGATATCTCATAATGCAGGATTCACACTTATGTCATTTCCCTTTATTGTTTAATTATTTATTTTTCTAACTAGAAATATTTATCCTCAACTTAAATGGACATAGATTTATGATGTTAATACCATCATGATCAAGTAGGCCTAATATATTTCTTCCTCAACTTAGAATAAAAAAATTATATCTTGACCATTTATCCACGGTCATACCACCAATGATGCAGCCAATACAAGCTACCTCGCCATGATTTCAATTCTTGGATTTTTCCTTACATCAAAGTACGTTATCAAATGGAACACAATGATATAAATCTCAAGTAAGAATACTAATACACATGTTCACATATAGATACGATCAACGACAACTAAAACCTGTGGTGAACCTATCAGGGATTTTTACCTCATGATCTCTCCTCCAAGAGATAACCAAGTGTGAACCTCATTAAAATAATCCTTAATTCTTATGATCCCCTAGAATATGATAGTTATACATCCAATGTGTCCTGTCGGTATGATTTATCTATACCAGAGGAAATATATTTAAGATTGAAGTCATTGTATCTCAAGGTTCTCATTATATCCTCGGATATGCAATGACCTTTTGATATGAAAATTAGTCTTTGGAAATTACCATTTAACATTGGACACATAAATGTATATTCAATATTGGTTAGTTTATATCATGCATATATCATTGTATATATGAAATGGTAATCGAAAAGCACAGTTTAGTAGGTTTTAGGGTACGCACTATTATAACATTCCTTATGAAAATCCCCTGAGATTGTACATCATTAATCCACCAAGTTTCACCCCATTAAGTCATTATATGTCGTGTAATGGTTTTACATAACGTGTAAACTCTCAGTAGCTGCTTTTACCAGCATGTAAATTCGTTCTTCCTTTGGTGTTTTCTTAAACCCCAATGCTTCCAATGAAACATAAATTATGACCAAAAACACTATTTATAGATTTTAAAACCCTCAGAACCACACTATGTTTCCTGAAATTTCAAAAAAGCAGTCCTCTAAAGAAAATTTTTAAATTCCTTTTGAAATTTCAATTCGATCCATTATAAGGTATGTTAGAAACACATACAAAGTATGGAATAATACCAATAGAACATAATTTTATGGTTCCCCACATCCACTTTCTCTACTGATTTTCCACTCTCATCCCCCAACATCCAACATATTGTTCTTTAATATCTTGATTTTATCTCATCACAATGCATCAAGACATACCTAATGTAGCGAAGTTCATAACACTACTTACCATAGCCCCTTATAGAGCCTGGTATCCAATGATGGAATCATTCCATATCCACTTATAACATGTTGTTTCCACATCATCATCCATATCTCCCACATCCAACCACAAACTCTTATCCAATGAAATATGGTATCTTGAATGTGAAGGACATAAAACTCATTACATCCTACTACTATGCATGACCCCAAATAAATATCACATGACCTCATCATCTGTATTTTCTAGCAATTATTCCATCATTGGTTGGTACTCACCATAAACAAGGCATTGCCTTCATGTATAATTATTGAAGGAAGAGTGTAAAGAGGGGTAAATCATTCATCTGTCTCTCACCATCTTGGATGTTGGAGAAAGTACCACCCCACCCTCTAAAATTTGGATATTAATATGTTGTAATTGTTGTGGGTGGAGGTCATATTAACGTAAAGTGAAAATAAAAGATGAGATCGTATCACATATTACTCAACAAAAAGTTTCAAATCTAATACCTACTAGCATAGCATAAAATACTACTACACCACCTCACAACACCCACCACTATCTTCTTCCACCATGAAATAAAATTTACAACACAAAATACCCATACATATCCAAAAAATCACTTCTTTAATTATGCATTTCATCTTTTTAAAAAGTTTTCCAATTACCAAATAAACGCCACTTAATTCCATATATAATGAAAACCCACTCTAACTATCACTGATATAACTTAACATTTAGAAACATCCAATTTTTCAAATTTAAACAAATTACAAAAATACTATTTAATAATTTAGTCATACTATTACTGATTTTCATCCAATTACATAACCATTTCTTCATTACCAATTTTATATTACGTCATTACTCGGAAAATAAATCAAATACCTTAAAACAAAAAACATCAAAACTACTTTTAAGTTATCACAGTACCTGAACCATAACCCCACTATAACCATATATCTACCACCACACATTAATTAACAGCACATTCTGCACCTGAATCGGTCACCCCTATCACTGTTCAAACCCCATAAATATCACATACCCACAAGGACATAAATAAACATATCATTTGAACATAATATAATATTTACAACTCAAAAAACTACCATGATTAATTTAAAGCGGATTTCACATAATTAATCATCATTTTCTTGGGTAGTTTCCCATAATTTACATGCACAACTTGTTTTCTAAACATAAATTGATTCATAAACTTTTATAATAGTTGAGTTCATGATACCAAACACCACAAAGTTCAAAATTTATCATTATCCAAAATAAATAGAAAACGATCAAAAACAAATATTATTTTTTTTAAATAGAATTAAGCATTCCTCATGCGGAGGAAACAAAAAATGAAAACAGGTAAACTCATGTTGAAAAACCCTTTACTAAAAATTTCATTATTCCAGTTCATTAACATCATTAATAAATTATTACCATCCACACAAATGAAGAAACAATGTATTAATTTCATAAATTCCTAGAAATAATGAGAAAATTTATATCCTATTTCGTAACCAGATTTTTCAAAATCACTTCACACAATAGGGTGAAAAATAAAAAACTCAATGACCAAAATATCAAAAGGTAACCCTAGATCAACATGTACCATAATGATCTTATATCAAAAAGTGCATCCTATAACATACCTAATAAAATCAGAACCACCGATTAGAATACCTAGGTGAATAGACTAGAGAAAAAATCAATGGGAAAAGGGTAAAACATACCTACGATTACCATATATAAATCTCCTAAAGCTGATGATGGAATTCAATGGTGAGGGTCTAAAAGACCTACTAAAATCACCCAGGGATAACCCATAATTTTAGAGGAAATAAATAATGATATGATAAATTTAATGGGTGTTGGGAATTATATCCAGTGATAGAAAAACACATTTCATAATATGATAGGGGCCTTCATGATGAAAATTTATTAAATCAAAACTCAACAAAAAATGAAGTCTCATCAACCCTTAACTTCTCAGATTTTGTTCACATGATGAATAAAACTTTATGTTGTGAATCATCAATCTACCTCCATATGGATCAAACCATGAAACAAATCTTTGGGAAAAACATTAACTCGCACTTTGAATCAAGTTTCAGGTTCAAGCCCACCTCCTTAGAATTATTTTATTTGCCATGTCCTATAGGGGCTCGTTCCATGACTATCCCAAGCATGCCTCTGTTAAGCCAGGGAATGGTGGCTAGAATAGAGTATGTGTACCCCCCAAATGGGAGGAATGTTCCTAAGTACATGTACGCATGCACACATCTCCATGCCCCAAGTGATGAAATATAAAAACACTATGTAAACAAGCATGCATACCTATAAGATTCCAACAACAGAGTATGATAATAGGAAAATGGGAAGGTAAACAGTGCCAGAATATAAGCCCACCATAAATAAAGTCTACCAAACTGAATGCACATGTTCCTGTAACTCATCTACTGAAAACCCTACCAAATGTGTAGGTACAAAATCAACTATATGAAGTCGTCAAAAAATAACTTATTGGGACTCTCTTAAATTACCACCCGGACCTGGCCCACTAAAGACTCCATCAAATCATTGGTCATCTGGAAAATACAAGACACATATGGTCATAGCCCGTGCATAGGTGAGTAAAAAAATACTCAGAGGGGACCTTGAAACCACTAAGGTAACACCACTAAGTAATATATGAAGTACATAGAAGGAAATAAATGAAGTAGAGTCAATATTGTCAGCTCAAACAGATATAAGTCTAAAACATGAAGAGAAGGATTTTCAGTTGTCATCCACAGATCTCCCAATCTATGTGACACTAGAAGTGTTGAAGGTACATGAACTGTTAAAGGATCATGGAGTGTCGATGGTGTATGGATCATCTATGGCGCATGGAGAATCGATGGAACACAATGCGTCAATGGAGTACTGAGCATCTATGGAGACAGGAGTAGTGATGGAACCCAATACACTGATGGTGCACAGAGCATCGATGGTGCATGAAGCATCAATGGTGCACAGAGTGTAGATGGTGCACGAAGCATCATCCTAGTCAGTCTGGGCTATCTCGATAGGTTTCGCGGTCCATCTGGTTGGGCCGATAGGGTACCCCGGTTCCCCTCCCTATCTCGCGTCGCGTGGGTCATCCTCCCTCTACTAGATGTATCTCTCCCTGGTCGTGTCCCACTAATCCAAGCAGTCACACGACCGCGTGGCCAACTATCTCCTTTAGTAAATATGGAGTCAGACCGCATTTCAAGTGGTTGTCCCACCTTCCCTATATAGTCCCACATCATCATTGTCACTATGGGATCTGACCGACATAGCCTTAGAGCCACATCCCACCACAGCCACCGCATGCTCATGTTGTAGTCCCTTGTCACAACCCACGACCTCGGCCTCTGTAGGCCCCTCCTCCGGTGTGATCCCACATGGACCATGGTTTCACACCCAACCATCAACCGCCCCACCAGTAGCTCATCCATCTAGCACCCTACTATAACCTAGCCTCCCATTGGGTCATGTACTACCCTCACCACCAGCTGTCCTACTGGAAGCCTACCATTCATCAGGCGCTTTTCCATAAGTTATTTCCTATATACTGTGCTCTATCCTCACTTACTCAATGTCATTGTGGATAAAAACATTCGGTCACAGATCATGGCATTATGGATCATGGGCGCAATGATCAAGCGTTCAAGTAGGGTTTCAAAGGGGGAAGAATTCATTAATAAAAAAATTGATTTGGGGGGGGGGGTAGTGGAGAAGATATTAAGCATATAAACACCCAATGAATTGATCTTTTCCTTATTCGTTTTGTCCTTGATCCATTCCTATTAGCGGGATCATGAAGAAACAACAAAAGATAAATCACCAAGATTTGATCCCCTTTTAAACCCTAATAGTTTATCCATCCTATAAGAACAATCGAACCAAGGATCAACCTGTTCATGGGTTTGTCCACGTTTTTCTTTGAAACTAAGAACGGAAAATAAATCACAAATAGATCGACACCCAAATTCAATTAGTAGATAAGTTGTTGATAAAAAACAGAGGTTCGTGTTATCGTCGATCATTGATCTGCCGGTTTTCATCTTCAGAATAGATCTTCATTCTTCATACCTCCAGGTAATTCTAGGGTTATGGTGATAACCCTTGATTCCTCTAACATGGATTATTAAAAAGGTAAGATGCCACAATGTCAACAAGTAATGTTCAATAAAATAATTTTATTATATATTTTAATGACGTCTATGTCCAACATCTAGCTTTCACCCTTGACCTGCGTCGGATGATTTTAGGCACCGCCTAAGGTAAATTCAATGTTATGGACACAATGGTGCCCTTATATTTCTGATTCTCTCACCCCTTAAGAAGTTATTCCATTTTAAAGAAGAAATATCCCATGCATTTTATTAAAAACATAACATTTTTTGACAAATCTTTTAGGGCATACCGGGATATAAAATATCACGCCATCGTAGTGTCTGGTCTTATAATTTTTCCAATTAATTTCTAAAAATAAATTCTATAAAATATGATTCATTAAATTTTCCCCACGATAGTGATGTACATTCCCACAATAAGATAAAAAGGGATACTCAACAAAAGAATATAGGTACTGAGCATGAATATGAGCCTCCCACTTCCATGTGATATTCTGTAGATTCTCATGTTTCTACTAAACATGGACCATATGAATCTAATTCTCTTGAAGGATCTTCTTCTGTCAATCCTCAATCTCCATTGGGTACCCCAAAAAGGTCACCTCATCGTCAATGCCCAGCCCACACCAGTTGATGATGTGCGATGGATCATGCATGTACATCCTTAGCTATGACACGTGGAAGACATCATGCATGTAGTTAAACTATGGCGGTAGATCTTGGAGGTACACCACCTCTCCAACTCTATTTGGAATCCAAAAAGGTCCGATTTTTCTTGGAGAAAATTTTCCACCACAGAAAAATCTTTGTAATCCCCATTGAGGTGATACCTTAAAGAACACATGGTCTCCCTCCTCGAACTCCAATGGTCCCCACCACCTATCAGCATAAAACTGTTGACGGCTCTATACGGTCGTCATATGATTCTTGTTGACCTAAACCTTCTCTATAGTAGAATGCACCTACTCTAGGGCCATGAGTGATGAATCTCTTGGTTTTATCTAGAAAAATAGCGACCTATAGGGTCACCCATACAAGGCCTCAAATGGTTCCATACTGATGGGGGAGTGGTAGCTATTATTGTATGAAAACTACACTAGAGGTAGGTGGTCATCCCAACTATGACTGAAGTCTTGGATGGAATCTCGTATCATGTCTTCATGAACCTGGATGGTCACATCTTTCTAGCCATTCTTTGGGGGATGAAACGATATGATCAAGCATGTCTGATCCCTAAATGCCTCCTACAATATCTTCCCCAATTGAGATGTAAACCGAGCATCGTGATCGGAGACTATCGTCAATGGTAATCCATGGAATCAAACTATCTCCTGCATGTAGAGGCATCCCATGATCTTTACTGAGCTCTACACATAGATCATATGAAGTGGGATGAATTTGTGAGTCTACCAATGATCAACTATATGGTATTGTGTCCACTAGACCTATGTTGTAAACCAGTCTCCAATTCCATCGATATCCCATCCCACTTCCACTTTGGAACCTCATGTGGTTGGGTCAAACTCACTAGAACATGGGACCCTGCATTCAATTTTTGACATGTGAGGCATCAAGAAATAAACTCTACCCCCACCTTCTTCATACTTGTCCACCAGAACTAACGTTGGAGGTCCTAATACAACTTTTCCACTACTAGATGTTCTTCCAAAGGGGATGTGTGAAACTCACACATTAACTCCTCCCACAATTTCATTGGTAATACTTTGAGTCCTATGAAAAGAACAATGCTCTCCCCACATTTTCTATATCCATCAGGGAAGTTCCCTTTGGACATCTTAGAATGTATAGTCTCACAGTCAGCATCTATGACCTGTGCCTCTCTGACATGCTGTAAGAGTGGAGGGGTGACAACCATCGACTGGAGGTAATATGCTCCATATCCATCCACAAAGAATATCTACAACATGGATAACCACTCTGATTCATCAATCTACAACTTCGAAAAACGCGTCCGATTGTTGCCTATCGATCGATCATAGTTCCGATGCTCTGTTAATGTGTATAACAGCACACAGGTCGAATCCTCGGTGATGGTACTTTCTAATAGTTGATTTTTTTTAGTTGAGTGTATTTTTATTGGGGGGGGTTGTAGAGCATAAATGAAGTGATTAATGATTGGTGTTTGATTTAACAATTTTATAAATATTGGCGTGAGTTCATCCTTAGGTATTTAAGCTTGTGATATCCTTGAGCTTTGCTTTATATTTCATTAAATTAACACCTATGTCACAAGTTGACATTTATTAGAATTACTAAGTGTTAAAGATTTAATAGAAGCCTTAACATAACTAGAATTCTAACCTCAATCAGTACTTGCTTTTGGTAGTGTATTTATGGTTCCAATAATCCATGGAATCCATATGTTAAACAAAACAATTCATTAATCCATGACATGCTAAGTTAAACATACACAATGTTAATTTGAAGAATATTCATCGAGAAATAGCTCTCAATAACTTAACATAACTAAATTATAACTCACCCCAATGAGATATTTACTCAGCCATTAAAATGACTAGTAATCTAGTTATAATGATAAATTAAGAAGATAAGAAAATTAATGGGATAAGAAAAGAGTTTTGCGTCTAACACACACACACGGACGATGATGAGAATTAAAAACGAACTTTAGATTGAATGAGAAAAAAAAAGAAGGGAATAGGATTAAATTATATTTAAAATATTTTAAGAACATCAATATTAAAATACTGAAGGTGGATGAGAATAAGAGATATTAAAGATGAAACTTGCATTAAAACGGAATTACGAGGAAAGAGATATACAAGATTACAAAAATGATGAACGCAAAAGTAAATGAAAACAAGGAGAGGAGGAAAGGTCTATCAAGTGAAAACATGAGTATGGAAGATCCTCACAAGCCCTTGGCAAGGATTTTTTCATGCCCATATGGGATCCTCTCTTCTGAAATGCCAACACATTTGAAGGATGGGAGGGGTGTATTTATAGCCCAAGGAAGTGGACTGTTGGCATTCACAATCTGTCCCTCCACTTGGATTGACGCTATGGACATCCATACTGCCTAATCTCGATATATATCCTCCTTAAAAATTGTATATAATAATTTTGACCAAAGTATCCCAAATTTTGGAGTCATTTGGACCTATGGAGCCAAGGTTCTGGCGGTTGCATTAAACAATGTTAATCTGACCATTTCAATACAATTTTTCTGAAAGCCAAAATGTGAATGGGTTTATGAATAGAAATATGCCTTCAAATACAAATGATTTCTTCAACAAATTAGTCCATCTATATCTCCACTTTCACATTGAAAAATATAATATTTATTGTATTCTTACATCATTAGATATGTCATGAATAGTGTCCTGATTTTAATTCCCGAATTGAATGGTGGGTTGGACCTCAAAGCATATGTTGGGCCCCTTGTTCTTGGAGTTGGGCCCTGAACTTTTTATCCATTAGTCTTAAATTGTAATCCAAATTTTTGAGGAGAATTAATGAATTTTCACTTCTAAATTGAGCCCAGTAATTAAATCTTCATGGATGGTCGAGTTTCTTCACAGATTCTATAGGCCTTTTTGTGTGGTCTATATAAGTCTTCAAATGGAAGAATTGGACCATGATCCCTTCTAATGAAATGTTTTATATTGAATTAGGAATCCTAAAGAACATGAACAACACAATTTGGATCAGTAGGCGGAGAGTTATAAATAAAATAGTAAACTTGATCAATTGGAATACTTCTAAAAATGCTCAAAAATTGTACTTAGTATTAAATCAGTAATATTTAACACAAATTATGCACATTTCATATAAAATAAATAAAAGGAGTATTTAATAAGTCATGAAAATATTAATAACATCCACTCATCCATACATAGCCTTGTGCATGTCCTCATGTGCAAAAATATAAAAACATGAAAAAATCATTTTCACTCACCAACAAATATTAAAATTGTGTTTTCTCCAATCATGGGAGGTTTAGACTTTTTCACTCATCCATGTTGAATTACACCTCAAATTTTTACAGAAAAAATGTTTCAAAAATAACTCTTTTTTTCATTATCAAATATAAAAATGGAAAATTTGGACACTCAAAACTCACACCAATCAAGATGATAAAATTTATTTGTGGAGGTTCACTCTTTCACCAAAAAAAAGTGAAAATCTTAGAGTTGGAAAGAGCTCTCATCTTCAAATCCTTATCCAAAGTTCACAAGAATCAAGAGGTCTTTTTAAGGGGTTTTATGTGGCTATGGGATGGTAGGAATATAATGTCCAAGAGAGAGAAGAAGAGGGGTAAAACACTATCATGGAAAGAGCAATGCAAATTTGTTTTTTGAATTGAGACATGAAAGGAAATGGAAACAAATATTTTCAAGGGAATGAAAATGTGAAATAAGAAAAAAAAAATTGGAAGGAAATATGATGGTAATGAGAAGATGGAATATTTAAAAAAAACTTCTCCCAATGACATAAGTGTTCTTTTTTTTATTTTCTTAATTTTTTTCATTTTTCAAATGTTGAACATGAAAAAGACCTCACACTCATATCCCAACCCATGTTTGATCTCCACACGACACTAATTTTAATAGTTATAATAAGATCAAAGGTTGAGGAAGAGTAATATCTGACTTACCTAAGGCACAACACATTTTTTTCATTTTCTTTTTGATTTTTTTGTCATCATTTATTTTTATTTTTATTTTTTATCCCCGGAAACAATTCCATTTTAAAAGAATGGATGATTTTTGATTATCTACCGGTCAAAGATATGATGATCTACTAATGTGTATAGTAGCACATGGGTTGAATCCTCGGTGATGATACTTTTTAATAGTCGATTCTTTTTAGTTGATTGTATTTTGATTTGGGGGTTTGTCTGCATAGAATAAATGAAGTGATTAATGATTGGTTTTTTTATTTAAAATTTTGATAATTTTTGGGGTGAGTTCATAATTAGGTTATTAAGCTTGTGATTTCCTTGAGATTTTTCTTTTATTGCATTAAATTAACTCCCTGGTCACTAGTTGATGTGGGTTGGAATTCCTACGTGTTAAATATTTAATCCATGCCTTAACATAACTAGGATTCTACCTTAAATCGGTGCATGATTTTGGTAGTGTATTTATGGTTCCAATAATCCATGGAATCCATATGTTAAAAAAACAAGTCATTAATCTTTGTCTTGCTAAGTTCAATTTACACAATGTTAATTTAAAAAATATTCATTGAGCAAAAGCTCTCAATCACATAACATAAAAAATTAAAACTCACCCTAATGAGTGATTTAATCATCCATTGAAATTATTAGTAATCTGGTTATAATGATTATGATGATAAATTAATAAGATAAAAAATATAATGGGATAAGAAAATAGTTTTGCGTCAAACACAAACACATGAACAATGATGAGAATTAAAAACGATCATTATATTGAATGAGAAAGAAAAAGAAATGAAGGGGATTAAAATGTATTTAAATTATTTTAAGAAAATTAATATTAAACTACAAAATTTGGATGAGAATAAGAAATATTAAAGAATAAACATGAATTAAAACGGAATTATAATGAAAAAGACTTATAAGATTACCAAAATGAAGAACACAAAAGTAAATGGAAACAAAGAGATGTGGAAAGGTCTCCCATGAGAAAAAATGAGAATGGAAGGTCCTCCCACGCCCTTGTCAAGGCTTTGATCGTACCAATATGTGCTCTTGTCTTCTGAAATTACAACCCCTTTGAAGGAGAAGAGGGGGATGTATTTATAGGCACAGAAGTGGATTGTTGGCTTTACCAATCTGTTCCTCCACTTGGCTTGATGATATGAACATCCATACAACCTAATCTCAATATAGATCCTTCTTCAATGTGGTAGATAATGATGTTTTCATACTTCTTGTAAAATATGGAGTCCTTTGGACCTATGGAGCCCAAGTTATGGCTGTTGGATTAAAAAATTTCAATCTGACCATTTCAATAAAATCTTTTTAAAGGCCAAAATGTGAATAGGATTTGGAATTGAAAGAATGCCATAAAATCTGAATTATTTCATCAACAATGTCAGCCACCTATATATATGATTTCCCACTGAAAAATATCATCTTGATTGGATTCTTCCATCATTCGATATGTCATGAATGGTGTCCTGATTTTAATTCCCGGACAGAATGGTGGGATGGACTTCAAAGCATTAGTTGGGCCCTTTGTTCTTGGATTTGGGCCTTGAAATTTTTATCCATTACTCTTTGAATTCGTATCCAAATGTTTGAGGAAAAATAATTAATTTTCACTCTTAGATGGAGCCCAGTAATTCAATATTCATGGATGGTCCAGTTTCTTCATAGATTCGGTGGGCCTTCTTGTGTGGTGCATATGAGCCTTCAAATGACATAATTGGACCATTATCACTTCTAATGAAATGTTTTATATTTCATAAGGAATACTAAAAAACAATAACCACACAATTGTGATTAGTAGGGGAGGTTTATAAATAAAATAGTAAACTGACTCAATTGGACTACTTCTAAAAATGCCCAAAAATTATACTTAGTATTAAAACATTAATATTTCACAAATATTATGCACATTTAATATGAAATAAGTAAATAGAGTATATAATATGTCATGAAAATATTAATAACATCAAACTTCAAGACATATCTTATGCTGAGAGTGGCTTCCACATCATTCCCATTCTGAGGAGTATAGACAATCTCAAATTCAATGCCCTGTAGGAACTCTATCCATTGTCTCTATCTCAAGTTTATATCCATTTGAGGGAAGATATAAATAAGTCACTTATGGTCATAATAAATAGAAAAACACTCATCCGTCAGGTAGTGTCACAACATCTTCAATGTAAAGACTACTGCTGTTAGATCATGATCATGGGTCGGGTAGTTATGTTCATGCACCCTCAATTAGAGTAAACTGTAGGCAATCACCACTTTCCCCTATATCAATACACAACTAAGCCCTATCCAAAATGAATTTCAGTACACTACATACTCAATATCCTCCTACAGTAATATCAAGTTGAGAGTGCTCTTAAATCTCTTCCTAATCTCCTGGAAGAACTCCTAGCACTTCTATGCCCACACAAAAGGATTTCCCTTTTGTGTTAGAGATTTCAAGGATTTTTTTACTCTATAAAAGTCAGGTATGAATCTTGTATAGTACCCAGACAACCCAAGGAAACTCCTAACCTTAGTAACTTTCTTGGGTGGCTCCCAAGAAAGAACCACCTTTATCTTCATTGGACCTATTGAAACTCCAGCTTCTGAAATGTGGTGTCCATGAATATAGACCAGCAAAATCAAGAACTGACACTTCGAGAGCTTCCCAAAAATTTTGTTTTCACAGATTATATCCATGACCATCCTCAAGTGTATTTCATTCTCCTCCTCAGCCACCATGTACACTAGGATGTCATCAATGAATACAACGACAAACCAGTCTAAGTACGACTAGAATATCAAGTTCATGATTCCATGATCACTATTGGGGAATTAATCATGCCAAACAGAATCACTAGGTACTGTTTGTGATCATAATGTTATTTGAAATCTTTCTTCAAGATTTTCTCTTGCCTCACTCAAATTTGGTGATAGCCAAATCTGAGGTCTATATTCGAGAACCACCTCTCTCCCTTTAAATCATCGAAGAGGTCATCAATCCTATATAGTGGATAATTATACCCCATGGTAACCTGATTCATTGTAAAAAATTCTATAAATAACCTCAACCCCCCAGCTGCATTCTTGGTAACAAAACATAGGCCACCCAAGGTGAAACATTGGGTCTTACGTAGCCCTTCCTCTATAATTCTTCCTATTGTACCCTCAACTCACAAATATTCTCAGGAGCAACATGATATGTATGTGTAGATATCGGTGTTGTCCCAAGGTACATATAAATGTAGAAGTCCACCTCCCTATGGGGATGTAATATAGGAACATACTCCAGAAAAAGTCCATATACTCTACCACCACTTCATGAAATTGAGGACTCGTCTCATATACTATGCTGAGGGTCAAGCATTCCAACTGATGTGTGATCAGCTAAACCCTTCTATGTGTGAGTCTATCTTATTATTCTTGGGTTTCCTTTTTGCCAACAAAGGAAAACCTAGTCCCATTTCTATAGACACACAACACTCTGCACTTAAAACATTCAATTTGGCAAGAAATATGGACAACCTGTCCATACCAAGAATGATGTTGAAAGGCCTCAACACTGCAACCAAGAGATCTTGACCGAAACTCTCGCTGCCTAGAATAAGGTAACACTATCAAAAAAATTGATCACATAATATTTTCCAATAAGGTACTCTAAGCATAGGTATTGTTTCAATGGTTCCACTAGAATCTCCATGTCTCAAACAAGGGTTGTGGTGGGAAAATAGTGACTGGAACCTATGCCTATAAAAAAATGTAGCTAGGTTTGAAGAGACATATATCGTACCTATAATCATCTCAAGAGAACCCAGGATGTAAGCCTTCGTCACTTGAAGTAGGCCTCGTCCCTGTCCCCCAACCCCCTGAGCCCGTGCACTATGGAAAAATCGATTATTACGACGGGTTATTTGCAATGGGAACAAATCTCATCACAATAAATCCGATGAAAATCGTATTTGCGACGGGAATATATGCCTGTTGCAAATGGTCAGTTAGTTGCGACGGGAATACAGGACCTGTCGCAATAGGTATGGTGCAGTTTTCGCACCAAAATGTAGGAAGCCTATTTGCGACGGTGGCCTTCGTCCCATCGCAAGTACCCGGAGGTGGTAAATACTATTTGCGACTGGACAATTACCTGTCGCAAAACACTATTCAGCAGGTGTTATTTGTGACGGGTCTTGTTTCCAATACCAGTGGTAGTAAATAGGCTTTTGCGATGGGGATATCCACCCGTCGCTAATGGTATGTCGGCCTACAGGTATTTGCGACGGGGCCGTCGCAAAAACCCTTTTACCCACCGCCCTTATTAAATGTGGGAGAAGTTATTTTTGACAGGGCCCGTCGCCAATACCGGAAGCGGTAAATAGTAATTTGCGACGGGGATATCCACCCGTCGCTAATGGTACGTCGGTAGGCGGCTATTAGCGACGGGCCCGTCGCAAATACCCTTTTAACTACCGCCCGTAATTAATGTGGGCGAACATATTTGTGATGGTACACCGTCACAAATAATAGTATTTGTGACGGGCACCCGTCGCAAATAAGACTGTCGCAAATATTCTAACCTATATATACCCCCATATTTTTTTTCAAATCACTCAGATCTCTCTTCTTCTTTTTCTTCGTTTCTCTCTTTAAATTTTTGTTCTAAGTAGAATTTTTTTAAATTTTTTCTTACGAGAATAGCAGAGAAGGAGTTAGGAGGCGCAAACTGCTTCAAAATAAAAAAGGTATTTTTAGGTTTTTAAATTGTTAAATTATTTTTAATTTTTAATTTTATTTTTAATTGTTAATTTTAACTTTTTTAATAGAATGTTTGTTTATCTATATAGTATAATTAGATTAAGTGGTTGTACCAAATAGTCCTTGTCTGGATACGAACAAGTAGAGTCGGATCTGGCACAGATGTACCAAGGAGTGAAAACTCTGACAAGGTGTTTCGAGCTTGACTCGGGGTAACATGGTACACGACAATGGGCCTTGCTGCAATCTTTGTTCGACACTCTTGGAGGATGTTTTGGTAATAATTAGAAATAAATATATTTAATTAGAAATATTTAGAAATATTTATATTTAATTAGGAATAATTATATAATTATTAAATAATTAAGAAATATTTAGATTTAATTTATATAATCATCAAATAATTAGGAAATAATTAGATTTAATTGATTATAAATAATTAGGAAACAATTATAAATAAAATAATTAGGAAACAATTAGAAATAAAATAATTAGGAAACAATTAGAAATAAAATAATTATAAAATAATTAAAAATAAAATAATTAGGTACAATTAAAAAGGAAACAATTAGAAATAAAATAATTAAGAAACAATTAAAAATAAAATAATTAAAAAACAATTAAAAATAAAATAATTAAGAAACAATTAGAAATAAAATAATTAGGAAAAAATTAAAAATAAAATAATTAGGAAACAATTAAAAATAAAATAATTAGGAAACAATTAAAAATAAAATATTTAAGAAACAATTAAAAATAAAATAATTAGAAAACAATTAAAAATAAAATAATTATGAAACAATTAAAAATAAAATAATTAGGAAACAATTAAAAATAAAATAATTAGGAAACAATTAAAAATAATTTGGAAACAATTAAAAATGATTAGGAATCAATTAAAAATAAATAGGAAACAAAATAAATAATTAGGAAACAATTAACAAGCATGATTGACCACTCATCTACCTCAGTTTTCTTTTAATTTTTGTGTTGAGGCTTGACAGGAAACTTATACCTCCATGTGTAATATTTTATTTTACTGTCAAAATTATCAACCTCCTCGCCAGCATAGGGGTGAGGAGGTTTATAATTTTGACAGCAAAAGTAAATACTACATGTGGAGGTAGAAGTTTCTTGTCAACCTCAACACGGAAATGAAAATAAAATTGACGTAGATGAGCGGTCAATCACGTTTGTTACTAATTTTTAACATAATTATTAATATAATTAGTAACATAAATAGTAATATAATATAAAATATTATATTACTCTAATATTAATAATTAAATATAACTAATAATATATTTATTTTATTATTATATGTTTAATATTTATAAAAATAATATTAATATTATAAAAATTATAAAATATTTATAAAATATTTCAATTATCAATATTTTCAACAAGTTTTTCTTTATTCTTAACATGTTTAAATCTTAAAGGGTCGCAAATTTTCACATCATGCCCACTAAAAAGTTTGTGTCAACCATGTCCAATGTAAACTCTATAATTGTTCTTGCTTGGTTGATCACCTCGCAAGTAGCGTTGCAATAGGACAACCCAAGTCATGTCTTTCTCATTTATAAGAATCATATCACATGACATTTTACATAAACCTTTTTTTCTTGAAAAAATAAAGGAAATATATTTCAGTTCTCTTAATGTTTCAAGGAAGAATGATCTATGTAATGGGTCATGTGAAATGATTCTTAAAGACAAGAACGAAATTACTTGTGTCGTCCAATTGCAACACTAATTGCGAGGTGATCAACCATGTAAGGACAATTATAGAGTTTAAATTGGACATGGTTGATGCAAACTTTTTATTGGGCATGACCTGAAAATTGACGACTCTTTAGGATTTGAACATGTTACGAATAGAGAAAAATCATTTGAAAATATTGAGTTTTTAATAATTAGTAATAATTAGTAATAATTAATCAAAAATCAAATAAATTCAAGTACATGGTTTTAAATTGGGACAGTTTCTAGCGGATTGGCAGCTACCTTTTGTTCAGCGTGTCATATCATTGCTACTTTCTCCCATTGAAATCAGTATAAAAAATGTGCTCTAACGTAAGTTATAAAAAAAAATTCATACTGATTTCAGTCAGGAGAAAGTTAAAAAGAGATGATTCGTCGGACAAAAGAGGCTCTTTTCCCTGACGACACATCTTCTTACAAGGAGATGAGTCATCATGAAAAAGAGATGCCGCCAATCCACTGGAAACAAATAATAATTATTAGTAATATAATCTCCACAACAATGATTACGAAATTTTATTTCATAATTCAAGCATATTTCATTTTACCAAGTATTGCTAAGTATTTCTAAATTAATAATAATTAGTGGGGAGGATTACAAACTAACTGTGTCGCCTATAATTATTGGTAATTACTAAGAAATAACTATAATTATGTATCTTCTTATTTTAGGATATTGTTTTTCTTATATCAAATTATTTAACAACAGTAATGGTTTTAAATTTTGTAGAAACATATATATGATTATGGAACAAGGAAATTGACATCAATCATTATTAGATGATTATGCTTGGATAAATCAGCATAGAAATCCAAACGGTTCTAGTTTAAATCCTTTATATGTTGATGGTGTTGAAGCATTCTTATCATTTGCATCATCAAACCTGGAATTTGATTCAGAAGGGACAATTAAGTGTCCTTGTAAAAAATGTGCTCTGAGAACTTTTGAGACATTTGACATCGTTGGGCAACATCTCTTGCGTTATGGTTTTCAATCAGATTATATTTTTTGGTATCAACACGGTGAATGCAGTTCAAGAGAAGATACTAATAATTTGATTCCAGATCCATCCGGGTTTCAGAATTTAGTACATGATGTTGCAGGGTCATCCATTCAAAAAACTAAAATCAAGGATGATGTTGATTTACCTCCCGAGTTGGCACTATATGAATTTTCTGAGTTGTTCAGGTCTGCTAAATATGCATTATATCCTGGTTGAAAGATAAGAAAATTAGAAGAAGTTGTAAAATTTATGGCTATTAAATCAGATAATGGAATGTCAAATAAATTTTTTGATCAGATATGTTCTTTGGTTAAAGCACTGTTACCTGAAGGAAATGCGATGCCTGCTAATTATTATGAGAGCAAGAGACTGGTTTGTAATCTGGGCCTTAGTTATCAGAATATCCATGCATGTTCAAATGATTGCATCTTATATTCTGATGAAAATGAGTCGTTGGATAGTTGTCCCACAAGTGGAAAATCGAGGTATAAAGAAGCTCAATCAGGGAAGTCTGGATTGATTCCTGTAAAACAGTTGAGATATTTCTCGCTTACACCCAAGTTGCAGTGTTTATTTATATCTCAGAACACAGCGACAATGTTGTCATGGCACAAAACCAATATTTGAAATGGTAAAATATTGATTCATCCATATGATGGTGATTCCTGGAAACATTTTGATCAAGTGCATTCATCTTTTACTTTAGAATCTCAGAACACGCGATTGGGTCGTTCTACTGATAGTTTTTGTCCCTTTGCATCTTTTGGTAGTCAGTATTCCTGTTTTCCTGACATTATAACTCCGTACAATTTGCCTCCATGGATGTTGATGAAAGAGACTTATATCTTTTTAACATTATTAATCCTAGTACATCCGAAAAAGAATATTGATGTTTATTTGAAACCATTGATTGATGAGTTAAATTTATTTTGGAGTCATGGTTTTGGTACATATGATGTTGCGGTGAAACAGAATTTTGTAATGAAAGCTGCTTTGATGTGGATAATTAGTGACTTCCCGGCATATGGAATGTTATCTGGCAAGAGTACACATGGTCCAAAATCATGTCCTTAATGTATGGGAGACAACAAAGCATTTATGCTCGTGAATAGAAAAAAACCTTGCTATTTTGACTGTCATTGCATATTTCTTCCAATCGATCATCCTTTTCGGAGGAATAAATCTCCTTTTAGAAAAGGAAGAATTGAAAGAGAAGAACCTCCAAAAGTGATCTCAGGTACAGAGTTACAATTAGTTGTATTTTCATTACCTTTCATCACTTTTGGACCGACAATAAACCAACAAAAAATTCATGGCTTTGGGAAAGAACACAATTGGACAAAATAGAGAATTTTTTGGAATCTGCCATATTGGTCTGATTTTTTGGTCTGACACATGTTGGATGTCATGAATATTGAGAAGAACTGTTTTGATAATTTATTTCATACATTTTTGGATACACCGAGTAAAACCAAAGATAATGTGAAGGCACGATTAGATCTTGCCCAAATCTGCAGGTGACCAGAACATGAATTGTTTGAAAATGTCAGATCACAGAGATTAATAAATCCAAAAGTAGCTTATACACTGAACAAAGAGATTTGCTTATTATGTTGTCAGTGGATTGTAGATTTGAGACTTCCAGATGGCTATGCTTCCAACTTGGGTAGATGTGTTAAAAATGGTCATATTACAGGATTAAAAAGTCATGACTGTCATGGTATAATGGAAGGACTTATGCCTATTGGATTAAGAGGTTTGTTGAATTCTATGATTTGGGATTCGATAACAGATATATCATATTTTTTCTGAGACATGTGTGTGGCGACAACAGACTACGATACACTACGAAAACTAGACGAAGTTGTTATTATAATTATATGCAAACTGGAAAAAATCTTTCCGCCAGATTTCTTTGACTCGATGGAACATTTGATATTAAATTTTCCACATGAAGCAAAATGTGGAGGTCCGGTTCAGTTTCGATGGATGTACCCATTTGAGAGATTCATGCAGAAATTGAAGAAAAAAGTCTGTAACAAAGCATCAGTTGAAGGCTCAATTGCTGAAGCTTATTTGCAAGAGAAAATTGCTTTATTATGCTCTCATTACTTTGAATCTAAATATCCCTCAAAATTTAACCACATGGGCCAGAACGAGGGGAATGTTTATGATGATATGAACAATCAATTATCAATTGTCAATCAGCCCAAACATGGCTTTGGTGGAGTTTATGATAGATGGCTTTCAGATAATGAATATCATAGAGCTCATACATATGTTCCACTCAACTGTGAAGAAATGTCACCAATTATATAGTGAGTGCTTCTATCCCTTATTCTATAGATTCTGTTACAGTAAATTAATCATATTGTATTTATAGGTTATATGATGATCATATCAAGAAACAATTTCCACAAATTACAGTAGCTGGCGTAGAGGAACGTCGGCAAAAAAAAATTTCCTAATGGTTTCAAAAACTGGTAACATACATTATTTTTTGGTTTTACATATATAATCAATTTATTACTTGTAATAGTGATAAAAGTTTTACAAATTTTCAGGTATCTATACATGCTGATAATATTGATAGTCGATTTCGTATATTGAGTAGCCCACCATCCAAAATGGTTAAATCTTATAATTCATATGTGGTGAATGGTTATCGCTTTCATACATGTGTATATGGGGAATCAAAGAAAACAATGAATAGTGGTGTTTGTTTGAAGGGATCACATCATAGAGATATTGAAGTTGACTTTTGGGGCATGCTTGAAAAAAAATTATTGAACTGCTTTATTTGGGACAGAATTATGTAATAATGTTTAAATGTTGATGGCTCGCTATTGAGAGAGGCTTGCGTATTCATCCGACTCATGGAATTTTTGATATTAAACATAAAAGTCTTATTGCAGTAATGAACTATTTTTATTGGCTCATCAGGCACATCAAATTTATTATGCAAAATACTATGCTACTGCAAAAGAGTTAGATGATTTGTGGAGTATAATAAAAGTTGAATCTCGAGAAAATCAGCTTACTCAAACTGAATGTGGTTCCACTGAAGTGTAAGGAAATGAAATTTTTCAAGACACTCCTCAAAACACATCTTTTTCACAAAGAGACATGAATATCGAGGATAAAACCCAATAGTTAAGGGTCGATGGTGACGATGTTTTCAAGGATGTTACAACTGAATTTGAAATGACAAGAGATGATGAATGTGAAACTAATATGGAAATTGATGATGTTGATGAGGAAGATGAAGACATTGACATTGAAAACTATGAAGATGATGATGAATATTAACATTGACTCAGTAAAATACTGGTTAGAATCATAGAAAATATATATCTGTACATAATAGTTATTTTTAATTGTTTTCCAATAACAATCATTTCGTGTTTCAGATGGACTCGGAAACATTTCTTCAGTTGTTGGAGGCTGATCTACCTATGGATGATGAGGTTCTTGAGTCATCTGACCCTTAGGATATTGGCACTATAGGGAGCACTCGGAGGTGGCGTGGTCTTGCCAGACTGATGATTCTAGATCCTATCCCGGAACGACGTCCACCTCTTGGATTCGATGCGCACACGCAGTGGTATGGTAACCTGTTTATTTTAGTTATCTTTCATTATAATTTATTTATATTCTAATTGTTTTATTATTTGTTCTTTTTCCATATTTTTACGCATATAGCTATTGGACAGGGGAGCGCTATCTTGTGCAATTATTTTTCTCAGCCCTGGCTCACATGGGATCAGATTCCCACCGATGTGCAGGCCGACATGTTCGATCATTGCCTGGTATGTAATTAAATATTATTTATTTTGAAATTTAATTCACTAATAACAATGTAACACCCCAAGATTTCATAGTGTGTTATTTCTTCAAAATAATTCAATAACTTGCACTACACGCAACACCGAGTTCTAACACACCATAACTAATCAAACTAGCCGTTATGAATAGTAATACCTACTTTTTGAAATTATATATATTTTATATTTGAAAATGGACTTCATTTTTGGATTCAGAATATCGAATTTAGCCTAAGGTGAAATTTTGGTACATTTCGGATAACTTTCATATTTTGATGAATAGTGAAAATTACTAAGTTTTAATTAAAAACAACTTTTTTAATCAAAATAATTAATAGTGATAAATTATGAATTTGAGTGGTTTTAAATTATATTTAGAATATATTTTTACCATTTAATATAATTTTGGTCATTGGACATAATTTTACAATTAAACCGAACATAAACGAGTGTCAATCTTTTAATAGTTATTATCTCTTAAAAACACGCTTTTTGTTTTGACAGCGGGAATTAATTTTAAATTAATTTCTGCCACTTATGTGTTTTGAATTTAGGAAAATGGATTCCATATTTGGAATCAGGATGTTCAAATTGTGTAAATAGGTAACTTTTATTTTTAGACATTTTGAATAATTACTGCGGTAAATATTTTATTTACCATGGTTAAGGGTAAATCCGGTAAATAAGGGTTAAAAAATAATATTATAATAATACTAAATTACCCTAAAACGTGTCTTAACCCTATTGGTTGATACATGGTCGACCATGGGAATCTTTGGGTCTATTTTGGGACCCCATGGATCAACTTGTAAGTGATAATGACACTTTATTTTAATTAAGTTAAAATGAATACAAAAATGACACAAGCATATATCTTTTAGAAAACCAATTGTTACATAGGGTGATATATGTTGGATTTTAGATTATAAATATTCATTAGAAAGATAAAAAGAGTTCCTACATAATGATATTTTATTTATAATTTTTAGACATTAAATTATTTATTTTATTTATGACACAATGATGATGAAGTAATTACTATAATAGTGAAAAATTAAAATAATTGATATTATAAATACCCAAATAAATATAATATGAAACTTTTAATGAATTAAACTAATTTTCTAGGATAATATGATATATTAGGATTGATTTAATTGACTTTGTTCGAAGTAATGAATCTGTTATGAGTTTCACAAAAATCAACTATTGAATAGTGTCAAAATTGACATAAAAGAGTTCTTAAAACAAATATTATATTCTTAATTGATATTAAATTCCTAAAAATCTAAGGTTCGGCCAAGAGACTTATATCATGATAGGTCCATCATTAATGTACCACTTGGGGGTCGCTTGGATGTATATAGTAAGTTTATTAACCATATTATATAAAAATACAAAGAGACATTGTAAAAGTGAAACTAATTAACTTAGAGTTAATACTTAAAGATAAGGTTAATATAAGTACCCAAACCTGTCTAAATTCTATTGGTTGAGTGGTGTTCGACCTATCCCCACCTTAACCTTTGAATAATAAGCTTTGGAGCCATTAGAAACCGAATATGAATTTATTATAAATTAATATTTCTAGCTTTTCCAAAGGTGCCCCTCACCCCTCTTATAAAAGGGAACTCCTCCTTCTCATTTCTTCACACCTTCAAAGCCTTTTGGTTCGGCCAAACTCTACCCCAATACTCTCCCAACGTCCCTCACTACAACCTAGAGGCCTTAGTTTGATCAGAAAGCCAACCTATGGAGCCCTTTTGATCAAATCAAAAGGAAGAACCCGAAGAAGAGGTAATGATTTCACCACCCTTCTCCAAGTTCATTTCTTCTTCCACTTATTCTTCCTTTGTTCTTACCATTCTAAAATAATAACTCCAGTATCTCACATATACTGTGATGTTATTATAAATATGTTACAACCATATTCAGTATTCTATCCACCCTTTGAATAACATGTCACCATACGTGCGTACGTACGGACTACCGTCTCCACGTCGTGGTGTAATTGTTATTCAATATAATATTATTTGGATGGGTATAATAATGATGTGTAACTCATGTAAATAATAAATATAACATGTTAATGATTCTGTATATATGATATACCATCCATTTATATATTATTTTAATATCAAAAGAATGATATTGTCAGTCGTGCGTACGTACGGACTACCGTCTCCACGAACGCGATGAGATTCATTCTCCATCGTATCCATTCAAGTATAATTATCATTTGATGATTTAAAAATGATGTTTAAGGACTAGATATCATTCTGGATATGAATAAGATACAAAAACCATGGCTTATGTAACAAAACATATAAAAGAAAATGAGTAAGTTAACTCCCGAAACGACGATAATTCTAAGATATTATTAACAAATCAATGTTAAAAGATCATATATGATATCATATTATTATATATGATTCTTGTATAATTTAATAACAACTATTTCACCATTATACAGGAGTTTAACCTACCCCAACCATGGAAAAGTACAAGGTAAGGGTTTACTTTACAACCTCTTCATTATCCAAGTTTGTTTATACGTAATAATCTACTGGGATCTCTTTATCATCCACATCCATGTTTCTTAAAAATGTATTTCAAAACATTTTTACTATTTACTAGAATATGAGTTAAAGTAATTTATACCCTTTTTGACTTTTATAAGTGGTTTATAAAGGAATCTTTCCGTCGTTTTCAATACAAGGTCCTTTTTAACCTTTTCGACAGAATTAAGGTAAGAATGTTTTTTTTAACTTATACGACGGGTGCGGATATTTTCCGCCGTTATAAAATCTTCAAAGCTTCCCTTACAAGATTACAAGGATATTTTCAAAGTAAATGTTTTATTTTATAATTATGTGACTTTTAAATGATTTCAAAATGAATAATTTAAGAATTTCATAAAGGTACCCTTTATCAAAATCAGAATTTTAAATGTTTTAAAGATTTATCTTTATAAATCATTTTAATTAATGTCTTCAAAATGGTTTTAAGGATTTATTTATATGGACATGAATGTTTTTAAAAATTTTAATTCCTTTCAAAAGTTTCAAAGTGGTATGGGACACTTTGATTCAAAAATCTCTTTTTAATTACTTCCTTTATAAATGTGTGACTTTTAAATGATTTCAAAAAAGGAGATATTTCTCTCAAATAGTTTTGATTTCTTCTATGTCAACATCCTTTGATGGATTTTAAGATTATTTGAAGTTGATTTATTATGATACAAAATTTCTATATTTTATTGAAGGTTTTGTGATATGTTTGACTGTGGATGTGCTATTTTTACACCATTCATAGTTTATGGTGAAAGTATTGACATTTCGTATGCTAGTTTTAATACGAATGTTTATGTTATATTTAAACCTTTTCATATGGGAATGCATTGGACTTAATATGTGACGGGTGGAGCCCACTATAGCTCCTCGATGCATCGGTAGGTCTCATGAGACAAACTAGTGTCTTGGCACAAGGCCTTGACAAAATCTTATTTGTAGTCTTGGCACGAGGCCTTGTCTATGTGGTTATGATTGTCTGGCATTATGCATTCCAACATTATGAAAGTGGTTATTGATTTTTGCATGAGATTATTCGATTAGTAGAATATCCATGTGAATAAGTAAATGGCATTATTTCATTTTATTTATGCCATACCATGTTGAAAGTTCATATTTAAAAGGCTTTTGTTTTAGTTATACATTGCCTTAAATGTTTATTCTTATTTATGAAAGTTTCCGCTATATTGGTATCCTTACTGGGCATTTGAGCTCACCCCTTTTCTATGTTTTATTTTTCCCAGGATGTGAAGAAGTAAGTTATGAATGACCTGCAGGGATTTTATGAGGGGTTAATAGTGTGGATTGTGGAAACATTATGTTGTTGTAGTAGTTTTTCATTTTATGATGTAATGTAAAACTTATGAATATATCTAGTGTTTCCAAGGCTACTAAACCAATCGGACTTTCGAGATTTGATCTTTCTTGTGATCATGCCAATGTTATGTAATAATGCACCGACTCTGGGTAACTGGGGTCGGGGCGTTATAGTTGGTATCAGAGGAAGTTTAGTACAAAACCTGGAAACTAGATTTAGATAAACTCTGATTAGAGCACGTAGACCTAAGATGAACATTGAGGATTAGTATAGAAGAACTTCCTAGAATCTTGGTATTGTAGAGATTTTGTGAGTTTTCCGAGCAATACATCCCTGTCAGGATACGAGCAGGTAGAGGCGGCTCTGGCACAGATGTACCTTGGGGTAAAACCAGAAAACACCACTTTGAGCTAGACTCGAACGGGAACTGGTGCACGACAACAGGCCTTGCTGCACTCTTGGTTACGACACTCCCGGGGGATATGCTTAGGATAACTCTCATTTTCTTTACAAATCATTTTGAAGGGATTATGAGTATATACTTCCTCAAAGAAAACATTCCTATGATTATGGATTATATCCATAAATAGTTCAATTTATGTTAAGTGTTTTATAAGTATGGTATTATATATTTTGATTCATAAACTGATCTAGTGTATTCCATTGTTTAGAAATGGCGCCCAGTAGAAGGAATGAGAACTCTAGCAATGCACATGATAAAAAGAGAAAGAAGGATCATATATTTTATGGTCTTAAGCCAGAATTTACAAGAGAATTAGTCTCGCATGAATTATCATCATATGAAGAAATAATATCATGTGTTGATAAGATAAGTAAAGAGTTTACAGAGTCCTATGGCTTTGAAGGGAAGAAAGAGAAGAAAAGGATGGAAGAGAGCATTATGGATAAAGGGAAGAGGGAAAAGAAGAATTTTCCCATATGTGGTAACTGTGGAAAGAAACACCCTGGAAATTGCCTGAAAGGAATGGGAGTTTGTTATAAGTGTGGAGGAAAAGGGCACAAAGTACGTGACTGCAAGGGTAAGAAAATGGTTTCAAATGTACAATGCTTCATTTGCAAGGAGTTTGGACACTACGCAAACCTATGTCCCAGTCATCACACTATGCCGCAAATTATGTTATTGGATAATAATCAAGTTATGATACTACCACAGATGAAGAGGAATGATAAGAGTTCTTATGTTGATTATGTCAATTGAGTGTAGTATCAACAATGTACTTGTTATAATAATTATGGAGTATATAAGGATTGTACTGCAGTACTATTTCATTAAGGATTTGAGATTGTGTGGAACAAATAAAAGTGACTCAATAGCAGGATAAATTTTTGGAAAATATATGGTTGATAGAATGATAAACCATAATATAGTTCTGATACCGAGGTAGTGATTTTGGAATAATACATGATTGTTTTGGATAAATTATATTGGATATTCTTGACTACCTTGGAACTGATTAATGATTTGTATATTCCATCATTGTTGGGGTTTAAAAATTATTTTGGATTAATGAAGTATATCCAGCATTCTATATGGAATAAGGGATCATGAATGTAATCAATAAGGAATATGGTAATTCAGGATGTTTCAGTATATTAAAATAATACATGATGAAGGAATTCATATGCTATTATAGGGTAAAAAGGATCTAAATTATGTTTACCTTCCTTATAAATGTTGGACTGTGAGTTTGGACAGAATTATTTTGGATAGTTCTAGTTTGGATTATTTTGGATTGCCATAAAAGGACAACCCGGAGGTCGGGCGGCAACCCGTCGCGTCCGGCAAGGCTGCGAGACTTGAAACCGCAACCGAAGGGCGACAAGGGTGTATCACCTACCAATGGCCCAAGAGATGTCCTGGATTAAATAATGTAGTTTTTTTAAAAAAAGATCTGGTAGATGAATTATAAATTCGTTTATTTTGGAACCCTGTACGAATAGTATAAATAGAATTTTTTTACGAGTGAAATATGAGTTTGTGGTAGAAATTTATTAATGGATAAAACTCTAATTATAAAGTAAGTATATCTCCTTATGATCTTATCCAATCTCATAAATAAATTCCTCAACATTAAGAAAAGGAACTTAGAACAAAAATGTTGTCCTAGATGGTACCTTAAATCATCACTAATTCATGGCTTTGGGATTGTTGGCCTTTTCATAGACATGTTCTCTACCACTCTCCATCAGATAATTGATGGTTAGATTTTTCTTCCATATCCATATTTTCTTACATGGAACCCTAGTATGTGTTATTTTCGGTAATCTTCATACTTTCGACTCTTTATTTTAAATAGAGGCCTCATTAATTCATTTTTCGATGTGGGATTTCAACTAAGATATTTTGAAACGTCAAAAATGTGTTATCCTAATACCCTATGTTTTGTTGAACCGATGGTATTTCAAATCATCATAGATTGATGAGTTTAAGGACCTCAATTTAATACTTGTTTGTGATTGATGACCTCAATCACTACTTATAAATATTTACGTTTTTCCTCCAATTATATTTCTCTAATCTCCACCAATGTTCTCCTAATCGAGATCATAATTTGGTGGTGACCCTTTTATTTCTCTTTTCCTCATATTAAGACTAAATTTTAGTAACCCAATTTCCGATGTGGGTTTTCCCACAAATATATTTTCTATTTTCAACCTTTTATTTTCGAAGAACAATTTCAAATTGCGAGGACGCAATTTTTTTGAAGGAGGGGAGAATGTAACACCCCAAGATTTCATAGTGTGTTATTTCTTCAAAATAATTCAATAACTTGCACTACACGCAACACCGAGTTCTAACACACCATAACTAATCAAACTACCCGTTATGAATAGTAATACCTAATTTTTGAAATTATATATATTTTATATTTGAAAATGTACTTCATTTTTGGATTCGAAATATCGAATTTAGCCTAAGGTGAAATTTTGGTACATTTCGGATAACTTTCATATTTTGATGAATAGTGAAAATTACTAAGTTTTAATTAAAAACAACTTTTTTAATCAAAATAATTAATAGTGATAAATTATGAATTTGAGTGGTTTTAAAGTATATTTAGAATATATTTTTACCATTTAATATAATGTTGGTCATTGGACATAATTTTACAATTAAACCGAACATAAACGAGTGTCAATCTTTTAATAGTTATTATCTCTTAAAAACACGCTTTTTGTTTTGACAGCGGGAATTAATTTTAAATTAATTTCTGCCACTTCTGTGTTTTGAATTTAGGAAAATGGATTCCATATTTGGAATCAGGATGTTCAAATTGTGTAAATAGGTAACTTTTATTTTTAGACATTTTGAATAATTACTGCGGTAAATATTTTATTTACCATGGTTAAGGGTAAATCCGGTAAATAAGGGTTAAAAAATAATATTATAATACTACTAAATTACCCTAAAACGTGTCTTAACCCTATTGGTTGATACATTGTCGACCATGGGAATCTTTGGGTCTATTTTGGGACCCCATGGATCCACTTGTAAGTGATAATGACACTTTATTTTAATTAAGTTAAAATGAATACAAAAATGACACAAGCATATATCTTTTAAAAAACAATTGTTACATACGGTTATATATGTTGGATTTTAGATTATAAATATTCATTAGAAAGCTAAAAAGATTTCCTACATAATGATATTTTATTTATAATTTTTAGACATTAAATAATTTATTTTATTTATGACACAATGATGATGCAGTAATTACTATAATAGTGAAAAATTAAAATAATTGATATTATAAATACCCAAATAAATATAATATGAAACTTTTAATGAATTAAACTACTTTTCTAGGATAATATGATATATTAGGATTTATTTAATTGACTTTGTTCGAAGTAATCAATCTGTTATGAGTTTCACAAAAATCAACTATTGAATAGTGTCAAAATTGACATAAAAGAGTTCTTAAAACAAATATTATATTCTTAATTGATATTAAATTCCTAAAAATCTAAGGTTCGGCCAAGAGACTTATATAATGATAGGTCCATCATTAATGTACCACTTGGGGGTCGCTTGGATGTATATAGTAAGTTTATTAACCATATAATATAAAAATACAAAGAGACATTGTAAAAGTGAAACTAATTAACTTAGAGTTAATACTTAAAGATAAGGTTAATATAAGTACCCAAACCTGTAAAAATTCTATTGGTTGAGTGGTTTTCTACCTATCCCCACCTTAACCTTTGAATAATAAGCTTTGGAGCCATTAGGAACCGAATATGAATTTATTATAAATTAATATTTCTAGCTTTTCCAAAGGTGCCCCTCACCCCTCTTATAAAAGGGCACTCCTCCTTCTCATTTCTTTACACCTTCAAAGCCTTTTGGTTCGGCAAAACTCTGCCCAAATACTCTCCCAACATCCCTCACTACAACCTAGAGGCCTTAGTTTGATCAGAAAGCCAACCTAAGGAGCCCTTTTGATCAAATCAAAAGGAAGAACCCGAAGAAGAGGTAATGATTTCACCACCCTTCTACAAGTTCATTTCTTCTTCCACTTCTTCTTCCTTTGTTCTTACCATTCTAAAATAATAACTCTAGTATCTCATATATACTGTGATGTTATTATAAATATGGTACAACCATATTCAGTATTCTATCCAACCTTTGAATAACATGTCACCATACGTGCGTACGTACGGACTACCGTCTCCACGTCGTGGTGTAATTGTTATTCAATATAATATTATTTGGATGGGTATAATAATGATGTGTAACTCATGTAAATAATAAATATAACATTTTAATGATTCTGTATATATGATATACCATACATTTATATATTATTTTAATATCAAAAGAATGATATTGTCGCTCGTGCGTACGTACGGACTACCGTCTCCACGAACGCGATGAGATTCATTCTCCATCGTATCCATTCAAGTATAATTATCATTTGATGATTTAAAAATGATGTTTATGGACTAGATATCATTCTGGATATTAATAAGATACAAAAACCATGTCTTATGTAACAAAACATATAAAAGAAAATGAGTAAGTTAACTCCCGAAACGACGATAATTCAAAGATATTATTAACAAATCAATGTTAAAAGATCATATATGATATCATATTATTATATATGATTCATGTATAATTTAATAACAACTATTTCACCATTATACAGAAGGTTAACCTACCCCAACCAAGGAAAAGTACAAGGTAAGGGTTTACTTTACAACCTCTTCATTATCCAAGGTTGTTTATACGTAATAATCTACTGGGATCTCTTTATCATCCACATCCATGTTTCTTAAAAATGTAGTTCAAAACATTTTTACTATTTACTAGAATATGAGTTAAAGTAATTTATACCCTTTTTGACTTTTATAAGTGGTTTATAAAGGAATCTTTCCGTCGTTTTCAATACAAGGTCCTTTTTAACCTTTTCGACAGAATTAAGGTAAGAATGTTTTTTTTAACTTATACGGCGGGTGCGGCTATTTTCCGCCGTTATAAAATCTTCAAAGCTTCCCTTACAAGATTACAAGGATATTTTCAATGTAAATGTTTTATTTTATAATTATGTGAATTTTAAATGATTTCAAAATGAATAATTTAAGAATTTCATAAAGGTACTCTTTATCAAAATCAGAATTTTAAATGTTTTAAACATTTATCTTTATAAATCTTTTTAATTAATGTCTTCAAAATGGTTTTAAGGATTTATTTATATGGACATGAATGTTTTTAAAAATTTTAATTCCTTTCAAAAGTTTCAAAGTGGTATGGGACACTTTGATTCAAAAATCTCTTTTTAATTACTTCCTTTATAAATGTGTGACTTTTAAATGATTTCAAAAAAGGAGATATTTCTCTCAAATAGTTTTGATTTCATCTATGTCAACATCCTTTGATGGATTTTAAGATTATTTGAAGTTGATTTATTATGATACAAAACTTCTATATTGTATTGAAGGTTTTGTGATAGGTTTGACTGTGGATGTGCTATTTTTATACCATTCATAGTTTATGGTGAAAGTATTGACATTTCGTATGCTAGTTTTAATACGAATGTTTATGTTATATTTAAACCTTTTCATATGGGAATGCATTGGACTTAATATGTGACGGGTGGAGCCCGCTATAGCTCCTCGATGCATCGGTAGGTCTCATGAGACAAACTAGTGTCTTGGCACAAGGCCTTGACAAAATCTTATTTGTAGTCTTGGCACGAGGCCTTGACTATGTGGTTATGATAGTCTGGCATTATGCATTCCAACATTATGAAAGTGGTTATTGATTTTTGCATGTGATTATTCGATTAGTAGAATATCCATGTGAATAAGTAAATGGAATTATTTCATTTTATTTATGCCATACCATGTTGAAAGTTCATATTTAAAAGGCTTTTGTTTTAGTTATATATTGCCTTAAATGTTTATTCTTATTTATGAAAGTTTCCGCTATATTGTTATCCTTACTGGGCATTTGAGCTCACCCCTTTTCTATGTTTTATTTTTCCTAGGATGTGAAGAAGTAAGTTATGAATGACCTGCAGGGATTTTATGAGGGGTTAATAGTGTGGATTGTGGAAACATTATGTTGTTGTAGTAGTTTTTCATTTTATGATGTAATGTAAAACTTATGAATATATCTAGTGTTTCCAAGGCTACTAAACCAATCGGTCTTTCGAGATTTGATCTTTCTTGTGATCATGCCAATGTTATGTAATAATGCACCTACTCTGGGTAACTGGGGTCGGGGCTTTACAAACAATATATTAGGGTTTATGGTATCCCATCGATGAGAGCATGTGTGCCACTATCCACGCGACATGGGTGGTGTCTATGCGTGACAGTTTTCGTCAGTTTTTGAATAATTTGAGAAAGACGGTTGTGAAGAAAGCCGGAGTGACAGAATTTGATGAGTCATGTAGAGCCCACCAACTAGAGTACATTTCATCTCATGTTTGGGATGGATTATATACACACTGGTTCGGTGGTGGGTTTCAGAGGAGATCGACATTGGTTCGACAGAATCGGGGGAGACAAGAGGTGAAGCATCGAGCCGGTAGTCGTACATTTAGTGCGCATAAAGAGTGTATGGTAAGTACTTTTTTTAACATTTTATACAAATCTAAATATAAATAGTTTATTTTATATTCATATAGGATGTCGAGCATCCTAGTATTACAATGTATGACGTTTATCGGAAGATATACACTGATCCGACTACTGGAGAGATTAGAGGTGACCGCCAGTGTTAGATTGTGGTCAGTATTATTTTCTTTTCAGTTTTCAAATTAAATGCATATAATCTTTTCATTATTTTAATTTCTAATTGAAACTTAAGGATTCATATGAGGTCGCGACCCGTCAGACACAGGCTGAGAGTCAAGACGAGACGGGTGATCAGACTAGTGCCCACCATTTTGATGAGACGTCATGGATGCATGTGACCCAGTATGGATTCGAAAAGAGCCAAGTAGTTGTTATCGGCTCTCATTTGACTCCTGCATCTTATTATGGTACAGTTTCGATGTTGGCGTCCATCTTGAGAGGAGCTTGTGGAGAGACATCATCTTCTACCTCACAGTATCAGGAGCAGCTGTGTGTTCAGAGTCAGCTTATAGAGGATTTGCATCAGGGGCAGGAGCAGATGTGTTAGTAGCATGATGAGGAGAGGCATCGATGGCAGGAGCAGATGCGTCAGCAGCAGGATGAGGAATGATGTCGATATGAGGAGCAACATCAGGAGCAGATGGAGTATATGCGTCGTCTGACTCATAGTTTAGGGATGGAGTTTCCTCCACCACCTCCTCCAGGTCCTCCAGATTATCCACGCCCTAGTGATTTTTTTAGATGTAATAAACATTTGAGTTCGTAGTTTAATGTCATATTAACTATTTACAATTCCTCTTTCATATTGGTATGAATATTTCGTGATTTATTTTTTTTTATTTTTTTTATATTTTTTTTACTTATTAGTATTATTTTTAATGTCTGCTTATTTTAGTAATATTACTATTAATATTTTATATTTATTGTTAATATTGAGAGGTTTATAATTTTATCATTTTATTAATATTAATAATATTAATATTATTTTTTCATAAATATGTATGTTTATTTTAATAATAATAATATTATATTAATTTTTTATATTATTAATATTTGTACTATTATTATTATTTTTTGATATTAATATTTCATAATATAGAATATTATATTATTTATATTCATATTATTATTATTTTTTGATATAAATATTTCATAATTATATTATATATATATTTTATTATTAATAATATAATAATATAATTTCTTTATATTAGTATTAGTAATATTATTATTATATACATAATTTAATAATATTATTATTATATTAATTTTTTATATTATTAATATTTGTATTATTATATTATATTATATTATTTATATTCATATTATTATTATTTTATATTAATATTTCATAATTATATTTTATATATTTTTTATTTATATTATAATAATAGAATTTTTTTATATTATTAATAATATTATTATTTTTAAATAATATAATATGATTTGTATTTATTTTTTTATTTTATTTTTTTTTAGTATTTGCGATGGCAATTTTTGCGATGGGATTTCCTGTTGCAAATTTTTTTTACTGTAACATTTGCGACAGGAAGAATACCCGTCGTAAAAACATTTCTGCGACGGTCCGTCGCAAATACCTTCGTCACAAATATTTTTTAAATTTCTCATTTGTGACGGGTCAGAAACCCATCGCAACTGATATATCTACGACGGCCCGTCGCAAATACCTTTTTTATATATAAACGAAAACCCATTTGCGACGGGGAAAAAATACCATCGAAAATACTCTTTTTGCGCTGGGACCGCCGCAAAAACACCTATTTGCGATGCCCTTTTTGGAAATGGGCGATTTTCGATGGAGCGCCATCGGAAAACACCATTTTGCAATGGGAGCCCGTCGCAAATCGCCCGTCGCAAATATTCAGTTTTCTTATAGTGGTGGTGGACCACCTCTAGTTGGTGGTGGTAGTACCTCGAACCGTAACCCTCCTCCTACTACACATCTAACTCCTCCACCACATTCACATCTTGGTAGACCACCATGTTCTTTTATTTGACTCTTCCTCAGAGATCCCTCGGTCATCTCCTGATTGGTCATATGATGGGTCATACAATCTCCAGCCAGATGTCCCAGACCACCGTATGAGAAACAAAACATGTCCTTCTGCTGACTTGTTATACCCTGGGAGCATGTCACCACTAACCCCATGTCTTGGAGTCATCCCTTTAATTTAATGATCCTTTTGGATCCCTATGTCATCTATCATCTACCAGCTATTGAATATTCAGCTACATGATTTTTGGTGGTAGCTCCCACTACCGGTGTCTACTCCGTTATAAATATATTTACTAGCAAAGCTCAATCCACTACCCCAACATATTCTAGGATGATAAGGGATATCATTGATGTCCTGATGTCCTAGAATAGTCCATGATTGAAGGTTTGAATCCTAAAGGTTGTGTCCCGTACTATATCTGTGGAGTAGTGGGAATGATTTTTAACTCTCTTCGAGTACTCTTCTACTGTATTACTACCCTGTGGTAGATGCAGTAGTTATTATATATGCATGGATCACAACGTGGCTATAAAAAACTACTCCTTGAAGAGAAGCTCAAATTATGTCCATGGAAGGCTCATCTCCCCATGTGTCTAGATCACTAAGCTCCACCATCTCTCTGATGAGCCCTATAAAGGTATCACGGTTAGGACTTCCATCTGGTCAAGATGCGTCCTCACTATACAAAAGACATGTTTAACTACCTCCATCCAATCTTCAGCTGTCTAGGGGTCCGGCTTAGCCCTGATCCTAGGAAGTCACTTCCTCTGGAACTCATACCAAGCACATAGCTTGCACGCATCCTCTACCAGTAAAGTGGGAAGTAACTACTTATCATTGAGTGGTTGTATCACTAGTACACCACCATGGGGTGATATCATCGGTACGAGTCCATGTATCGATCCCTCTTCTCTAGTTGAATCATTCACATGAACATGGATCAGAATCCTAGTTGGAAATTTTCTTGGAGGCATCCAGAAATAGATCTAGATGTGTCACAGTTAATAGAGTAAACCTGGTGAGATGAAACTGAATCAAGAAGGACATGAGAACACACTCAATCATATATAATGCATGTACCTTTATTTTTCTCTTCTACTAGTGATTTCATGTAGTGATTCTAGAAGTATAATTTAGAGTCCATGTGTATGGATACATCGGCCACCGCACTGACAATAGATTCCCTAGCCTGAAATCCAAACTTGAAAAAATTGACATTATTTCCCCAAACCAATCTCATCGACTCTCAATTCCTTATGTGTAACCAACCACCTCTGATATAACTCTATCACGACCCGTCCCAGAGGGTCCAATGCCGTTATTACCCCAAGCCTACCTCTGATAGGCCAGGAGATGGTGACTAGCACCAACTAGGTATATCCCACAAATGGTAGGAATTTTCCTAATTACATGTACACACACCCACATCTCAAAGCCCCAAATTTTGAAATGTAAAAACACTATGTAAACAGGAATTCATACCACTAAGATACCAAAAATTGAGTACGATTGTTGGAAAACATGAAGGTAAACCGGGCGAGAATAAAATCCCATCAAAATTAAAGTCTGCAAAAATGAATGCACATGTTCCTGAAATTCTTCCTAAAAAAATCCTAAATATGTGTAGGTATAAAAAAACATTCTAAATTCACCGAAGCACACCTCTTCTATTGGGCCTCTCTCTAAGAACTACATTTCCCCTATCCACCAAGGATTCCATAAATGCATCTATCATCTGCACAAGACATGACACATGCAGGCATAACCCATGTAGGGTTGATTAAAAAAACTACTGTGTAGAGACCCTGAAACAATTATCATAACACCATTAAGAAATAAATCAAGTACACCACGAAGGAAACACATGAATTACAGTGAATACTGTCATCCCACATTGGTATAAGTCTAAAGCACAAAGAGAAGGATTACCATGAGTCATCCATAGATATCCAAATCTCTATGACACTAGAAGTGTTAATGTGTTTGTGGTGCATCATTGGAACATGATGTGCTAATGGTGGATGGAGCATCGATGGAGCATGGAGCGTCAATGGGTCACAGATCGTGGATGGGGCCTAGAGCGGTGGTGGCACCCAGTACATCGATGGCACAAAAATTTTCTATTGATCATAGATCATCAATGAATAATGGAGAATATAATGTGAATGTATCATCTATGTATCATGTATTATTAATGGTTCATGTGCCCCCAAGTCACATAGTCACCAAGATCACACAATCACAGCTTGAAACAAGATTATGCTTGTAGCGTACTTGTTCAGAGGGAACCTACGCCTCAAGCCATTAGGTCGTATTACAAAATGTTCAAAAACTCACATATATAATGCCAAAATTACTATCCCATCACAAGGTTCCCAACATAGCAAACAGATCATTAAACGGACACACAGTTTGAAATATATCACAAATTTAGAAAAATGGGTCTGGTTTTGTCTGGGTCCGACCTCACTCGGTACGAATAATCCAAACCAACACGATCGGTATGAGCTACCCTTAACTAACCTGGTTCCCCAGCACAGACCATTTCATTTAGTACGTCCTTGCTCCAATAGATGTAGCCCACCCAGGATGCATTGCTCCAATCCACGTGGTTGATCGACCGTATGGTCATCCGGATCTCTTCGTCAATGCGGTGCTGGACCACGTTTCACGTGGTCGACTCACCTTCCCTACCTTATATCATGGCCTAACCATTGTGGGGTCCCACCAATGTAGCCTTCAAGACACATCCTATCAAGTCCTCCATAGCCCCTATTCATCTCCCACAGCCTCTACCGCCATGGGCCCCTACTCTGTGTGGCCCACCTAGACCGCGGCTACGTGCCCTACCACTGGCGGCCCGTCTGTCTAGTGCCCCACTAGAACTCTCCCTCTTTCCATACCATGTGATTCCTTTGCCGACAAAACCTTGTTGGAAGCCCACCATTCCTCTCACCCTTCGTCGCCTGGCATTTGTGCTCCTATTTCACCTCTGTAATGCCATCATGGGTCAAAACATTCAGTCTCAGATCGTTGCACAATGATCAAACATTAAAGTAGGGGTTCGAAGGGGGAGGATCTCATAAAGAATTTGATATATTTGGGGAAGAATATATTATTCACATAAATACCCAAATAATGGATCCTTTTCTTATTCGTGTCATCCTTGATCAGTTAATGTTACTGAGATCAGAAAGAAACAACAACATATAAATCACCAAGATTTTATCCCCTTTTTAATCCCACATGTATATCCATCCCATAAGAAATATTGAAACAAAAATCTACATGATCATGGTTTGGTCCATATTCTTCGGTGAAACAATGAAGGTAAAATAAATCACAATGATATTTCAACCTACCTTGATGGTTGGATTAGTCATCGACAATGAATGGATTTTTCTGTCATCGTCGATCCTTGATAGATCAGTGTTGATTGTCAGGAGAGTGCTTCCTTCTCCATATCTCAAGGAAATTCAAGTGTTATGGAGATAACCAGGAATTCTTATTTTGTGGCTTATTAAGATGGTACATTTTCATTTCATCAACACATAATTTTCAATAAAATAATTTTATTAGATATTTTAATGATGTCTACATCCAAGATCTAACTTTCATCCTCAACCCATACCAATCAAGTTTAGGCCCCACCTAAGGTAAGGTAGCTATTTTGGATGCAATGATGCCCATGGATTTCTAATATGGGCATCCATTTAGATGTTATCCCCAATTAATGGAGAAATTTCTCACAAGATTTATTAAAAAACTTAACATTATTTGACAAATCATTTGGGGCATACCGGGCCTCGTAATTTCACGTCATCTCATCCCGTGGTCTCATAATTTAAATAATTAATCTCTAAAAATAATTTTAGGGAATCTGAGTCATTAAATTATTATAGCGTCAAGCTCTTTAGAACATCGCTTGAACCAATTCAGACACCTCAGACACCCAAAGTGTACAAATGAATGGTTTGAGAATGCATAAGAAATTACATTGGAAGTAGAGAAATTTTGAGTTAAAATTGGCCTATTAGTACCCAATATAATGTATTTGTGATTAATATTAGGGATAATTTAAGATTACTCATGTGATATAAGTAATTTTATGAATCATAGTGACTAATCCAATTGAGGGAATATAAATGTTAGTATGTTTGTATTTCTTCAATCTAAATGGATCATTTAGTAATCAATGGAATTTTATTATTGATTCCTTTTATATGTTGATCAATTATTCTATGTGAAATTCCCAGCTATGATTATTTATTATCTATGTAGTGTTTGATATCCTCCAATATAGTTCTTGTCTGTAGATTATAGGGAAAATCTACATGATAATTATGTTTATCGACCTATGTAAGACCTATATGCTTATATATTTATGCATTATGTGTTGAACCCCCTATCATATAATTTATTTTATATATGGAAAACCTATATGTTTGTGTGTTTACTTTCATGGGGAGGACATTAATCAGGATTTATTAATTCATTTAGGGGAGGGACATTGTCATCAATAATTACAAACTAAAATATAGAGCACCACTATGGTGGTTAATGTCACCAACCTAGGGATAACCTCTGTAAAACATGAATTCATCATTACGGGGAGGAAATCCGCCATAACGGTTTTCATTATCATATATTAGACCTCCATGGTTGATTATTTAAATATTGGAATTGGTAATAACTATGTATTTGTTTTTAGAGTCACCATAAAAAATCTCTATGGTGTTTTATATTTTTACTTTGAAGAGGGACTTTATAGTGGCGGATTTTCCACATTGGGGATGTGTTAGAACATAGGGCCACCAATTCCAACCATAGGGATTATATAGGCATAAAACTAAATATATAATTTAATTACCCTTGAGCCTTAATTAGTTCATAGTGATAGACATAGATGGTGTATGTCTAAATAGGTATATTGGACTTTTCCAAGGTGTGAGAGGTATATTTCTCTTTTCAGGCCCACTTTATGGTTCCCAAAACTAGATGACAATGAAAATGACCTCTTGATGGATTATTAGAATAGTATACACAAAAATTCAGTGATGAATACCAATATGGAAGGGATTAATCTTTTTTAAAACACATACAGTAACTCAAACATGTGATATTTTCATATATTCTTACTTGAGCTATGGTAGAAAGGCATTGTCTAACCTATAAGAGAGACTACATATGAGGTTTGATCTTGTGATGGGGGTTACCTACACCCTTATTAATTATATTTGTAGCACCAAAGTTATCATGTTGGCACTTTCATTATTTTTTAGATCCATCATCTAGGATTATATTATTCCATCATGAATATAATCACACTTTGTCACTTTCACAATTTTGTGATAGAGGTACTATGTTTGGTATTATAAATTATTTCTCACCATATCCAAGGATACCACAATATATGTATTTGGACCCAAACACACACACACACACAAATATATATATATATAAATATCATTATTGTATGTTTATTATATGTTATAAAAATTAAATTCTTTGTTAATCATGAACCAGGCCAATTAGGGGCCAGTATGCTGTATTCCCTATTAGTGTAAGTAATAAAATATATTGTATGATAACTGCAAACAAACAACCCATCATAATAGTATCATAGGTATTCCATTGTAGTTCATATATATCAATGGTTAAGGATTTCATGTTGGGTTTTCTTTTTTATTTCAGACATTTCTATCCTTCTCCTCAGATTCCCTTCTCTCGATGAAGAAAATTATATTCATTTTGGGATCTATGTGATAAATTTGATGTGATTTGATGTCCACTAATGCCATAGTTAAATTATTGAGTAATAATAAACCTCCCATACATATAATACTCACACATAAGATCTATAATAGTTTGAATATAGGTTTATTACATTGCATGCCTCTATAGCGAGAACAATGCCTTTAATAAATGTAAATGATTAATACTTTTGTATAAGAGAATATGGTATAAAACTAAAATATTTATATTCTAATAGAATAGGGTATTTTATACTCACTATATGATGGTATGGTAATGATATATTTCAAATCTATATTTTATGTCACTCTAGAGACTAGGCCCATCAAAAGTGGTATGGGGTTAAACCATAGTTTAATACAAGATATTAATGCAAAAATGTTGAATTGAAGTTTAATTTCATCCATTAATATGAAATGGTCACACTCAAGTTTTTTGTTATCTAAGTTTCATAATTTTTTATTCTAGTTTTTCATGCCATCTAGGAATGCTTAAGGGTGGTTCATGAATTTAATTACAAATATCATGATAGAAAGGATATGATAGAGTTTTTTTATTTAAGTATTTTAATGGTTTATTCAATAGTACAATGATATTTTAAAATATAATGGGTTGTATTGGTGTTTATATTCATCTTGTAAGGATGAAGGGTAATATTTTAGTCTATTTTCATTCAGGAAGAAAATAGGTCTTTGAAATATTTTATTATTAACATTATAATTTTAAGGGTTATACAATTGTTATTTTGGCATTATACGTATGTTTTGTGTAGTCCAAAAAGGAACAGGGGTAACTATAGAGTATATGGTCATCATAGAAAAGAACAGTTACCTTGGATTTTCATTTCATCATGGAATTCTCAATTAATCAACTTGAGTTTCTTTTCTTCCAAGAAGAAAAATGTTTATGTTAGTGTTTCACTCTATTAAAGAATGATCGTGATTTAAGATAGAGTTTAATGTCTCCAAGAAATATAATAGGTTAAAATAATTTATAATGTTGTCAAATAAAACATAGGGTTTTTGGAAATAATGGGAGTTAATAAAGTGTTGAGATTAAATAAAAAAAATGATTCATACATATCACAATTAATGGAATCAGAAACTTCATATTTCAGTTTCGTGGACCAAATATGTGTGATAATTAATGTTACTCATAAACATGGATTGTAATTTTAATAAAATAAATAATTTTTATTATAGATTTTGTACCCATGTAAACATGGACTGAAAATCATCCTTGATATTGATTCCTTTTGTATATATCATCGTTAGAAGGTAACCATGTAGTTTAATTTCAAATACAGAGGATAACATAATATATAATTTAATAAAATATGGAATGTCTAGTATCGTATATTATTAAGTTATATAATATGGACCATTCAATATAGATTAATTTCAATCATGATAGATTGTTATAACATTTAGTTTATGTTTATATGATGTGAACTCCCTATGGGATATAATCACGAAAAACCCAAAATTTGTATCTCATAAAAGGAATGTGGCTCACTCATATAAGTAAGCATAGTTTATATTATAATTAATCTGATATGATGGAAGTATTTATTGGAATGAATATTATTGTACATAATAGAATTTGGTTTATATAAAATTATCTGCAAGTGTATTGAATATAGAGAGGGAAGATGTTTTTTCCTAAGGATAAGATATGGATTTTATAAAATATATGTGGGACTTATGTATATGTATCAAATGTATGAATCATTTTAGAAAATTATTTGATGGTAAATAACCTCTATAATGGCAAGATTTAGTGTACCTCGCGTCATGTGATATTGGACTATTGTATTTTGTTTATCTTATCAGATAAGAGGAAAGTTTTCAACCAAGTTGAATAGGTTCAAAAAGGGAATGAACTTGTAAAAAATAGTTTCATGTGAAAAACATATTCAAGAAGAAAAACTTTTGAGGTCAGGGGAACCACAAGGGTGAAATTATTTATCTTCCCAATGGTATATGGCCTTGGTGATGTTTACTGTATTTCCAAACATGATATTATGGATATGTATTGGGGTCCTTGAAAAGGAATATTTGGATTTAAATTTTCGTTAAATATAATCACTACATTGTAATTATTTTATATTATCATAAATGTGTAAAAACAATTATATGAATTCAACACCTTAGTGAAGTAGTCAATTTTGAAGGTATTTCTAATGAAGCCTTTAGAAAAATCATTAATACTCTTTCAAAACTTTCTTTGGTTTTTGAATCAAATGTCAGAGTTCAAATTTCATTTTTCTGGATTAGTGGAAATGTATTTTTATATTCATGATGTAATTACCCACACTAAAGTGTGTTAGAAGAGCCTAAGGGGGATCAGGTTATATGAGGTTAGAACATTCACAATTTCAATTTTTTGGATTTGTATTTAGAATTTGAATTTTGACATGTTATAAGTGACTAAGAGGATGTTTATGAGGGGGTATCTTTCGTAGAGGAGGCCTAAAATGAGTAGAACTAGGTTTATAATGAAAATATATTACAGGTTGAAGAATATATTGTTTCTTATCATATTACACTTTGGAAAGTACCCAATGTAATATTAAAATCTTACATTGGTGTGAAGTTACATCATAGTCTCAGGAAACTACATTGTTTTTATGCCTATGGGAGTTTAGTTTTTATAAAGTCTATAAAATCACACAATATGGTTAGGATTTGCAATGTTGTGATGTTTAGTTAGGATTATCCTTCTTTAATATGTATAATTAGTTTTCTTTTATAGGTAAAAAGTTATACTACAAGCCATTGGATACACCATGAGGGGATTATCAAGATAGAAAGTATTGTGCCATTATAGAGGTGGGTTTTCCCATAAATTCAATATTGAGGGGTAGAATTATTCCATAGAGGAAGAATGATACACCATATATCTATGGACAATGGCTGGGAGTTGTAGCATGATTTTAAGGATCATTTCACAGAGTAACTCAAAAATGGCAGTTTTGGTTTCTGGTTCTACTGGGAAAAAGATTTTATGCCATTTCATGTGGGGTCATATGGTGAGGGATAAACAAGAAGTGGAATTATGTTGTTACTATTTTGGATACTTTGTATGGAATGTAATCAGTATTTGTTGAATAAAAAATCATATAAATTGTCTTTCTATGGTTTTTTTAAACCACTTACTAGATAAGGAAATAAAGATGAAAATAATTGGGCTGAAAATCCTAGTGAATCTTTTGATACACCATTTAGTATAATTTAATGTAATTCTCATCATAAATTATATTTCATTTCAGAAATCCAACATAAATTTTGGTTATATGGAAATCAAACTACATCTCACAAATCAATTTTGATGTACAGTTTATTTTTACATTATGTAGGACTCTAATTTTTTTGATGGAATAAACTTATTACAAGTAATTTGTGATGTCAATATAGGGTGCTATTTGTTTGTGCTTTGAAAAAATGTTTAAATGGAATGCCTGAACTCAAAATGGTTTCTTTTATGCATAAGTCCCGCATTAATGAACAAACCCCATTAAATGGGACGCTTCAACATAAGCCCCACACCATCCACGGTCTTCTATGCCAACCCACCAAAAAGGGGATAACAAGCCTCCCTCTTCCACATATTTTCCCTCCTTCTCCTTAATTTTAGGTGGTTTTGGAGGCTCATCTTGATTATTTGAGGTAGGTTCTGAGTCTTTTCTCCTCATTATATCCTCTCATTTTCTTACCTCTAATTTTAATCCGTTATATCTAGTATTTTGATATCAATTACACCAAATCATGTTTGAACCAATTCTTGGATTGTAGGGATTTTGTTTTTATTAAATAGATGAAGTCTCAAGAGGATGAAAACATTGGTTTTTGTGAAGTTTTAGTTTTGGTAAGACGCCCCCGGATTTATTTTATTTTCTGAATCAAAATTGAATTTATTTTATTACTGAATCGATATTTTATGTTAGGGATTTTATTAGATTTGTTCTTGGGGGATGGGTAGGGAGTACACTGAACCCCCATGATTGAGGTTTTAAAATAATTTCAAAATATGGTGAGTTATAAATTAGTTAGTTCTAGTTGAAGTACATTTTTTTGATTAGGTAAGTTAATTTTAATTTTCCAAAATTTAATAGAGTGATATTTTGATCAATCATGGGAAATATTGAGGATATTAGTAACTAATATAGGTTTTGATGAACTTGGGTGATGTTGGATAAGCATATATTTATGGTACAACTCCAATATTGAGGTAGGGTGACTAATAATACCTCATTATATGTGTTTACCTATATTTTATGGACGGTACAAGTGGGTAAGTGAGTTTGAGTGACATACGGTGGAACAATGAGTGGTTTCCTCTATGATATTTAGGCTATCGATTTGTTTTGGAACTTAGTGATACCTATGTTATTATGAATTTATGATTTATCCACTAATGGATACTTGAACTATGTGAGAGGCTTGGCTAAAAAGATTTTGATCCTTTAGGTTTTTCTATTCATTATGATATGGCTCTCATAACCTAGAATTTTCATGTTGTACTAGTTTGTTCTCACCAAAAATTGTGTATTGAGGTGATTATATTTGATTATTACACAATTGTCCATATGAGATATAGTATTGAGAGAGTATGTGAGAATGACCCGTGCTTGAACCAAATGTTATTCCCTTATGTCTGAGTTGTGAATTGGGCTATCTAGTTCATGTTAGTTCTCTTAAGACTTGTGTGTTGAGTGTATGGGAATTGATTATAACGATGCCTTACGATGTGGTGAGAAACTTATGGAATAGAGTTGTGAGGGGGTTTCTTAGTATTTAGCTTATGAATATAGACCAATATAGCATTATTGAGTATTCCTAGAAAATATTAACTCATATACTGATTCAGATAAGTGGTGATCTATCCTCTAGGATTATACGATGGTCTAAAAAGTTCCACTATGACATTACCCATGGGAGATGGGTAGTTGTATTGAATATTATGTCATGTTATGGTAAGTCAATCGTGATGTATGTTTATTAGGTGTTGTATTTCATTAGTGTGAGTAAACTATAGAGAATATGGTTTAGCATGACCAATGATTATCACAATAACTTGTACACAAAGGCTATAACTTGTGTAATTATGGATTTGTTATAGTGATTTGTTATTTACTTGAGCTTTTTTCATTTGATATAGGATCACTCAACCTGCATGAGGTAGGTGGATGGTCTTACCCCAGGATATTTTTGAAACATAGGTAGATAATTTTTTATAAATATTCTAAGTGATATATCTATCACCATGGAGATTATGTATTATAGATATATCATTATCTAAGTGATTCCTTTTTCCACTATTTTTTAAGGTTGGTTCCTCATTCACCTAGAAATTCCCCATTCACCGAATTTCTTCAAGGGTAATACCTCATTCATTAGTGATATACCATTAACCAGGTATGTAGTGTGGTGGTAAATCTTGAATATAAGGATATTATTATTGATTTATCACTCAAAAGTATTTATGGATGGAATAATGATAAATCATTCACCGGGTGATACATCCTTTTTCCTTCTTATTTTGTGGTGATAAAAAATTTAATTAGTGATAAATCATTCAGTAAACTATTATGTAGTGCCACATCCACCTTTTTTAATGGATGGTGATATCATTCACCTTATATATGAGTCAGTTATATATCATTCACCTACACTAGCATGTGTGTAATGCATCATTCACCCTTGAGTTATGGTATTGTGATATCTTTTTCACACTGATTGATTATATGAGTTGTGTAATATCATTTACAGTCATGTTATTTTTCAAATTAATGGTAAATTCTACCATTTTGGAGCTTTCAAAAGAATGTATGTATTAACCATTTAGGAGACTCATCAAGTACCCAATGGGGTGACCAGTGTTTGTAAGAAATGTCTTGGATTATTTCCATTTTGTACATTCATGCATATGTATACTGATTTTTATTATGGATAGTATTGTTGTTTTCTTACATGAGAAGAAAAATTAATTTAAACATTATTTATAGTTTAATTATATGAATTTTAGAATTTAATTAATAATATTTCCAAATTAATCATTATTTTAACTATTTTATAGAAAATAACATTTTAAAGGAATTTTAGAAAATGAAATACAATAGGAATTGATTTTTTTTAGAGAATACTTTTTATTTAGGAAAAATGGGTGTTTTATAGGTGAAGGATGTTATAGAATCGAGCAATGGAGAACCCTCCTACTAAGAAAATGATGTGGGGTTAGGAACTCTGGGTAACTGTTTATAAAATACCAAAATTGATATTTTTATATATTATTTGAAAAAAAGCAAGGAAGTATATGTTATAAATTTTTTGAAATATATATCGAAAAAGAGAAAGAGGACCTACCTTATTTGATGTAAATTAAAATCTAGGATCCCCCCTGATACCTTGGTCAATCATCATTACGGATCGATGACATGGAAAAGGCGGTATGTGGGAGCCCACCTTTTTCCTAACATTAAGTAAATTTTGGGAGGTTTGATGCCTCTATTCAACAAAGACCCTATAAAAGGGCACCCCCAACCCCCCACATCCTATCACCAAATCCCCTTAATCACTCAAATATACAAACTCTCTAAAATAATTTTGGTGGTTCTTCTTTTGTGTGTTGTGGTTTCGGTGGCCTAAAAGTAGTGATAATTTTTGTAATCATAATTTAGATTTATTTTTTCTTATTTATTTAAAATTTATTTATTTATTTATTCTATTTGTTTTTCATTATTTCTAAATATGTTAGTTATTGACTAGTTTAGTTAGTTATATATAGTTTAAAAAAAAATTATTTTTTAAAATGAATAAGTATAACATAACTGATGATTAAGATATGATTAAAAAATGATTACATAATCTTTAGATGATAATTATTAACTAATGAATACTATACTGTTATGCAATGATTATGTCCTAATTAATTATGGATTATTTAATGTTTGACTTATAATTACTTAATGAATAAACAGTGAATAAGGAATGGTTAAATAATGATTAATCCATTATGAAGTAGTGATTAAAGATTGAATTATTAATGCTTAATGAATTATTAACTAATAATTAAAGAATTTTTAGCTAATGATTAAATAATGATTAAATAATAATTTAATAATGATTATATAATGATTAATAACTGATTAGATAATGATATCTCATGAATAACGATTTATTAACATACAATTAAAAAATGATTAACTAATTTTTAACAAATGATTAAAGAACGATTAAAGAATGATTAACTAATGATTAAATAATTATTAACTCGTGATTAAAAAATGAATATTGATTGATTAAATAATGATTAAATAATGATTAAATATATATTAACTTCTCATTAACCAATTATTAAAGAATAATTAACTAATGATTAAATAATGATTAAAAATGATTAAATAATGATAAACTAATGATGAATGAATGATTAAATTGATTAAAGAATTATTAACTCGTGATTAACTAATGACTAAATAATGATTAAAAAATTATTAACTAATTCTTAAAGAATGATTAACTAATGATTAAAGTATGATTAAATAAATATTAAAGGATGATGAAAAAAATGATTGCAGGATGATTAAATAATGATTAAATAATGATTAACAAACTATTAAATGATTATTAAATTCTAATTAAATAATGATTAACTAATGAATAAATAATGATTAAAGAAGGATTAAATAATGAATAATGATTAATTATTGACTGACTAATGATTTAATAATGATTAAATCTGGATTAACTAATCATTAACTAATGATTAGAAAAAGAATAAATATTGATTAAATAAAGATTAAAGATTAATTAACTACTGATTAACTAATGCTTAAATAATGATTAACTAATGATTAACTAATTATTAAATAATGATTAATAAATGATTAACTAATGATTAAAGAATGATTAACTGGTTATTAAAGTATGATTACTTCTGAATTAACAAATGATTGACTAATGATTAGTTAATGATTAAGTAAAGATTATATAAATAATAACTAATGATTAAGAAATGATTAAATAATGGTTACCTGTTGATTAAATAATGATTAAGTAATGATTAACTATTGATTATGGAATTATTAAAGTATGATTAACTAATGATTAAATAATAATTAAATAATAATTAATGATTAACTAACAAATTATTAATGAAAGATTAAATAGTTATTAACTAATGATTAAATAACGATTATAAAAAGAATTAATATTTAATAAATAATGATTTAACTAATGACTAATGAATAATTAATTAATAGTTACTTGATTATTGACTGTTAATTATGTAATAATTATATATTATGTAACTATTTTCTATCTATCAATGAATTAATGATTAACTTTGTATTAGGGATTTATTGATGTATAATTAATATATGATTATTTAATGATTAAATAATGATTAACCAATAATTAATTTATGGGTTTCTATTGATTAGATTTGGATTAACATTGAGTAATCATATGATGAAAGCTGAAAAACATGGTGAAAAAGAGGCTTAACTGCGCACATGATTTGTTATTCCTATGATTTATATGATTCATACCTTATTGCACACTGACATTGTTACTCTTGAGGGATATGTTTTAGCTGAATAAAATTCTTTTTAAAAACCATTAAACATACTTTTAGAAAAGTTAAAAATTGTACTACAATAAATTTGTGTCATCTTTTAAGATTTAAGAAAATGTTTTAGATATTTGGTGTCATAAAAATTATGTACTTATCTAAGTAATAAAATCAATTTCTGGACACTACAAGTGGATGTGTCTCTAGAACAGATGTACCTAGGGGTAAAATTGAAAAACACAACATTGAGCTAGACTCGATCTATAACTAGTATATGAAAACAAGCCTTATTACACACCTAGTTTGACACTCGTGAGGGATATACTTAATATGATTCCTATTTTCTTTATAAACTAAAGAACATGGATTTAGGAAGATTAGAATTTATACTACAAAATATTAGTTTCATCATTAATGATATAAAAAGATGTTATAAAATTTCAATATAATAATGATTGTATTATCAACCCTAACTATCAATAGTATTTACACAATCAAAATATTGATCAAAAAACCCACATATAGAATCATGTTTTCTTATGTCTACTGGCATGGGGAGGTTATTCAGACTAATCGACAAGCATCTTATAGTACACAACCAAAAAAATGGTTATTAAAGCTGATTATGTAACCTTAAGGGAACATTAAGAAACAATTTTCAGTTATATAAATATGGGACCTAATCAAGAGACCATGTCTATTACATATAGGAATTTACAATTATTAGCTACACTATGTCACCTAATATGTCTATTTTATTGTTGATGAGCACTAGTTCCAAGAAATAAATATATTTTCTTAGTGGTCTGATGATTTCCTGATGGATTTATATGTTGAGGTTTCTATTGTACAATAATAACATCCAACAGTACGAAGATATTTTCTTACATGAGTGGCCAAAGAATTTACATCCTAATAGATTGAGGTTATTCCCTATGATGTACAAGAGGAAATACTATATGGTATCCTGGATATAAATGTAAATCATGCTTTTAATGAGGAATTTTATAATGATGTAATAGATGGAGACAACAGTGCTGATTAAGATAAATCATCAGATGTTTGGGATAATGTTTCATGAAAATTTGAATTTGTATAGCTTCCTTGACTAATGATAAATAATCCACCACTATTCACATCTTAGTTAGAAGCAATGGAACATTTTCCTAGATTTTAATGCAATGTTCTCATACCTACAATTGTGTTTCTTGAATTTGTAGTGGATAGTTTTACTAAGATGGATAAAAAATTATGATTGAAGATTTATTTCAAGTAAAGATGAATTAAAAACTTACTAAAACATTAAATATTTAGAGGTAATTTATATATATTTCTAAGTAATATATCCATAAAAATACATCATATGATGTGATAAATATAGGGATTCCTTTAGATTATGACTGAGGAATAATCTAAAAAATTTATTTGGAGGTTGGACAATTTCAAAGATTAAGGTAGCTCGTTCTTATGTTCAGACAAACTGTTAACCTCTTCCGATTGAATTTTCTTTTATGGAAAATGAAAACTATGAATCATGGAGTTGGTTTTCTCATTTATCAATAACCATTTCCCCCACATTTATGGTGTATGTTCAATATTTGATTGGCACTAGGAAATAAATGAGGCAATCAATAAATATCAGGAAACATAGAGACCACAATATTCACATCATCGATACTTCATCTGCACATTACTAACATGGTGTGAAGAACATTCAATAATGAACCCTTGAAAAAGGAAATCGTGAGGCTTGGTATGCAATTTCTTTACTATTTTTTAATATTTCAACTTAAAGATAAAATTTATTTAGGTGAAATATGATCACTTATAGAGGAATTGGTAGCTAAACCTGACCAAAAACATTGTTGAGTGCATCAATGGTGTCTTCAAGGGACTTCAGAAGTTTCCTATAAATTCCCTAATTTAAGATAAATTTTACCATGGACTAAATTAATTCATTAATAAAAAACTACCCTCGACTTGGATTTAACATAGGATAACCTATGGAAGAAAATATTAATGATATATTGAAAATAATATTAAAGAAGATTCTACATATCGAGTGTTCCTTTTCTACCGAGAAGAACCTCATTTTTAAGCTCAAAAGTGTCCAGACCACACTGAAAATAACACTTGTCAAAAAAAATTGTATTACTAGAAGTGAGGGAATTTCAATGTGTAAAAATCCAAGAATTAATGTTTCCATTTGCACATGTCATCACAATATGTTCCTCTTTGAACATATCATGGGAAGAATATGTTGATCCAGTGTACGAACCGGACACCATTTCTGATTGTTATGCTACACCATGGAAACCTATTGGGGAGTTTAAATATTTCCATTTTTTGGGAGACTAGCATATAATGATACCTAAAAGCAATAGGTTCCATAAAATAGGGAGAATAAAGTCAATTAGGATAAGGAATGAGATGGACTACCCTCAAGAAGAATGGAAACATTTGAGATGTAGCATATGTCATCATGAAGGTGATAGAAGGAAATGATTCCCTAACATTGTGGAATTGAGTTCACACTCTCATCTATAATGATGAATTATCTCCAATGTCATCTTTTAATACTATTAATTATATGTTTTTTATATAAAATCATTCATTTTTTTAGAATTCCTGATATTTATAAATACTTTTACAATCAGATAACAATATTCTTTTTATATTCACATTACAAGGAATATGAAAAGTACATGTGAGGTGACATATAAGTATAATCAAACTATCCATCTCTAAAGAATAAATATATAATGTGATAAAATAATAATAAAACATACCATCATATTAAAAATCATACATAAATGACAAAGAAAACCATTTGAGATCTAAATTATTAGTTAATGATCAACTAATGTTGGGTTAGGTTATAAAAAATAGTGTCTTCATTATCAAAAAATTTATTTGAACATAAGTCACATAATGTTTTGTAAAGTGAGGTAAAAAGAAGATAAAACATAAAATCAATTTTTTTACCCATAATAAAATCACAATTATGATCAAATAAAGTTAAATGGACAAGTAGAACCCCATTATATAACATGTGAATGATTTACAACAGACATGAAAAATCATGACATTTTTCACAAAACAATGTATGGATGAGATGAACCTGACTTTGTAAGTGAAGTAAAATCCAGTTTATTTTAATGTGATAGCTTAGTAACATCATCCAAAGGTATATATTTAACTTTTTAATTTTCAAAATCTTTCAAACCTCTAATGATATACCTCCTAATATGATGAAGGTGTCATTAGAAGGAAAAAATATTCTGTAAATTAAATTATTGAGTAGATCCCTTTGGAAGATGTTATTATGATACCACATGAAAATAATATGGATTTCAATTCACTTATGATGTCATTATAATCTCATCCAAACTATATTATTTTTAAAAATTCCCAGTTCATTATTGTCTCTTGAAAAGAATTCATGTGTTATTCAATGGAATTTTTATTGTCCATTTCTCTTTATATGATCCCAATTTTCATTTTATCATAGATAAATAAATTTATTTTCTTTTTTCTTTTTTTTCACCCATTTCAAAACATTCTGTAATTTATTTTCAAACAAACTTGTAGATGATGAAGAGAAATTTTATATAAAAATATAAATATATAAAACCATATCCTACAAAACACCCTTTCCTAGGAAAACATATCTAAAACCACTTTATAAATATTGTTTGAGAGACCTGAAGACATTCCCTTATATTTTTCTAAAAAAAGCAACATAAAATAATTTAAATAAATAGGTTGGGTCTTACATTCTACCAGTAATAACATTTTTTGGACCATGACATTATATATTCATTTTAAACTTCAGAATTATTTAATTTTTTTACATGATTATGGAGGATACTGCACTACTCACTGATCAGTATGGGCACATTTCACATGACGTTCTAGTAGGTTGTGATGTTCGATGGATTAGGGTGTGTTTAGAACACCATTATGATCACATTCCACCTCCAACATCCATTATATCATACCTACATCGTGCTTTCTTTTATGGATTGCAGCATCATATTTAAGGATGTGGTATTCTGATTCAGTCTTCTTATGTAGGGGGATACAGTTATAAGACCCATCCATAGAGACTGGCCTGAGCTTTTATAAGAATTTCTATGTGTCAAATTTTTTTTGATGATGATGCGACTGATGGTGGATAGATATATATGAGGTGGCTTGAGATACACATTGCATAGTTTCTCAGTGATTATTATGAGAATATTTCCATGTGTTATGCTTGTGCATATATCTTATGGATCATTGGAGGGACATTGTGTGCTGATCACTCAGGTATGCATGTACATATGATGTACCAGGGCCTATAAGAAGATTTTTATTAGGTTCAGAGATACATACGGGGATCTACATTCTTGGAATACACATAAAAATCCTTATTCATAGCATTCCACTCAAATTGAACTACTCTCAGGGATACCTCATCCTTAATTAGTTGTGGGAATGGGATTGCATCCCTCTCCCTCCCCTATTTTTTCTGGTCTAGAGCTACATATAGATGTTTTTCATGATGATCCACATGTACGTTGGTATAATCACTCATCTATATTGGTTTCGGAAGCTATGATGGGTTATTGAGTTTAAATTATTATTTTTTATCATTTCCAATGTTATATTTTACAAGTAGATTCAGTAACACCTCTTAATCGGGGCTCTAAGGCACGATTTTGGTGTAGAAAATCTCATGTTGGATAGTATACTACCCACTGATGTATGTATATAAAATCATTCATTGAATGAGAAATTTTATAATATCATCATTTTTGTTTTTGGCAAGAAAATAATTTAAAAAATATCACATATTATTTTAGATTACATGGATTTCATACTCTTATTTGTTAAACCAGTCACTCGTATACTACACTAATAGAAATCACAATATGATTATTGTAGTCCCTCTTAGTCATTTTTATAAAGTTGAGTGTCACCAGCCTGGTAGAGTCATGTGCCAGTTTGGTTTTGTTCATCATATTCAATTTCTACCAAGACAGACACCAGTGATTCTTTCAATGATACAAATATAGAAGAAGGATGTCAAATGGCATCAAAAAATTCCAATAATATGGAGATATGAGATAAACAATGATCGTTTTATATCAAGGGTGTGCATATGATTTGATTCCATCTATCATATAAGCTTATGTATAAGTCATTTTATAAACTAAATTATATATTATATCTTACTCCACACCATAATGGGCTTCAGTATCTAGTAATTCAATTAATTTTCATTAGTTTGTTTATTGTTCTATTTTAAAATTCAATTTGAATCTCTGGAAAACATACTCGTCTATCGTGGATTATATGCATGTATGATCTAGATGAGGAGGAGGTTGCTAGACTGGCAATGATCCATGATGCATCACAACGGACAATTCCATCTTATTGGTGTGTTTCATGACATTAGCTTTGATTTTCCACCCCAAGGACGTGGCATTCCTACTCATGGATTAGATGTTCTAACACAGGAGCTTACTCCAGTATCTTTTGATGTCGAGGAGTCACAGAAATGAGGACATAGACCATGTCATCTTACACATGAGGCCTCACTTGTTCTATAGGTTAAGGTTTTCCCTATAGTAGTCTAGCCTCATCCTATTGGGGATATTCATCAAGAGGCATAGGATCCATTTTTATTTCTTGGATATCCATAATTTTCACCGGATACAACCCATCTGATCTTCTATAAAGGGTCATTTCCCATGCCACTAGCTTTTGTGCATGATCCTTCACATGTTTTATAGTTCCACTAGTCGATGATGATAGGCCCTTCTTCTCACCATGTAGGAGAAGGATCAGGTGTTCATGATGACATCCAGTTAACTCCTCCTCCCATTGAGACATAATTAGATTATACTACAGTCGATGTTTCAGTTCTTGAGGATCATCCCTCTCTAGGTCATTATAACAACCCCAATGCTGAAGTCAATGATCTCGATATAGGCATCCCATTCGTACACCATGTTATGGGATCAGACCTATCCATAAAGAGTGATTTTACACATTCATGTATAAGTTTCAATTGAAATAACGGATTTGAAACAAAAATTTATTCTATCTACAATATTATTATCTTCCTACGAAAATAATGAAATTACTTTTAAAATCATCCATTTTAACATGTTTATCCACTATTTCAATTTTCATTTATATTTTAGTTATAGTTTATTTATTATAAGACTTCAATGTTGACTACATTAATCATAGAATAACTTATTAAATTTCAAGTATGAAACATTGAAAGATCACAAAATATAAACCATATAAACTATCAATATAAAACCTAAAACATATCCTAAGCATCCAAAATTTTTTTGAAAAAATAAAGAAATTTCATAAATATATTAAATAATTGAAAATGAAAGGAATGATTTATGATATTATAAATACAATTATAATGGTTTAAAACAAAAATATATTTTTCCAATAAAATTAATTTTCAATAATTTTTTAATGAGATACTATTTATTTTGAATTAATTTTTATGTGTTTAGTAATTGTTAAATATTTCATTTAGATTTTATTTCTTCATTATTATTTATTGAATTTCAAAGAATCCAAATTTAAACATTATTGTGTTTCAGGTAAGTGAATTTGGAAGCATATAACATATACAATATAAATATAATCTAATGTATATTTTCCAAAGTGACTAAATATATTAAACAAAATTGAAAATAAACAAAATCAAAAGTATAATAAGTAAAGGCTAATTTACATGTCACGAAATTTATTGCATAAAAATATAAAAATTTCACTCTCCAATATTAATGGACATAATTATAAACCAAATAAAATAAACACAATATATATAAAAATGAAAATATAAAAACATATATATATTTAAATATAAATAAATTATATTTAAAATATAGTATTTTTTCGGAAGGGTAGCATCACCAATAATAGATTTTGGCTTTACAGAAAGATGGAATCTGTGATACCTCCTTACCAATATCTTTTTCAAAAATATTATAACCTATAATTATTTAAAAAATAAAAAAAATAAAAAATAAATAAAAAACTATACCAAAATGATTTTCTAAACCCCGCACTCATAGGCACATTGCTCGAACAGTCCAATCTAGTGCTTTTTCTCACTGACAAAATGTCTCTATCACATAATGAAACTATAATATTCCATTATCATTACTACCATGTTCAATTTCAAGACTATAAATGTCAAAAAAACCATTGTAGAACCCATATATCTTGAAAAATGATATGTCAAGCCAGCATGGAATCCCAGTGAAGCCACTATCAATTTATAAAGAAAGAAATGTTAATGGTGAAGTATAGATGAAGGTAATCTTCTGATCAAAATTTATGTAGTTTTTACCATGAAGGATATATGTTCAAGTGTTGAAAAAAATATTTTCATGTGTGAATGATGTTGATTTTGGAAATGGATGCTGAAATGGAAAATGAAATTTCAATACAACATCGTGAGGGATTGATTCAATTAAGTTTCATGGAATCATGTTTTTAACATGAATATTTTCATCATTTCATGACCAATATGGATAGTGTTGAATAAATTTTTTTATTTTTTTCACAGTATAGAAGATATATGGGGCACTACATGACAGAATTGATATAAAAATTTTGAAAATAAGTTGAAATATTCATGCTTCAAAACGAATCTCTCACATCATGAATGTGGATGGCTATGTAGATTAGTCTGGGTGATCATTTTTATTCATTCTAAAAATTATGTTCGTACTATGAAAAATCTAGTTAATGGGTTTTTAAATTATGTGATCCTCCATTATTTCCAGAGAATATCATTTGGATTTGGATGTTTATATTTCGGTACACAAGAAGCAATATATCAAAGATACATGGATGGTCCTTGAGGGTTTTCAAGGACTATAAATAGGCTGGTAAGAAGATTGTGTGAAGGGATCAGAACCTAGAGAATTTTTCACTAGTACTGGAGGAAGTCTTCTAATATAGAGCGTTTATTCTATATTTGTGTCTTTAGGTTTTAATTTATTTTATACTCCATTATGAATAGAATTAAAGGGTGTTTCTTTTTTTCATGTGATATAATTGAAGGATGGTGTGCTGGTTGACTAATATTTTATTTTTAGTCAACAACTTATGTATATTCTTCCATAATTTATTCTAATATCATTCAACTGCATATTATATGACCATTGACTATGAGATTGAGAAAGTGTAAATTAATGTATTGACTAATTATCATGAACTATAACTGTAGAAAAACATGTATTTGTAATGGTTTATTAGTGGGGGTTATTAATACTGCTTCTAAATAAATTTTATTTTAAAAATTATAATATAGAGGTGGTTTCATGTAATTAACAGTATATTTTTTTTATTTTAGAATTAAGCGGTTCTTTTAATTAAAGAACCCCTAAATATTTTAAAAACTATAATTGTTACCCATTACTCATTCCCCTAGATCCACCCATCTCCCTAAGAAACCACCTCTCCCTTGATCTCTCACCACCCCCTCTCCCCTTAACCCTTACCACCCCCTCACCGACACACCCCATTCTCCCTCACTACCATCATTATTCCCCCTTATCCCCTGAGAACCACCCTCTCACCCGAGCCCTTGTCTCCCCAAAGACCTTATCTTCTTCTCACACATGGTCACATTTCCCACTCTATAATCTCTAACACTCTCCCTTCTAACCTGAGAACCCCTATCCCACGAGCCCTCTCCACCCCCTCCATGCCCCGACCCTTTTCCCCTCTCCCTCACTTATGGTCACTAATACCCCTTGCTCCCACTCCCTTTTCAACTTATATCTAATCATAGACTCTCCCTTTCCCCATTGTATCCACTCCTAATTGAGCCCTAACGGTCACTATCTGATCCATCGTTGTAGCTGCAAAATCATCCATTGTGGTAAATTTTCCATATTTTTTATCTGTTTGTTCTTATATGGTTTTTATTTTATTTATCTTTTATTGTTATTTATTTAATATCTATTATTATGTATTATATGAGTTATTTATTTTATTGGCATTGAATTTTTTTGATAATTGTAATGATATTCTGATAGGAGTTTTCAAATGAAGAAAAATGTTTGGAAATCAAGGAATTTTTCTCAAGTGTTTTAGATCCGAAATGAAATTTAGTCATGAGATAAACTTGAGCTTGGAATCAAATAATTTTAAAGAATCTATTTTTTTTTATTTTAATGTTTTTATAAAATTTCATGTAATTTTTATGTTGAATTGTGTTTGGTTCCCAAGAATTATTTTAAATCATTAATTGTCTAAAGTTTAGTATTTTATTTCTCAAAGGTTGTTTCTTTTTAGGTTGAAAAAAAATATGAAAAAGGTTTTTCTTATGAATAGTTTTTGAAAAAAATTAAATAATCATATATGATTTAATAATGAATTTATGAATTTATTTTAAAAAGGAATTCGTGTTTTATAAATGATTTTTTTCTAGTAATCTAAATGAGAAAAAATATTTTAATTTTTAAAAGGGGGAAACATATTCATGATATATTTAAATTTATAAATTATGTTTTGAGCCAATTATTTAATTTTTTTCCTTTTATGGTCAAAATATGTGTTTTTTAATGGTGTTATAAATGTGGTGGGATCTATTTGTAGTCATTTTTCTTTTTAATTTTGGATTAATTTGATTCAAGTCATAAACTATTGCTTCACTAGGAAAATGTTTCAGGTTATTTTTATTTTTCTTCCAAGAAAGTTATTAAGGAAAAGGTTTAAATTAATTACATAATGATGGTCCATAGGGTGATTCCTTTTTAAATCATGATATATTTACATTTTATAATAGTTATGGTTATCAGTTTTAGGTCTTATTCTTTCTCGACCTAGAGTAGATGAAGCTTCTTTGGTGATTCTTGATTGGTGTGATGCTTTTGTTTTTATCCATGATTTTTTATCAATGAAATATTTATAATCATGGTGATTCTTTAGGTTTTATTCTTGATTTTTAAATAAATTTACATTTACCATGAATATATTTTATAATTTATGGATGAAATAATTTTCAAGATAGACTAAAATAGACAATGACACCAGATATCGCGTTGTCATGTTCAAATTTTGAGATACAAAAAATCCTGATTTTCATAATTATAAATGAAAGAGTGAGATATCTATAAAATCATGTTTCTTAAATATAAAATAAAAATTAATAATATGAAAAGAAGAAAGGTTAAAGCTTTTTAAATGTTGTATTGAATCATATTTAGGATTAATTTGTGTTATGTATAATGAATTCACAACCCTCATAAATGAATAAGTTGGGTGATGCTTAATTTTGATTTTAATTTTTTAATTAAACATTTATATCTTTATATTAAAATTTATTAGGAGAAAAGTGAAAATATAATACATATGGATAAAATTTATATAAATTTTCCTCATAACACACCTCAGTATGCCAAGGGTTTAGGTTAATTTTAATATTGTGGAATTCCAAATAGATCAATGGATGGTATAGAATAAAATGTTTGTGTCTTGATTATAAATTTTTGAAATTATTAAACCAAAAAATATTATATTAGCATTTAGTATTGAAATAGTTTTCAACTAAATATGTATGTAGGATTTGGAATGGTGAATCAAACTTTATGGATAGTCAAAATAATGAAATTTTTTTAATAAAACACAAAGTGATCCGAAAGAGGAGATTTCAATTATAAAATTACTAAATGAAGTAATTGGATTTTAATGACACAGTGTCAATGATTTTAATATATCAACAAAAATATTAGTTGATTTTCACCTAGTTAATCTTTCTCAAATATTCAGTGACCAAAAAAATGGGCTTTATGAATTAGATGGAGATGGACATACAAAACTATATGAATGATGTCCCATGTATTCAACGTTTTCCTTACTACTTAATTTTTATCAGATAAAGTGTCTCTTTGGAATTATTTAAAAAAAGTTTCCATGATTTTTGAGATTATTCATGAAGAATTTAATGAATCTTAGATCTTTGTATCATTCTATGAGATAAATAAAGTCATCAAAAATGGAATCTGTTGGTCGGAGTGGATTACTCAAGAGGGGGGTGAATTGAGTACCAATTAAAATTTCTATATTTAAAAGCAGTGTCTTAAAGACCCCCAAATAATAAAAGAAATTAAACTGTAGTGAATTTATATTAATGTAGAGATTCTGTTAGGTTCTCAAGGGATTGATTAATTCCCAGTTAATCAACACAAGAGTGTGTGATTATCTTTTGAAACCAACTTACTAATCCACACTTAACATAAACACTTGCTGATTTAATTATCAAAGTAATCTTTAAAAACAGTATTGGTTTTAAAGTGATTAGCAGCGGAATAAAACTTTGAAATAGATGGCACAACAATGTAACCAAGAGGTTCAGTCTCAAGCCGAGACTTAGTCCTCTCAAAAGTATATATAAAAATGATCCACACCCTGGATCGGGGTTCAATAGTTTACAACTGTCCAGGTCCAAGACCTCTACCACTGTTCTTCGTGGGAAACAGTACAACAGCAACCAGCTGTCCAGGTCACACACGACCTCTACCACAGTTCTTCGTGGGAAAGAAAGAATGAAAGAGTTTTGTAAGGATTTACAGATCCTTCGGTTTGAGTACAGGAGACAGTGTATGTGTTAGATATAGCAGATAACACACACTGCTCGAAATGAATGATAATAAATCACAGAACAAGAGATGTAGAGTTTAGAGATGGTTCTGGTGATTTCAGTATGGCTCTGGACTCCTTTGGATTCGATTAGAAGTGAATCTGAGTCCTCTTCTTGTTTCTGTTGAGAAACAGAGTGTCGTATGCTCCAGGTTCACAGGTGGTGAGAATGTAGTCGAGGAAGTTCTTCTTGTATGCACAGAACACTCCTCGAGTATGCTTGATTGTCTATGAGCTTCTCTATGTTCCTCTTGTGCTTGTGTCGTTTTTGGTATATTGGATGCACCGCACTTTTCTGGTTCGCTCTTCTTGTTGTTTGTTTCTTTTCACGTTCTCATTTTTGGTATGTAGTCTTCTCGTATTTATCTCCCATCAGGGGACAGAAGAGATTTCTTTTCAGCAGGTACGAGGTACGGGTTCCTGACATCCGACAACCTTTATCAGATATTTGACAAATCATTAAAATGTATGATATGACCGTTAGATAGATTAAATATAGGAAATAAAGAAATTCAAACAGTGATTTGAATGAACGGTAGGTAATCAGCATCGGTAGCTTGAACATCGGTGGCTCTATGCGTCGGTAGGTACATGCATCGGTAGCTCCATGCGTCGGTAGGTACATGCATCGGTAGCTCCATGCGTCGGTAGGTACATGCATCGGTAGCTCCATGCGTCGGTAGGTACATGCATCGGTAGCTTCATGCGTCGGTGGCTGTGAGTCTATCGGTAGCTTCGTCCATCAGTGACTTATTCCATCGGTAGCTCTTTATACTTACACCGGTAGCTCTACGTTTGTATCGGTAGCTGTATTTATGAGTACATTGGCAAATTTTTTAAGTCTATCGGTAGCTGTCTGTCGGTAGACTAAGTCTATCGGTAGACTGGTTACCGGTAGCTCTTTATCAGTAGCTATAGACAGATTACTTATCTGTTTTATGCAGAACACATCCGATTGTGTTAGAATCAATTTATGACTTGTATGAACATGGATAAATGATGATTAACATAATCCAAAGACTATTTTAAAAGGGTGTTATAGGTTTGATCACAGATTGGAAAGAATTAAAGTATAGATCAACAATACTTAACAATATCATAGAGAATGAAGACATAATTGGGATTTTCAACACAAATAGATACATGATTGAGATTATCAAAACAGGTGAGGTCAACAATCTCCCCCTTTTTGATAATCACAATTTATGATATTTGCATTTAACATAGTGAAAATATAACAGTAAAGAGTATAATAAGGGATTCAATTTTCTCAGAGAAAACAGCATCATAGATAATAGAAATAGTATGATATAGACATAAGTTATCAGAGATAAAAATGGAAACAAGACAAAGGATAATGTGTTTCCCTTTATGCCTTAGTTTTCTCCATTGAAAATATTTCTCATTTTGTTCTCCTCCTTATTCTCGCATAAAAAGGTTCTCCTTCTCTATTATTGTTCTCCCCCTTTGTGATAATCAAAAAGTGGGAAAGCATATATATATAGAGATATATAGGAGAGAAATAAAACAAAGAGAAGTAAAAGGTGTTCTGTATTATAGTAGTCAAAAAGTACAACAAAAACTGATTACAAAGGAATTCCTATCAAAAAGCTTGGCCACTGGTTCACTCCGCATCTGCAACGTGAGATTTTCCTTTGGGATCAGAAGGATGCTCGGGTGGTGAGGGTTCAGGTGAAGGTTTGGGAATGCCAGAAAAGAGTAAAGGAGGATGGGCCACTGACACAGAGTCAGTCTTGTAAGTTGAAGATTTTTGGGTAATCATGGGTTTGAGGCTTTGAATGGCTTGAACAGGAGTCAGCTGGACTGAGGAAGCAGCTGAGGCAGAAGCAGGCAAAGCAGGAGGGATGATGACTGGTCTAGCATCAACATGCAAGAAGGGCAGTAGCAGATTTCTAAAATCCATAATAATTCCTCCTCCTCTTTCCATAGCAGAGATGAAATCATCTTTGTTCTTCATGAATTTCTCTAGGGCAGGAGTCAGTTCTCTCAGCTTGCTCACTTGTTCTTTGAAAGCTTGAGTGACTGGAGGGAGCTTCATGTGTTCCAACATTAGCTTGAAGTGGTGTTCGAGTTGATGCTTGGTGAAAATTTTGGAGAAGTAGTAGTCCACTTTGCTTTTTATGGCTTCTTGAGAGGCAGAGGCTTCTCTCATAAAATCTTGAACTATCTTCATGATTTCTCTGGCAGAATCCCTTGTAGAAAGCACCACTCGGCTTAACTCTGATGAGTCCCCAGAACCACTGGTAGGAATAGAACCAATCTCCTCTTTCAATATTGCTCGAACTGAGTTCATATCAACTGATGGTTTGGATGTGAGAGGGCCAAGAGAGAAGGAAACAGTTTCTTTAAAACTCATTGACAAACCACTGATTAGGCTTTGAACTTGAGAGTCTTGTAATTGAACATGATCCTTCACTGAGGTTTTGAAACTTTCAAACACTGAGACAAACTGGCTGACTACACTCTTCACATAGGCTAGGTCCTTGTCAGCTTGAGACTTGGAGCTCATATAGGAATCCAAAGCAACCATTGATGTCTTGAGAGCTTCCAGATCAGCTTCGATTCTTGAAGACTGAGTCTGGCATTCTTTCACTTCTTCCATAAGCTCAGACATAAAGGAAGATAAATTACAAGCCAGAGATAGCTTGAAGGATCTCTCTAGCACTTTCATTTCTTCATAAAAGCTTTCCTTCATCTCAGCAACTAAAGCACTGAATGATTCTTTTATCTCATTCTTCATGGATTCAAGATCTGATTTGGAGACAAAATCACTTGAGACAACTGCAGCAGATCCCCTTGCTGAGGCCAAATTAACTACAGAAGTAGTCATTATTGAATTGATTGAGGATGCAAGAGAGGTTTCCATTAGCTTCACTTCTTCAACAAAACTGGATTTGAGGTCCTCTTTCAGCTTATTCAAATCATGAAATCTGACCACATCGTCTGGCAACAACTCAGCAGCAAGATCATAATTGGTCTTTGGTCTATCCACAGACATCTCATTGTCAGAATCTGGATAATCCAATCCACAGACTATAAACCCTGGGTCTTCTACCCAGTCACCAATCTCAACAGCTACTGTAACATTCCCAAGCACAGACTGATGCTCCCCCTCAATGGGTGCATTCTCATGTATCACAACAGCCTTTTCTGCTGGCCGTTCTTCATCAGAATCTTCTACCACAAGTTCTACAGGTGCAGCATCTAGAAGATCTTCTGATACAGGTACAGCTTCTTCTCTATCTCTTTCTTCTTCAGCAGCAGGTATAGCTGAGTTTCCAATTAAGGGACTCATACTTAACCTACCAGAAGCAGGCGATTCAAATGCATTTTCCTTTTCCTCTTCTTCTTGGTGAGGTACAGACTGGTCTTCCTCATAAGTAGGCAAAACTTCCTCTACTTTTCCTTTCCTAGAATAGACCAGTTCTGCAACAGGACTTGGGGGCAAGTCTGGATCTCCTCCAACATCCATAGGAGTTTCTTCTACTTCTTCTTCTTCTGTCTCATCACTATAAGCAGGTTCCTCTTCATCAGGTCTTAGACTCGGATCTCTCATATCCTTTGGTCTTGAGGGATAATCCACAGGATTAAACCTATCATAGATTTTCTGATCATCACTGACCCATTCTCCCTTCCATGGGTTCCAGTTAATTTTCATATACTTACATACAGTCGAGGTGATGCAGAAATTGTTCTTGACTACAACTGTCTCATCCTGAGACTCAGCTATTTCTTTCACTTTTATCATCACTGAAATCAGCTTGGCAAAGAACAAAGCATTGGTCTTTGACTTTGGTCTAATCATGTCTTCCATTTGAAGCATCAACAATCTGCACAGATTGACTTTTACACCATGTCTTAGCAAATGAAGAAGATAGATATCTTGATATCTCAGATTTGCAAAATCTCCTCTCCTCGGTATCAACACATGCTGAACAAATTTGAAAAGCAGTCGATTCTCTCCATCCATTTCAGCAGCTACCACTTGCCTTTGATTTCCATTCCCAGTCAGCTCTTGTAAGGCGGTCTCATAATCAAAAATGTCACTACTAGGTGGCATTGCTCTTGATACATACCCAGAGACACCTTCATGTGGTACTTTTAAACTCTCAGCCCACTCTACTGAAGAAAAAGACATCTCTTTTCCATTTACAAAAGAGCTTACCCGATTCTCATTCTCAGACTTCTCAAAGGTTACAAACTCATAGAACTGCTTTATCAACTTCGGGTAGTATGGGCCATTGTTATTTGAGAAACAATCCACCCATTTCTGGTCTTCCAGAATCTCGAGCACTAAGGATTTTCTAGGCAGTAGCCATTCCACGCACAGTTCCTTCTCGATTACTATGTCTCTATTCTGCAAGTGAGGATTCACTGGTCGCCTTCCCGATCTAGTTTTGACTTCACTAACACTGGCTTTATGCTGTGTCTTTTGCTTCTTAGCATTTGGTTCTGCACTTTCATATCTGACGATAGGAAGCTTGGTTTTTGCCATTGCGGGTTTAGGGTTCTTGGTCGATTTGGGTGCTAAGGTTCGAAGGTGAGAGATTTTGAGCTCGGTGAGGTAAGAAGTGGCTTAGACTTAGTTTTATCATTTAGGAATTCCAAATAAACGATTAAAATAGAGTAATAAAGTAAAACAAAACGATTCGTATTCTTGGCGGCTGACAGAAGTTTTAAACTTTGCATCGGTGTGAGTTAATCATCGGTGAGAAAAACAAATCGGTGAGAATTTCTACGTCGGTGAGAAACTTACATCGGTGAGAATTTCTACGTCGGTGAGAAACTTACATCGGTGAGAATTTCTACGTCGGTGAGAAACTTACATCGGTGAGAATTTCTACGTCGGTGAGAATTTCTCATTGGTGAGAATTTTCACGTCGGTTGTGATTAAACATTCCCAGTTCATGTCTTATGAAACTTAGCCTATCCGAACTTAAAGGTTTAGTGAAAATATCAGCCAATTGATGTTCAGTACCAATAAATTCAAGAGAAATATCACCTTTTTGATAGTGATCTCTTAGGAAATGGTGTCTTACATCTATGTGTTTGGTTCTAGAGTGAGATACAGGATTCTTAGAGATGTTTATTGCACTGGTGTTATCACAGTTGATTGAAACATGTTTAAAAACATATCCATAGTCCAAAAGAGTGTGTTTCATCCACAGAATTTGTGCACATCAACTACCAGCAGCTATATATTCTTCTTCAGTAGTAGATAATGCAACCGAGTTCTGTTTCTTACTACACCAAGAAACTAAGGATTTTCCAAGCAAATGACATGTTCCTGATGTGCTTTTTCTATCTAACTTACAACCAGCAAAGTCAGCATCTGAATAACTCATTAACTCAAAGGATTGTCCTTTTGGGTAAAACAAACCTAAGTTAACCGTGTGTTTGAGATATTTGAAAATTCTTTTAACAGCAAGCAAATGAGATTCTTTTGGGTTAGCTTGAAATCTAGCACACATACACACACTAAACATAATATCAGGTCGACTAGCAGTAAGATAAAGTAAACTACCAATCATACCTCTGTAATTTGTTTGATCAACTGGTTTCCCAGTTTCATCTGCATCCAATTTACAGGTAGTACTCATAGGAGTTTCACTTTCCTTGATACTATTCAGACCAAAACGTTTTAAAAGATCCTTTGTATATTTACTCTGATTCAAAATAATACCATTTTCATCTTGAAATACTTGAAATCCAAGAAAGTACTTAAGCTCTCCCATTAAGCTCATTTCAAATTCATTTTGCATACTTTTTGAAAAATCAGTACATAAAGAGTGTTTAGAAGATCCAAAAATAATATCATCAACATATATTTGTACAACTAAAACATCTTTAGAAATTCTTTTAATAAAAAGAGTTGGATCAGCAATCCCTTTGGTAAAACCTTTTGAAATAAGGAAATTGCTAAGTCTATCATACCAAGCTCTTGGAGCTTGTTTTAAACCATACAAAGCTTTAGACAGTTTAAAAACTTGATTTGGAAAATGGGGGTTAGCAAATCCAGGTGGTTGTTCTACAAAAACATCTTCAATTATAAAACCATTTAGAAATGCACTTTTTACATCCATTTGATATAACTTGAAATCCAGATGTGCAGCATATGCAAGTAAGATCCTAATGGCTTCTAGTCTAGCTACAGGTGCAAAAGTTTCCTCATAGTCTATGCCTTCTTCTTGACTATATCCTTGTGCAACTAGTCTAGCTTTATTTCTAACTATATTTCCAGATTCATCTACTTTATTTCTAAAAACCCATTTTGTGCCTATTGTCAAGGTGTCCTTGGGTCTGTCAACTAATTCCCAGACTTTGTTTCTTTCAAACTGATTTAATTCTTCCTGCATAGCTATTACCCAGAATTCATCATTGATAGCATCATTGATATTTTTGGGTTCCAGTTGTGAAAGAAAGGCTTGATGTTCAACCTGGTTTCTTAGAGAAGCTCTAGTTTGTGTTCCTCTATCCAGATTACCAACAACAGCTTCTAAAGGATGATTCTTTAGAATCCTCGTTGATCTAGTAAAGGTTGGACTAGAAATTTCAGGTTCATCTATAGGTTCGGGTTCAACAGAAGCAGATTCTGGAGAAAGTCCAGAACTGGATACTTTTATAACAGGTTCTTTAAATTTATCATTAAGGTCCAGAATAGACAAATCTTCTTCAAGATTTTCAAGAGAGGTTTTAGGCTCATGTGGATCAGTTTCATCAAACTTGATGTGAACAGATTCTTCCACACATTTGGTTTTCTTATTGAATACTCTATAGGCTTTACTTGAAATAGAGTAACCCAGAAAAATTCCTTCATCACTTTTGGAAGCAAACTTATCCAGATTATCTTTAGTATTCAGAATAAATACTTTGCAACCAAAAACGTTAAAGTAATTAACCTTAGGCTTTCTATTGTTCCACAATTCATAAGGGGTTTTCTTAAGAACTGGTCTAATCAAGACTCTATTAATAACATAACAAGCTGTATTTACAGCTTCAGCCCAAAAATAAATAGGCAGGTCATATTCATTGAGCATGGTTCTAGCAATTTCTTGAAGAGTTCGGTTTCTTCTTTCTACTACACCATTCTGTTGGGGTGTTCTAGGGGCAGAGAAGTTATGAGTATAGCCATTGTGTGAGCAATAAGATTCAAAATCTTGATTTTCAAACTCACGACCATGATCACTTCTCAGGGTCTTAATCTTGAGTCCACTAAGATTTTCTACAGACTTGGAGTATTTGACAAAGTAAGAACAAGCTTCACTTTTGTGAGCTAGAAAATATACCCAAGTATATCTAGAAAAGTCATCTACAAGAACATAAACATAGTGCTTCCCATTTAGACTAGAAACTCTTGATGGTCCAAACAAATCCATGTGAACCAATTCAAGTGGTTGAGAAGTTGAAACTTCTTTCTTTGATTTAAAAGACACTTTGTGTTGTTTTCCCTTTTGACAGGGTTTACACACTCTATCATTTGGGAATTCTAACTTAGGTAGGTCTCTAACTAGGTTTTTCCTAGAAAGTTTTCTAAGTGAGTGAATGTTGCAATGTCCTAATCTTCTGTGCCATAGCCAAGATTCTTTATGAAAAGCATTCAAACAATTAATATTCTGCTTAGCTAAAGAATTCAGATTAACAGCATAAACATTTTCATTTCTTAAGGCAGAAAATACCAAACCATTCTTAGAATCAAAAACTTTGCAAGAATCATTTTCAAATTTAACATGAAAACCATCATCACATAACTGAGAAATACTTAATAAATTGTATTTAAGGCCATCAACAAATAAAACTTTAGAAATCAAAATTGAATCAGTGTTACCAATCTGGCCTAGGCCGATGATTTTCCCTTTTGAGTTATCACCAAAGGTGACAAAGCCTCCATCAACTTTTATTAAACTCTTGAAACAAGAGAAGTCTCATGACATATGTCTTGAACATCCACTGTCCAAATACCACGTCTCTTTACAGGAGCTCTTTAAGCAAGTTCCCTACAAAGCAGATTTAGATTGGAGATGATTTTGGTACCCAGATTTTCTTGGGTCCAGACAGGTTAGCCAATAACACTTTAGGTACCCATATTTGTCTAATGGGTCTCATATAATTTGTAGAATTGACATGCTTTGAAAGATAAACTTTATTAGATCCATAGCTATGTATATAACTGGTTGACACATATGAAGTTCCAAAATTACCTTCATTCTGTCCAGATTTAGAAATGAATCTAGTTTTAGCAATTTTCCTTTCTCCAGGTTGGTATCCTATACCAGTAGTATATTTAGGTGCTACTTGCTTTCCTAGCATCTGTGTCAGAGCATTCTTTCCATTGGTGAACTTCTCTAAGTCTTTTCTAAGTTGCTCATTTGACAGTTTCAGTTCTGTATTTTCTTTTAACAGTTGAGCATTTTTCTCTCTTTCAATAGTGAGTTCGGTTATAACTGTAGTGGTGAGAGCATGCTGTTTCTTTAATGACTTGTATTTATCCTTAAGTTCATTACATGTCTCTTCCAGCATATCACAGTATTCAAACAGTTCAGATTTAGACATGTTATCACCTTCAGAATCATCTCCAGAATAATATGAATTTGAAGCAGGAGTTTCAGCAGTTACCTCAAAAGTGTTTGCCATAAAGCACATGTTGGCTCGATTCCTTTCAGAGTCTGAAGATTCAGCTCCACTTGTGCTGTCTTCTGAAGCACTCCAAGTAGCCTTCATAGCTTTCTTAAACTTATTGTCCTTATATTCATATTTCTTTTTATATTTCAGCTTTGGACAGTCGGCTTTAATGTGTCCTTTTCTCTTGCACTCATAGCAGACAACATCATCTAATTTGTCATTCTTCTTCCAGTCCTTTTTCCATTTGCCTTGGTGATCATATTTACCCTTATAATTTGTTTTTCTGAAGAACTTCTTTTTCCTATAAAATTTCTTAAATCTTCTAGCAATGTGAGCCATCTCAGCATCACTGTCAGAATCACTCGGACTGTCCTCACCACTTGAACTTTCAACTATAGCTTGAAGCTTTTCCTTGTCCTTATTCTTTGAAGTTGAGGATTTGAAAGCAACAGACATTCTTGCAGGTTCATTTTCTTCCTCTTTGTTCACTTTAAGCTCTTCTTCATACATCATCAGCTTGCCAATTAGTTCCTTGACAGGTAGAGCAGCTATGTCACATGATTTTCTGATTGAGACAGATGTGCCTCTCCATCTATCAGGTAGACATCTCAAAATTCTCATAATTTGTTCCTTCGATGAGACATCCTTTCCCAGCAAGATCATTGTATTGACAATTTCGTTGAACCTCAGATACATGTCAGAAATGGGTTCGTCAGGCTTCATTTTAAAATTATCATACTTGATAGTATAGGTGTTCAATCTCATTTCTTTAACATTGGTTGTTCCTTCATGAGATACAGCTAAGGTATCCCAGATTTCAAAAGCAGTTTTACATGCAGAAATTCTATTAAACTCTTCATCTCCTAGAGCACAGTACAAGGCATTCATAGCTTTACAGTTGTTATTGTAAGCAGTCTTTGTAGGTTCATCCCAAGTAGATCTAGCAGTAGTAGGCATTTTGTATTCTGATTCAATAGCAGTCCAAATATCAAAACCTATGCTCTCTAGATGGATTTTCATTTTCAGCTTCCACTGAGCATAATTAGTTCCATTGAAGAAAGGTGGCCGGTTAGTAGCAGCACCCTCAAGTCTATTGTCCATGATGAGAAAATTTTAAAGAGATAAAAATTTAGAAATAACAGAAATTTTAAGAACTTTAAAATACAACTAAAATCACAGTTCAAAAGCAGAGTACTTTTAGAAAGTATTTTCAACCTCTGATACCAAGTGTTGGTCGGAGTGGATTACTCAAGAGGGGGGTGAATTGAGTACCAATTAAAATTTCTATATTTAAAAGCAGTGTCTTAAAGACCCCCAAATAATAAAAGAAATTAAACTGTAGTGAATTTATATTAATGTAGAGATTCTGTTAGGTTCTCAAGGGATTGATTAATTCCCAGTTAATCAACACAGGAGTGTGTGATTATCTTTTGAAACCAACTTACTAATCCACACTTAACATAAACACTTGCTGATTTAATTATCAAAGTAATCTTTAAAAACAGTATTGGTTTTAAAGTGATTAGCAGCGGAATAAAACTTTGAAATAGATGGCACAACAATGTAACCAAGAGGTTCAGTCTCAAGCCGAGACTTAGTCCTCTCAAAAGTATATATAAAAATGATCCACACCCTGGATCGGGGTTCAACAGTTTACAACTGTCCAGGTCCAAGACCTCTACCACTGTTCTTCGTGGGAAACAGTACAACAGCAACCAGCTGTCCAGGTCACACACGACCTCTACCACAGTTCTTCGTGGGAAAGAAAGAATGAAAGAGTTTTGTAAGGATTTACAGATCCTTCGGTTTGAGTACAGGAGACAGTGTATGTGTTAGATATAGCAGATAACACACACTGCTCGAAATGAATGATAATAAATCACAGAACAAGAGATGTAGAGTTTAGAGATGGTTCTGGTGATTTCAGTATGGCTCTGGACTCCTTTGGATTCGATTAGAAGTGAATCTGAGTCCTCTTCTTGTTTCTGTTGAGAAACAGAGTGTCGTATGCTCCAGGTTCACAGGTGGTGAGAATGTAGTCGAGGAAGTTCTTCTTGTATGCACAGAACACTCCTCGAGTATGCTTGATTGTCTATGAGCTTCTCTATGTTCCTCTTGTGCTTGTGTCGTTTTTGGTATATTGGATGCACCGCACTTTTCTGGTTCGCGCTTCTTGTTGTTTGTTTCTTTTCACGTTCTCATTTTTGGTATGTAGTCTTCTCGTATTTATCCCCCATCAGGGGACAGAAGAGATTTCTTTTCAGCAGGTACGAGGTACGGGTTCCTGACATCCGACAACCTTTATCAGATATTTGACAAATCATTAAAATGTATGATATGACCGTTAGATAGATTAAATATAGGAAATAAAGAAATTCAAACAGTGAGTTGAATGAACGGTAGGTAATCAGTATCGGTAGCTTGAACATCGGTGGCTCTATGCGTCGGTAGGTACATGCATCGGTAGCTCCATGCGTCGGTAGGTACATGCATCGGTACCTCCATGCGTCGGTAGGTACATGCATCGGTAGCTCCATGCGTCGGTAGGTACATGCATCGGTAGCTTCATGCGTCAGTGGCTGTGAGTCTATCGGTAGCTTCGTCCATTAGTGACTTATTCCATCGGTAGCTCTTTATACTTACACCGGTAGCTCTACGTTTGTATCGGTAGCTATATTTATGAGTACATTGGCAACTGTGTTAAGTCTATCGGTAGCTGTCTGTCGGTAGACTAAGTTTATCGGTAGACTGGTTACCGGTAGCTCTTTATCAGTATCTATAGACAGATTACTTATCTGTTTTATGCAGAACACATCCGATTGTGTTAGAATCAATTTATGACTTGTATGAACATGGATAAATGATGATTAACATAATCCAAAGACTATTTTAAAAGGGTGTTATAGGTTTGATCACAGATTGGAAAGAATTAAAGTATAGATCAACAATACTTAACAATATCATAGAGAATGAAGACATAATTGGGATTTTCAACACAAATAGATACATGATTGAGATTATCAAAACAGGTGAGGTCAACAGAATCCATTAAACAAAGATACAGGAATTCCTTAATTATTTCATGATTTTATATAAAGATGAGTCTAATAAAGAATAATTCATTATATTTTATTTAAGTGTATGAAAGTCATTGAAAAAACAACAAGAGTTTAAATCAATCAAACCCTAGGATAAAAAAGAAGAAGAAACCCTTGCAAAGTTATTTCATTTATTTTCTCTAAAACTACACTTGTATAGATTATTCATTTCATCTAAGAGTTTATATGACATAAAGTGGCATGCTTATGATAATAACAATGGATTAATGAGGCATCCAAAATATTCAACATTATGGAATATGTGTGATTAATTTTATCCAATTTTTTTGTATTCTAAGAATGTATGTTTATGATTGGGATATGAAGTTTTTATCCCTTTTGTACTTTAAGTTCTACTTATAGAATTTTTATATTTTTTTTTGATCCCCTACAATCTACCACCATTGATGTGTATGAGGAATACTTATTTAATTATTTAATTCATTATTCATGGGAAGAAAAATCTTGGAAATGTTATTGATATATACCTTCAATGTATAATAAAGCAATTTCAAGAATTTTGGGATGATGGCCTGGAAACATATGATTCTTCTTGGAGAAAACTATTTAAAATACTTGTTTTTTTAATGTAGATAATTAGTAATATTTATGGAATAGTAAATTTATATTATTAGATCACTCATACTGGTTTTTCGTATCCAGTTTTTAATTTTAATTTTAAACCTCAATGATTCCCTCATAGAAGAAAACGGTGTTTCATATGTCATCATCAATTTATTGATGATTCTCATAGATTCTATTTTAACTAAACATTATTAAATTGTGATATTTAATTGATAAGTCCACATAATTTGTTATTTTCTTCAAATATCTTGATTTAATTAATTAACGACACTAAAGAATTTGGAAAATTTAATCAGTTTAAAGAAGGGGAAATTGGTATGAGGTATGGTATTCGAAGTAGCTAGAACACAAAAATTGAAGAAAACGAGTATATTTTTCAGAATTCATTTTTGGGAGTTTAGTTTGATATGTTTTAGTCATTACGAAATGCATATTGATTATAGTTTCTACGAAAATTTAATTTTTACATTTCTTAATGAGTAGGGTAAATCCAAGGATCACCTTAATGCTCTTAAGGATTTGCAGTCAATGAATATAAAGCATGGTCTGTTGGGAAATGATAATGGAAATTATCCTATGAATATTTTTACCTTGAAAAACAATGAGAAAAAAATATTCCTTTAAACATTAAAGAAATTAAGAAAAAGACAGACATTCAACTATTGCATCAAGGTGCATTGAATTAAAACATTGAACATTACATGGATTGAAAATTCATGACTCACATATTATCATGGATCATTTTTTTTATTAGCATGGAATAATACATTACTTGAAAATGTAATAATGGTTCTAGTTGTGTTTTGTAACTTTTTTGGAGAGATTTTTGAAAAGTTGTTAAATACAACTAAGCTTGATAAACTTTAATAGATAATGTTTTGGACACTTTTTCATTTAGATATGTTATTTACACCTTAATTATTTACTATCATTATTTATTATAATATTCATTTAGATAAAGAAGATAAACTGGTGGATCTGTACATTATTGATGGATGTATTCAATTGGAAAGTACGCTGATATTTTTTTAATTCATTGGTGAATTAAATTTTTTAAAATCATTAAATAATTTTTTTAAATATATTTCATATATTTATTCCATTAGGTAATTAGGTTATTGGAAATCATATGTGTGGAATAAATCTCAACTACAAGGATATATTCCTGAAGTTAACATGGCCTAAGAATTATTTAACTTCTATTCTAGTTATTTGTATGGGAATAAGACTAGATTAAATCATGTTGGATGTGTTGATGAAAAGTCCATTAATTCTCATTATGAAAACTTTTCATCGGTATTTCAAACTTTTAGGAGACCAATTGGTAAGGGGTGAAATTTTAGAGTGGCTGAATTACAGTTTTTAAAAGAAAATAGATATCTGATACTCAATAAAATTGTTGCAGATCCATTTATTTAGGAATTTAAATTGAGAATAAAGAGGTGACTAAGGGGTTGAGTTTGAAATAAGGTGGTATGAAAAAAAATCCATTAATAAGTTGATTATCGAATGGTTCACCCATCATGTAATTATATACTAATATTCATATTATTAACTTGTATTTATATTGTCTCTATTAAAAATAAATATTTATAACTTTTTTCTAGATAATGAATGTGAAAATTTGATCTAGAATATAAAATGATTTGAATTTTTTCTCAAGGTCCTCTAAGTCATACTAAGAGATTGACTGCCTGTAATATTAATGGCTTTAGGATTCAAATAATTTATCATGAAGTAGACTTGAAAACTAAAAATAGTGGAGTATTTACACATGATGGGGTGGTATTCTATGTAAATATTAATTATATAATTTAATCAAACTATCATGGTCATTTTTATATAGTCATACTCGGATATAAGCAGGGTAACACTGATAATGGTATAATGAGAGATTAATTAAATCTTACTCCTGTCAGCTTTTATCACTCAATACATACAAGTGTGTGCATGTAGAATATAACCCATTTTCTTGGCTTTATATGAAAATATGGTTTATTATGTCGATAATTAAATACATGAATTTTTTTGTGTTGTTGTACACTTAAATAAAAGATACGTATATGGTATGCTGATGGAAATTAATTGGTATTTTTAAAAATGAGCTTTGTCAACCAAAAAACATTTAATAGTTTTTTCCTCATAATATAAAAATATTATAACATGGAAGAGAGGTGGAAAATGAAGCACTCATTTCAAAGGAGATCCATAAAAATGTTTGAAATGAAGATAATGATAAATGGATGTATAAATTATTAATGACAAAATATTACAATTTCTCATTTATAATTGTTTCCAATATATATAAATTTTTTTAGTTTTTTTGTAATTTTTTTTGGTTTTTCATATTTAATAAATTTAATATATCTTAAAATTTTCAATTATTGGAATTTAAAGAACAAAATAATCAGGATCCAAGTGAATCAGTATCTCTGAGCAAGCCTCCACAACCATCAGCTTCAGTGGATCAGAGGGATTCATTTGTACTAGAGACTACTATAATTTTATTCATTTCCCCGAATGATATTGATAGCCCACCATTTGAGTCACCTCTGGAAATGGATTAGTTGGTCACCTATCCATCTAGGGTATATTGGTGAGTTACCATTACTAATTTGTATATCAGTGTATAAAAAAACTATATATTTTATAAATTGTTTAACAAATTTTTTTAGATAAATGAAAACATATAAGGGATACATATTTGAACCCAGAAGGTGTATGGGACCTAAAGGAATTCAAAATTATCATTCTATTTAATGAGTTTGAGGTACCTTCCAGTGAAGCTATCAGAATCTTTGGGCAGATTTTTGGGAATATTTCGTGAAATATGGTGAACTTTCCCTCTAATTATAATGATTGAAGGAATATCCCTATATATTGGAAAATGATGTATTTAATAATCAAGTTATGTTAATATTAATTTAATATTACTTGATAATGAATTTAAAATACATGACTAAAATTTTATAATATCATTACAAAGTGTTTTTTTATTTATTGATTTTTTTTCATTTTGATGTCCGTGACACTATTTCATGAACTTGTATTATGAAATTTTTGCGAAAAAATTGAGATATTAAAATGGATATTATGGAATGAGTTAATTAAACGTGTTTGAGCTTAAAACATATATATATGAGAGAGTTCCTGAAGGCATATCTCATGAGTAATGAATGCTGTTTATCGATATTGACAGAGATGCATCTCATTAGGTAATTGTATATTTTACAGTATCAATTGACATAAACAAAATAAAATTATAATTTTTATTAATGTTACTCTTTTTGGTGGAATTATCTAAAAATATTTTGAATCATGAGAAACAAGTCATTCCTGTCATCGCTAGGTCTCCGATTTTTTTGAGACAAGTAAAAATTTTGGTTTTTATTTTATTAATTTTTTTGTATTATTTTATTATATTTCATCCATTCTTAAAATGTTTAAATTTTATTATAAATGATAATTAAATAGGTCACATTGTTGAACAAAGAGAGATGTTGTTTAATGTCCATAGTAAACTCAATGGAAGTTTTGTAAATGGTTGTACCAATGATGTTGGAGTATGTAATTTTTATAACAATTCCATGAAATTCTATTACAATAAAAACATAATAATGAAAAATATATTTTAAAAACAAACAACCGTTAAACCCAATTTAATGGTGTCATATATGAGGATCAAATGATGTTAAATTAGTATCATTTTACTGCTGATAAGTTTATTAATTAGATAATATTATAATGTTTAGATATTTTAAAAAATCATTTTTAATATTTTTTGTATTATTTTGGCTAGAATTAAATAATTTTAAGATGATAATCATTCACAATCATAATCAGTTTCCCAGAAAAAGGAATTTGGAATTGTTATAGGGAAGAATCATCTTATTTGTGTATATATGATGGGTTATAGGAATAATTCAAAATATCTCTCTGGTAGGGATTCATCATTCATTTATTCTACACCCATTTGGGGTTCAACTAGTGTCGTTGATAGGGAATCACAAAATGAAATTTCAAGATTAAAATAAAAAGTGAAAGAACAAGACTCTTTTAGGGAAAAAATTATCAGTGGCGGTTAAAATGTAAAATAATTTAGTTTCTATATTTTAGAGGATGACAAGAATAATCCCAAAGGAAATTTTCATCATTATAGATCATCCTTCTGAGGTAAATTTTAAATTTCATGGATAATTATAATATTTTCAAACACATACAACTTGCATAAATAAAAATAAAATGAAACATTTATATAAAACACACACACATTGAGTCATAATGACCACATCCTATGTTGAATTGATATTTGGTTTATTCTTACACATAACAAATGTATTATTGAATTTTGTCATTATGTTTGATAAAAATATGATATTTTTTCTTGGTTTTATCTTAATAAATAGTTTGTAAATGTACTAGATCCTTTAAAAACATGTTTAATGGAGACAAATAAAAAAACATAATATTGAAATGAAGTCATAGAAAAATATCTATAGATTTATTTTTGAAAATTAGGAACTAACAACATGTCATTTTGAGTTATTGTTTTCTTGGGCTGCTTGTAGATGAGTATTTAGTGTTTTAAAACACTAGAAACTTAATGTAATGGTCATAACAATATTAAAAGACTTATTATTGGCTTTAAATATAGAGAAAACCATCATTGAGTTTTTTTTTTGATTTGTATGGGAAAAACAAATGAATCTAACATATGGTGTGGATAGAATGACTTGATAAATAGTTTTTAAAGGTACCAAAGCCTATGAAAACTTGTCATGTGAGTTCCAAATTAGGAAAAATAAGTTTGATTTACCTAAAATAATAGAAAATTTACCATAGATCGATTTGATAAATGTAGGAATCATCATAATGTAATTTTGGTTATGGTTTTTCAAGGATGAACATAAACACATTTTTTGTGTTTAAACACACTAAAACGTGTGTGAAATGGTCAAACCCATATAAAATGACTTCATATTTAGTTTAAATAATAGTAAAACACTAATAAGTTATTTTTTGACATATAATCATAGAAAAAATGTCAATATGACGTGTCATTTGGTCAGAATGACTTCATAGATAGTTTTTAAAGGTACCAATACCATTAAAACATTTGTCAGAGGGTCAAAACCCAAAAACAACAACAGATTTACCGAAAATAAAAGGATAATGACAGTAGATTAATTTTTAAAATGTAGGAATGGAAATAATTTCATTCCATGTTAATTTTTTCATTGTATAACCATAGTCACTTTTTTAGTATTTTAAAACACTAAAATGTGCATGTAACGGTTTAAACCATAAAAAACAACCTCATAATGATGTGAAATCTAGGGAAAAACAGTGATGAGTTTTTTAGGTTTAAATGTTTAAAATATTTCAATCTAATGTGTTGTGTGGTTAGAATGAATCAAAAAAAACTTTTTAATGGTTCCAAATCCTTTAAAAACATGTCTGGGATGGTCAAAACCAAAAAAATTATTATTGGATTTCCAATAATTCAGAGGAAAATGACTCTAGATTAATTTTTGAAATGTATGAACTACCAACACATTATTCTAAGTTAAAAATTTCCAAGTATGGCTGTAAATTCATTTTTAGTTTTTTAAAACACTAAAACGTGCATGTGGTGGTCAAAAACAAATAAAAAGGCCTTTAATTGGTGTAAAATCCTAGAAAAACTACTATTTAGTTATTTATGATCTGTATGCATTGACAACACATCAATATGATAGAAAATAAGTTTCTAAAAACTCAGTAAACAATATTTATGGGTACCCAATCATTTTCAAACATGTGTTAGGATGTCAAAACTCGGATAACGATGTTGGATTTCCAATAAGATAAGAGTACAAAGACGTTATATTTATTTTTGAAATTTAGGTGAAAATCCAGGTACTGCAGCAGGTACTGTAGCAGTTCTGTAGCAGTTACTATTCAGTATTATAGCAGCCGGAACTATTCAACCGATTTGGGCCTTCAGGCCACCAGTTTGGGCCTACGGGTCTCCAGGACCTTCGGGTCATCAAAGCCCTTCAGGCCACCGAGCCTTCAAGTAACATAGACCATGGAGTAGTCTATTTCACACAGAACATACCCCAGAAGAGGATCAGAGCAACAGGAGTAGTAGCCACCAGATACAAATCTAAACAGATTGGAAGAATGAGAGTATAAGGTAGCCGCCATCGGGACCAGGAAATGTACAGCTTTTTATGGGGTAATGCTAGCCGATCAGTAATGCAAGGTGGGGAGCTAGGTGATGAATGAAATAAAAAGCTGGGGAGGGCAGTTCAAGTAGGTTGGGCATACGGGTCATGTATTGGGCATGGTATGCCTCTAGGCCTTTGGGTCTTGTATTACGGGTGTGTCAGGCCTTATATCTTTGGCCTATGGGTCATGTATGGGTTCACCTTTAACCCTTATAAGGGGGATTATCCATAATAAAATAAAAAAGAAGGCCTTCGGGCCATTCTGGTACAGAACATCCTTCTGAGTTATAGTTTTACTTATATTCTTATAAAATCATTTTTTGTGTTTTAAAACTCTAAAATGTTTGTTTAATAGTCAAAAACATAGAAAAAACCTCAGATTTATGTGAAATCATGGGAAAACACTTTTGAGTTATATTTTACGTATATGTGTAGACAACATTTCAATCAAATATGTGGTGTGATCTGAATGACTCAGTAGAGAGTTTTTAATGGTATCGAAGCCTTTGAAAACATGTTTTAAATGGAAAAACATATAAAAAGTCATCATATTTCCCTAAAAGTGTAGGAGTATTACTATATATTGATTCTTGAAATTTAATTACTGATGGAACATCATTATGAGTTTCAGTTTTCCAAGGATGGTTGTAAACACAATTTTTCTGTTTTAAAAAACTAATACATGCATGTAATGGTAAAAACCTAGAAAAAAACATCATATTGATGTGAAAACATAGGAAACCCACTCTTGAGTTATTGTTTACATGTATGTGTAGTCAACATGTCAATCCCACAAGTGGTGTGGTTATAATGACCCGACAAACACTTTTAAAAGGTACCAAAGCCTTTAAAAACTTGTGTCGAAGGTTCAAACCCAATAAAACATCATTATATTTCCCACAAAATAGATTAAAATGAACTTTTTTTTTGAATTATAGGTGTAGAAACATATGTAACATCATTTTGAGTTATGGTTTTTTGGGATGGCTATAAAAGCATTTTTAGTGTTATAAAACACTAAAACATGCATGTAACGATCAAACCAACAGAAAAAACCCTTAAATTGATGCGAAGTAATATAAAAATTAACAATGAGTTATTTTTTACTTGTATATTTAGAAAACATGTCAATATAATGTGTGTTGTATTCAAAATAACTTGATAAACAATTTTTAAAGGTACTGAAGCCATTAAAAACATGTGTTGGGGGTAAAAAAATAAGAAAAGGATGTCAGATTTCAATTAAATCTAAGAATATAACCATATATTTATTTTTAAAAATTTATAACCAACGAAATTCAATTTTGAGTTTTGGGTTTACCAAGATTCCCATAAACACATTTTTAGTGTTTTAAAACACTAAAACATGTGTGTAATGGTCAAAACCATAGAAATCAACTTCATATTTATGAGAAATCAGGTTTAGACCATTGTTGAGATATTTACGACATTTATCTGTAGAAAAAACATCAATATGACGTGTCTTGCGATCATAATGACTTTGTAAATAGATTTTAATTGTACCAAAGCCTTTAAAAACATGTTTTGGAGGTTAAAAATAAGAAAAAAATTTCTATTGACCTTAAATAAGTGGAAATGACCTTAGATTTATTTTTGAAATGTAGGAACTCAAGGAACAACATTCTGAGTTACAGTTTTCTTGAGATTGTCATAATTTCATATTTAGCATTTTAAAACACTAATAAGTGTTTGTAATAGTCAAAACCATAGAAAACAATCATTTATTTTTTTGATATCATGGTAAAACTAACATTTAGTATTTGTTTATGTGTACAAATATAAAACACATCAATTCGACATATAATGTTGTTAGAATGACTCAATAAATATATTTTAAAGGTACCAAAGCCTTTAAAAACATGTGTATGAGGGAAAAAAACTTTTATTGATGGTGTATTTTCTTTGAATCATAGAAAAATGACAATAAATTTAAATTTTAAATGTAGGAACTGAAAAAAAATCATTCTAAGTTATAGTTTTCCTAGGATAGTTGTAACAACGTTTTTAGTGTTTTAAAACACTAAAACATGTGTGCACCCATAAAAAATAAAAAAATACTACATATCGATGTGAAATCATGTAACAAAAACCTTATAGTTATTTTTAACATGTACTCATAGATAACACATCCATTTGATGTGTGATGTAGTCGGAATTACTCAATAAACAATTTTTTAAGATACCAAATCCATTAAAAAGATGTTCCATGTGGTCACAACTAATAAAATGATGTCTTATTTCCATAAAATCAAAGGAAAATTACATTTGATTGATTTTTCGAATTTAGGAACTAATGGAATGTCATTCTGAGTTACGGTTTTACTAGGATTCCCAAAAATTCTTTTTTAGTGTTTTAAAAATCTAAAATGTTAGTATAATGGTCAAAACCATAGAAAACGACCTCATAATCATATGAAATCAATGAAAAAATACCATTTAATTATTTTTCAAATATATTACATTATTTAATATCAAATTATTTTGAAAATTATTAATTAAATTTCAAGCACACTACACATCAATTTATAAATTAATTAGAATATTTACTTATCCCATTTCAGTTTCAATTGTCGAATCATATCTTAAGTATGTATTTTTATGTTTTCAAATTTCTTTTCTTGTTATATTATTTTTTATGTTAAAATTCATTTTTTTTGTTAACAAAATAAAAAATTTAATGTGAAACAATCTGAATATATTCTATGTCTTTTCTCTTTCTCATATCATATCTTAAATGTTCTTGTTTTTAGTGTAGGTGACAGATGTTGGTAGAATACATGAGGTTAATTGTTATGATGTATGAAATTCTTGATAATTCATTCATGATGATTCTTATTTTTTGGTATGTTAAAATGTTATCAATGATTTTACTATAATTCCTAATTATTATGTTTAGTTTTTGTTTTATTTATTTTTTATAATAGTTGAAAAGATACTGTGATCGATTTCAGTTGATGAGGTGATGTGGAGGCAGAAATGTGTTTTTTAGGTCATGGGGTGGATGTATATTGCACATGATTTTTTTGGTTGTATTTTATATGTATTAATTGATTAATAATGTATAAGTTTAATGAGACTATTATTTGATTGACTTATATGTTGACTGGGGTTATGCTGACTGTGGATATTTGTATATAAAATTGTGGATGTATGCTGTATATATGATGGGTTTATCATAATTTTCTATTTTATTTTATTACATGTGTACTTTTTTAAATTTACATTTTTTATTAAGTATTTTTAAAAAATAAATTTTAGTACTAATATTTAGTGGTGGTTTTTAATAACTACATCTAAGTAAATTAATGAATATTATAATTAGCAGTGGTTACTATTAACCACTTCAAAAAATAATAGATTTTAAATATATTATATTTGGTTAGGTTTATCTTATCTTTCATATTTTTGGTATTTTTAAAAAAACACCACTAATTAAAACTAAATTACTCTTTAAATGATCCAAAAACGACACATACATAAACCCCTTCTAAATTAAGGAAACCATCATGAAATGAATGACGACCATGTAATATGTGATAATTTTAATAACCACCACAATAAAATTAAGCGGTGGTTTAAACAATAACAACCCAAGAAAAAACTTTCACCAATGCCCTCTTTTTGGTAGTGTTGCATGACCACTTCGTAACGTAGGATTTTTATGTTTACATGTGGTATTGGGTCATCTAATTTGTTAATAAATGAAAGTAGATAACCATATGAAAAGGGGAATTTTGTTGGTATAAATTGCATAACAATACAATGAATTCTCTTATACTCATATTTGACAAAAAAATTCCTATTTAAATCAAACACTTCACTTAACTAGAACACAAACATAGATTTAAAAATCATCGTAAATTTTCTCAACTTGTGGTTTCCAACACAATTTTCCTTCATTAAAATTCATTATCTTATTATTCTGAAAATTCTCTAAATCATTCTCATGGAATTAACATTGAATTTTATATTTAATGTACCCATTATTCTAGTAATTATTATTTGGAGTTTAATTTAAGAATTTATACATTTGATTCCTTATTGTAACTAATGAATCCCTTTAGTCCATTTCAATTCTTTATTCAATTTATGGGGACAGGGACCTCATAAGATTAGGATAAATTAGGGGTTTTATTTTTTTCAATAATTTCATTATTGTTTGTGTGGAATTGGTTGTGTTTGTGCTATGATTTTGAGGAATAATATTTAATGCATAACCATTATACATGAGGGAAAGGTAAATACATTCTCAATTGTGACATCAATTTAAATAGATGACCGAAAAAAAAGTAGGAAGAAACCAATATTGGGGAAAACAATAAGAACCAAGAGTATCTAGTGATTTACTGTATGGAGATATGGGGAAACAGACACTCAAGGACTATGGAAGACCATCCAATATAAGTATTTGACTGAGAATATTGGCAACTCTAGTAGAATCCAATCATTTTGATATCAAGATAACTATTATATAAATTATTTATGACATGATTAAATTTTTCGGGTATCCACCTAAGGGATATAACACCCATCATAAGATTTTTATTGAACATTGGGACACTTTTCAATTCCAAAAAAGTATTGACTTATTTGTTGAGACTATGTGTTTTAAATTTTTCACTAAAAGATATATAAAGAGAGTTGATAAAAATTCTTCTACATCATTCCATTACATAATGGGTTGAATTTCAAAGTAAAATATTGACTCATTTCGTCCCACCCTCAAAATCAATGATTATTCCCATCAATATACTTAACATTAAAAAATTTAATGGAAAATCAATCCATATTTCATGGAATAATTTTAAGAAAATAATATGAAAATGACTACACCTTGGAATTGATATACGAAAATTAAATAAACTTTTTTACAAAGGTTTATCACTATGAAATAGGTTTATGGTTGATTCTACAACCAGTGGATCACATATGAAGAAATCATAGGAATAAAGTTATGAGATACTGAATGAAATAGAGATCAACCGCTTCCAATGGAATTTCGAATGACCTGAAAAAGGAGAGTGCACATGGTTGATAATAATTGATGGATTGTAACTCAAATGGAATCCATAAACAGTAATATAGACACCATTATAACAAAAAATAACCATAAATTAGGAACACTGAAGAAGAAAATTATTCAAATTTAAATCATTAAAAATAATTTTAGGGTTAGTGAACACAACAAAAACAAGGTCATAAATTTCCATAGATAAAATAGGGATATAAAGCACCACAAGGACCATAAATTGAAATAAAAATGAATAAATTAGAGGACTCTTTGACCAAATTCATGATTATACCCAATTATACCATTAAAGAGTTTATAGAAAACTCAATGGATCAAAAGGATAAACTAATAATTATATAATTCCATGTTTTCCAAATTCCTATACAACAATAAAAAAGGACTAGAGGATTTTTTTGGTAATATGGAGGTAAACGCATAAGGATACATGAATCCCATATCTCTAACAAGTGAAAAAAAATTAAAATCTATAAAAAATAATAACACAACAACTTATGAAAAAATAAAAATAAAAATAAACATAAGAAAACAAGGAGGAAAAGAGTAATTTTTTGACAAAGAAGGAAGGTAAGAGAAATCACCAACTTATAATCCATCCCTTAACTTTCTAGAAATATTAAGTAAAGTGAAAATTAAATCACAAAAATGTAAATTTATGTAACACTTTTTTAATTCACATATTAATGCCCCATTTGTATATACTCTTTCCAACATGTCAAAATATGAAAGGCTAATGAAAGATAAAGTTTCCAATATAAGTAATCTTGAGGAAGTAGGAAGAGTACCACATATAATATAGTAATTTATTTTTGTTCCAAGTGATTTTCCAAAAAAAATTAAAAGTCCCATGGAGTATTTTAACTGAAATTAAAATATAGTCTAATGAATTTGGGAAATTTTTGTTTTATTTTAATGAAAGTGTAAATATTATGTATTAAACCATATTCAAGATACAAGGACTTGAAGACGTGAATATTCAAAAAAGTTTCACTCTAACTTGAGGATTCCATTATGAAGTTCCATCTAGAGAAGGATTAAATATGTCATAATGATATTAGGGGGGTTCATATTCGCTATAAATTTTCTAGTGTTATATAAGGATAAACAAAGGACACCACTAATCCTGATATGAATATTCATGGGAAATAGATTGTTTTAATTGGTGTCCAAAATGGTGAGTTATTCTTGGGAGTTTGTGGTTAGAAAGTTAGGTTCAACATTTTACTATCTACGAAACATTATGATGTAAAATAATAGATTTTGTAAGAGGATAGTAAGACATAAGATATGGATATTACTTTATTTGAAGAAAATAAACAATTAGATACAATCCAAAAGTAATAAGAAGATAGAAAATAGGATATAAACATATAGGAATGTTATAAAAAAATAAATATGATTAACAGATTAATATACCAAAATAAATTGAATAAATCTATTATAAATATATGGCACTTGATCTAACCATTGGTTTTTAATTTTCTTGAAGGAAGTGAAGAAGGTGTTTCCCACTAGGAGAGTAAAACTTACTATAAAAAATGGGAAAGGTCTCACTTATAAAGTGAAGACACAAATTCAATAATTTTTTGACATGGATAGGGTGTCGTCTTTCCAACTATACATCCTTTAAGTGGAGAAGTGTTGTGGTTGAGCTTAAAGTCCTTAACAAAATAACATCTAAAAGGTTGGCAGTTATAAAAGAGGAACATAGTGATACCTTGGTGAATTTTACTGTGTAGGGTGGTAGAGCTCATATATTAGAGGATGGTCACTCTTATAATTTACTTTTCTATTTTTCAGGTTACGATATCATTTTGGTTGGGCATGTATTTTTTCCCCATTTTACCTATCATCTTACACTATCATAATATTTTACTCCCTATAGGTTTTACATTCATGGATTAGTCATTATATTTTTAAACTCTCATTTTTTATTCCTCCACACTTATACATAGAGATGGTTTGTTGTGTGTGTACAGTTACATAATCAAAGGCCTCCTATATTAGTTATGATTTTTGTCACCTATCATCTCCCCCTAGCCTATGGAAGTAGGTTTTGGTTAGTTACATCTCATACCTAGTTGGGTCAGGTCATGATAGTAATAACCACATTAAAAGCCTATATTATCCATTCGTACCCTACTCTTTATTTTCCATGATATTCATTAAAATAAATGTGAGGGAAAGGATGTCATAGTATAAAGGGTTGTATTTCATTGAGGAGAATTTGTGGGGGTGTTTTTACGTAACGATGGTTAAAAGGTTCATGATATAATTTTTTTACTCTATTTCTAACCCTCCTAAAAAAATGAAATCCAAAAAGAATATAAAAGGAATAAAAATTTCGTCTATATTGGGAAAGTAAAAAACCCATTCTTTCTTCGACATGAAGTTATTATACATAATGCAATTTTTTCACCTGTAGATAATATGGGTTTGGGTGATATATATATAAGATGTTTCTAAAGAATAACTTTCAAAAAAATGAACAAACAAAAGAGAAAAGGATCAATATGTAGAATAATTCATTATAATTACTTGTTTAATTAATAACCTTTACTCTAAGATTGTGGGAACATGGATGATATAACCTTAAAGAATATGTTTTAATTGTATTTAATTGAATATCATGAAAGGTACTTTAGAAATTATCCTTATTCTGATCCTTCTTGTATTTTACATCAATTACCTACCTACCCAATGTCTTAGAGCCATTTGAACCTAATTTTGAATCTCTCATGATTTTTTGTGATCCTTTACTTTTTTGAGTTGATATTTTAGGTTCAATGAAAGATTATGGTAAGAATAATTATTATTGGTATGATAATAATTCTATTTATTATTTTACCATGAGTGATTAGGAACAAGAATTTCAGAAAAAGGTAAATTACAATATGCATGCACATTAAATATAAGTTGAAAAACATTAATGATGGTAATGATAATCAATGTAACTTCTAAAATAAGGTAAAATGAATTATTACTTCATTTCTTTAAAAATTGAAGAGTTAAATAATTTTTTCTATGTGATGCTTGAGAATTTATTACCCATTGATAATTGTCTTATTTTTTTAACATTGATGGTTAATTATTGGTAGGATGACATTAGATTATGAATATATTGACATTACATACTTGAGGAAATTATGATTATATGTGTATGGGTATTTGATCAAAACATTTCATACATAAATTCTTTATTGTTTAATTTTTATACTTTTATAATTTCAAAAATAAATTTTCCATAATAATCATTATCTTAATTATTTTATGGGTCAATAACATCTTAAAATAAATTTTTAAAAGTAAAATAAAAATTAATTAATTATTATCATTTTAAATAATGAATTTTATTAAGGAAAAATGTGTTTGTTTTTGTGAAGGATGTGTAGGATTTGGGAAAAAAGATGAAAGTTATATTTAGAATATATGGCCAAAACAAATCCAAACCATAACCATGAGAGAAAAACACCTAGCCACCATAAGGTAAAAAATATGCTAACTTGGATGTTTGGACTGGCATGGCAGTGTGGAGAGGGTATAATCCCTATATGTTTTAGTGTAGGGGTGTGGGTAGGTGAAAATGTTAAAGAGGAGATCTTGGCATGGGCCAAGATTGGGAAACATGAATGAGGGTGGGGCAGGCATTTGGGATTATCATGTAGGGATGGAATGTCATTGACTCATTTATTAAGGATTTACCTCTTACTGAATTAATTTATGTGGGATCAAGAACCATAGGGCACGGTTCATAATATACCAAAACAATGTCTCTTTTCCATCACTCAAGAACCCCCCCCACCCCATACTTAAAAAGACCCATCTTACATCCATCATCACAAACCACATGTATTTCACACACCATGGCATAAAATAACACAATTTCCATCATTACCAAAATCATTTTCACCATTGAAAAATAAAGAACCTCAATTGGACAACTTGTGGAGCTTGGGAAAAGCTCTCTTATTCCACCGAAGAAGCATGTTTAATCTACTCAAATTGATTAAATAATGTGATGGTGATAATTATGTATTGAGGAATATAAGGTTTCATGTTTCATTTTGTGATTTTCTATATTGAATTATATCTATGCAAGTTTCATTGGAAATATATATATCTATGAGTAATGGTGAGTATAGATAAAACCACTAAAAGGGATAATGAAAAGTTCCTATATCATAGTTAAAGATATATCTTGCCTAGTTTCATGGAATTGAGTTCATGATGAAGATAATTTTTTCCTACCATGAATAAGATGGATGGAGGTAAGGAATTTTTTTATTTTTGGTTCATAACATGAATGGTTTTGGATGTGTAATGATGGAAGAGATACATAATTCTTAAATAAAAGAAGAAATTTTTATGTTACAAGATAAATCCCTCACACAGTGAACATGCATGGATATGCAGGCCTGTGTAGGAAAAGATTTTTTCACACCATACATGATTTTTGTGTCATAAACGATCAAGTTGATGAATTTCTAAATGGTGTAATCTACCACTATTTTGGTAAAACATAGAAACGATTTGAATATGAATATCTAGGAACACAAGGAAGGGTATTATAAATTTAAAAGGTATGTCTTGAAGGTTTTCAAGAATTATAAATAGAGAGGTTTTTAAAATTTTTGAACGGTTTAGATCTTGGAGAATATTACACCTATACTGGAGTAGTTATTATTTCAATAGGCCTATACTTGGGTTACTTTAATTAGGTTTGATATTATTCTATACCCCCATATGAATATCATGTGGTGGTAATTCTCTTGTTCCAAGTGATGCGATTGAAGGGGGAGTATTCTACTATATTTATTTTCTATTTCTACTCCATGATTTAGGTTGATTTTTCCAAACATTATTCTCATATCATTCTCTTTCATTTTAGATGATAATTTTTTATATTAATTATAAATTAAACATTAATGTATCCACTAATTATCATGAATTATACATGACCATTACATAACTTGTGGTGATTATTTTTAAAATAATTTCAGGTCACCTAATTAATTAATTTCCCAATTTACATGAGCATATAAAAATGGAGAATTTTAAAAATTTTAAATTGGATGCCAATATTATGGATTCTCTTGGACTCAACTCCAAAAACAAAAATGGATGATTACTTCAAATTCATCACTTCACTATCTCATGAACCTATATTTATAAACAATAGAATGTTCTCCCAACATGTGGTTTACAATGCAATTTTCTTTAATTCCCATTAATTAAAATAATATTCCAAATGTATTATAAAGAAATCCCATAGTAACATCCTATAAATTTTCATTCACTACACTAATTTAGTTAGTAATGGTTATGTTTATTTTCTTTTATAAATTTGATTCTGTGTTAGAACTAAAGACACACTTTGGGGAGTGTCACATACTATGTTTTACTATCACACTATATATAAGAAATTTGGATCTTATACAAACCTTTTTTAACATATAGGTTTTGGTGATGGACTGGACACATGTTGATGAGTTGAGGGAGCTCAGTGTGGTAACAGAGAAAGGTCCAAGTTTGGTCCAAGGATATGGTGGGTCTTTGTTTCTTATTTTCAATTTATCCAATATTGTTTATGATTTTTCTATGGGGATATATTAGTTAATATATGGCTATGTGAGCTACATGTGTACATTATTCTAAACCATAGTGATGTTATATTCTTTTTATATGATTCTATAGTGATTTTTTTTTTGTACTCTGATGTTACTCTTACATTTAATTCTTGATTATGTATTTTTATTATTATTATGATAATGATGTTATAATCTACCCATGAGATAATCATTGACCCCCACTAATTTTTGGTAGTTACTAGTGTATGAGTAAGTTGGAATGAGGTCATGTGGTATCACTAATCTGAAACTATTTAGTTTGTTTGGGTTAAGAAGTTAGAAAGTTCTATTAGAACATTATTATAAATTTTCTAACTATTTTGGATACATTAAATGGGGATATTACTAATAAAAAAATTGAAAATAATATGATTTTATATATTTTTAGTGCTTATAAGATATAAAGTCTATTTTTATAGAGAGATGGGATTTTTATTCTTGGTTTTATCTACTACAAATTGGATTACTTTTACTAAATATAATCCGTTATGATATTGGTTTATGGTTTATTGGTTTTTACTAATTAATCTATCTAGATGTAGTCATGGGTTGATGTATCATACAATCATGTGTGTATTCACACAGAATTTATGTTCTTAACTATGATTTAGAACCTTGGTAGTTATATGACTTTTTGTAATTTAACATTCCAATAGCAATGTATATTCTATTTTTATATATAACATGATGGTTTTATTCTTCATAACTAGGATTTTATTTTTATGGTGGTGGTATTTTTTATTAATTGAGGAGGTGAAACTTATATGTACATGATTCCTAGATTTGAGGCCCTTATATTGTAGGGTGATTATTGAGTAGTAGAAAATATTGTCAGCAACTCACTTTTTCATTATATAATGGCATAGAGGGATGAGTTAATTTGGAGCCTCATTGATGTGACTATAGAGGTGATATCTATCATCAAGGCGGTAGTCTAGTTTTTTGGTACTCGACGTGGTTTGGAACCCTGGAGTGGGTGGTTTGGAATGTGCATCTAGATAACCACTATTGATAAAAGACTAAAATGGGGTGTTGGAACATGAGTTACCTTAAGTATTTAATACGAAAGAATTAAATTTGTATTATTTGTTTCGACCATCATGGGATATAATCTATGGAATAATATAGATCCTTTTGAAAATGGTCTATCTAGGGATTATTTTGAGATAATTCATATCCATATAAAATGGTGTTTTCCTTCTTGTACCTAGGATGGTTTGTGATGATGTGACGCTATCCCAAGGGACAGTTGATTCCCAGAAATGTATATTCCTTATAGATAATAATAATTGGAAAATTATTTTATGATATGTACGATACAAGTGATATGAATGCGATGTTTGATCAAATATTGGCATGACATGAGGGATTATTTGGGGTATATTAATATGTATTTATGAGGGGTGATTCATTTTGTGATATGAACAACATTCATTTGATGTGTGGTCCATTTTAAATTAGGTTGGTGAACCTATGATCACTATGATGCTACTCTCAATAATGTGAGTCTTATTTTTAATATGATTACACTATAGAATACACATTCTTAGCATTTCATTTTGATTAACCATGATAGTCATGTGAACCATAATAAGCACAAAATTGTCACGCCTCACTTTATCTTTTTTCAAAAGGATGGTATTTCTTGTTGTAGTTATGGACTTTGTGATAGATACGTTCTAATATTTTCTTTTGAATGGTGAGCCTAGTTTTTTCATAGGCACCATCAGCCTTGTATGGAATGTGAGATATTTTGATGAGTTAGATGACCTATTATGTAATTTTACAATACCCTTGGCAATGAATATTATTTTATTTTGATCATTTCTAGGTATTTGGTTTGTGTTGGTAGGGTTTCTTGGTTAATCCCTTAAAAGCCATGTATGGAATAATAAATTGAGAGGTTCCTAAATTTTATGATGGTTTTATGACTCCTTATACATCCAGACATGTTAAAACTATGATATAAGTTATTGAGGAACCTTGAGAAATATTTCCCTTAGATAATGATCCGGTATTAGATAGGGAAGGAAAGGTGTGAGATATATTTTCTCCTCTATGGTTATTGATCCATGATGTTATTTTTTTTATTATCCAATATACAGGTGTTAAATATGGAATCTTTGATGATGTGGGAACTATTGATGTTATCAATGGATTTAGTATTATTTATAGGTTTTAATAAATTTACATTAATAAGTGGTTCTTCAACCATATTTTAGGGAATTTTTTCACCCATGAAATTTTGAGGCTGATAGTAGAGACAGATCTAGTCTGTAGAGGATTAGAATGAAGATGTTTTTTATATGCCCAATATTTATCGTTTTGGGAGTTATGAACATCGATTCATAGTAATTCATAGTGGATTATTGATTATTAGGATATTTATTCCATATATAATTGGGATAGTATAGTTCTATAAGTGTGGTTCATGAGGTGGGTCTATCTGAATATGTTGACTATTAAATTCCAAATATTAGTTTTTTTACTGATTATATGATATGTGGATATTATTGTACAATACCAGTGATGTGGTAAAATATATGGTGGGGATCCCCCATTGAGATTTCTTATATTCTAACCCTTATTATAGTGGAATATGGAATGTCTAGTTTGTGACATGTATAGAAAACTTAGACTGATAGAGATAAGGGTTATGTATTGTATCCTGTATTCTAGTGGAATATATATATATATATATATTAATAGTGGGAAAGAACAGTATTCTGGTAAATAGTTGTGGAAATTGTTCTATTCAGGGTTTCTGGTGACTAGATGGTGGAAATTAGGAAATTTTACTAGTCTGAGGACCATGTCTATAGATTTCAGTACTCATGGGGAGTATGATAACCTATGGAATGGTTAGATGATTTATTTTTGGTTATTTATTGAGTGTGATAAGGTGTTTTTGGAGGTTCTTGGGTATATAATTTGGTGTCTTGTGGTCATGAATAATCTACTGGTATCAAACATGGGTATATGATGTCGATGAATTAGGAATCCATGTGAGTCAATAGAGATGGGTCATTATTGTGGAGTTTTTGGATTGGGAAATAATATCGTTCGCATCCTATCAATCCTTTTGATTTCATTTGACATAGCGAATTATTGTCTGTAGCATTCCATGAACAATCATGAAATATGGATCAAATAAAGATCTATGCACATTTTTGGGTTATCGAATATGTTTATAATGGGGAAAATCTTGAGATGATTGTTTTTTAGTGATGTTTTGATGTTTTTGGTGTATTTTTGGAATGATCATAGAGATAAGTAAATGAAAATTAATATCATTCATTGGGATTACATAACAATGTAATTTTCAAGACATGCACATAGATACATCTGAAGGGTGAGAAGTGTTTCGGTAGAGAGGTTGTAACACACTGCACTGAACTGTGGGGATGGATTCAAAGGGAAACAAGCATACAATAAGGCCATAACATGTGATGATTTTAATTTATTTGGATTTAAATTGATAATTGGAATTTTGGATGAGTTTGAACTGACTAAGAGGATGTTTCTAAGGTGATACCTTAGGGGGATGATTCCTAGAGTGAATCGTACTATGTTTGGGTATAAAATTTACTATAAGTCAAAGATCATGTCTTAAAAAAGTGTTATTCACTATGTAGAGTGAACTATATAATATTAAATTATTATATAGGTGTGAAGTTTCACTATGGACTTTGAGTATTTCACTCTGTTGGTGCTTAAATTAAATTAGTATTTATACAGTTTAAAGAACCATGCTTTAAGTTAAGGATTTACAGAATGGTGAAGGATACATAGGAATAACCCTATAACCTATTTATGATTAGGTTTTCACTATGGTTAGTAGTTAGTTTCATAACATGTGGGATGCATGAGGAGGTATTTCTTGAGATAAATATATGGTGATGTTGTATATGAGGGTTGAGTCAAGAAGTTTGGTCAGTATAGGAGCGGTGCACCATTGAAAGGGAAGGCTAATCCATGCATCCCTATATGATTGGATGGAACTATTTAATATAGGTATAGATCACTACAAATAATGACCTTATCAGGAAAGGTTGGGTTTCTGGTTATACTTGGTATAGGGTGACGTGTTGTGGCTAGTGGGGCTGCACCTCAGAGGTGATCATCATAGAGGAACTAAACCATGACCATCATGTTCATACAACATGAATATTCATATAATATTCTTTATGAAATAGAATAAAATAAATTATATTCATTATGTTTATTATGTTTTTATTTAAAACCTCATACTGTGATCTATTTCTTTTTTAAGCCAAGCATTGGATATTGCACATCTCTTTTTCCATCCTCTTCCCAGTTTCATTTTTTTATTGTTAGGTTTATTTGGAAGTTCATTTTTTGTGATTTGAGGTAGGATATAGTTCTTTATTCCTCCTCATATTTCAAAATGCTATTCCCCATAATTTTTTGTTGTGTAAATATAGTGTTTTGATATTTATTCCACTAGATCATGGTGGAATATTTTTTGAATGGTGGGTATTTAGTTATATATATATAGTAGTTATTAAGAGGATTAATTCATGTTGTTTTTTTGGTTTAAACTTGAGTTAATTATTTACCTAATTCATTTTTTTATCAAAATTTAATTTTATTAATTTTGATTAATTGATGTTGGGTGTTAGAGATTTATTCAATTATGTGCTAAGGAATGTGTTGGTGTTAGACTATATCCCATTTTATGTGTATTTGGAATCATTATGCCATATGGTGAGTTATAACTCTATTATTTTTAGTTTAATTAATATTTTTTAATTGTTTAAATTAATAATAATTGGTTTATAATTAATTTATTAATAATTTGATGGAATTAAGGAACCATGGAAGATATTGAGGGCCGGTATAGGCTGGGGAGAACCTGGGAATTGATGATCAGGAATTTCTTAAGGAGAAAACTTCAGTCTTGTCATATATGGTCCCTAATATTATAACCTTATATGTCTTTGTCAATATTGGATAGGTGATAAACTTGATTTTGAGAGTTAGATTAACTAGATGTGGAATCATGAGTGAATTTACCAAAAAGTACCTAGTCTAGGGAGTTTCTAATACTTTTAGGGAGACCTCTGCTGTTATGAATTTATGATTTTTCTATAATTGGAAACTTAGACTATATGAGAGTCTAGGTTGAAAAGGAGTAGAACCTTGAAGAGTGTATATTCATTTTGTTATGGATTTCATAACATTGGTGTATCATGTCATATTTTTTTATTCCTATCTTGAATTGAATGAAGATAAGGGTGATTCTATTTAATTGTTATAGAATTGGACATTTAATTTTGAGTCTTGAGTTGGTATGTGAGGATGAAATAGGTTGGAAAAAAATGTATCGACCTTTAAACTTGAGTGATATGTTGTGATAACTTGTTCAAAATAGTTCACTTGATCCTTGTGTGTTGAGAATATGGACAATGATGGTCACAAATCCTTATGTGGTGGTGAGATACATAAGGAATATAATAGTGAGGGGTGTTCATATCCCTATCATATGTTATATTTCTTTTTACAATAGTATAATTAATTCCATAATGATAGAAATTAATTAACTAGTTTGTATATATTGTAACATAACCATTTTGGTTATATGTTCATTAGATATGTTCCCCTATAAAATGAACCTTGGGGAATTGGTAGTTAAATGGAATCAAAATCCTTATTGAGGGATGTTATGCCTACTGTACGGGTAATAGGTGTAGTAATTCAAACCCTTAAGTAGCCTAGTGTTAATTTTGTTATTTGGGAGGGATTCTATAGTTCATAACATGTTCACCAAGTCAATTATATGTATAGTTATTCCTCTGTTATGGTGATTTATCATTTACATTAATTGTTGTTCTCATGATGATAGATTTTTCACCTTGATTAAAGTTGTAGGTTGATCATCCACTAGGATGTTTATGAATATAACATATATCATTCACCTAGAAGAGTGTCGATGATATATCATTCACCATAGGGATTGTGGATTTAGGATATATCATTCGCCTCTTGATTCCTCATTCACTACTGTTATTGATGGGTGATGACTCATTCACCTAGAGATTAAACATTCACCACTATTTTTAATGAGTGATTCATTATTTATAAATCATATATCAATTAACAAGTAAATCATGTGGTGGTATATCATCAATATATTCTTGTTCTCAACAAAGCCTCATTCACTGCTATTGATTGTTGGATTCATGAGAGATCATGCACTTGGTGATACATTGCTCACCCAGATGTTTTTCGGAGATATATCATTCACCTAGAGACACACCATTAATCATATTATTTTTTGTTGATACATCATTCAATATTATATACCTCATTATTTGTGTTTATTTAGTCATTCCACTTGAGGATTTTTTGATGTATGGAGATATATTAGTCACCATATTTTTGATTTAGTGATATATCATTCACCTTTACAAGAATGTCATTTATAAATTATCAGTTACAGATCTTTTTATATTTTGGATTAAAATTTGTTATGGTTCTTGTTATATCTTAAACAAGTAACCACACTGAAGAGTCGGTAAATTTATTTTTGTGAAGAATGGAATAGGGGAGTTTAATTATTCCTATAGGTAAATTATTTTATGTGTAATTTGAACACAGGCCATGTACCTATTACATGATGTATTATAGAGTGGAAAAATTTTTTCATGTTGTGTATTGGATTTTTCTAGGGAGGAAGACCCCAAATTTTATATGACGTGTAAGAAATTTACAAGTCATTTAAATTCTCAATATTTTTCTTAAAAAATTGAGGTAGGGGTTACCTATTATTCTAAATTAAGACCTCACCTCCTCCCTCTCTCGCACAAGATCCCCTCTCATGCCTAAAACATGGTTCTTGGAGATATTCATGATTTGGACTTTTATTTTTCCATTTTTTGAACTCCTTGGATGAGCTCTACTGAGATATTTATTCATTATGATCCACTTGTTGTTTTTCTTCTCCATTATGTAGTTATTTTAGTGCTGGCCCTTATGCCCTATTTGTAGGGAGTTGATCTGTCCTTCAATTTTCTTATGATCCATGCCAAACTAAAGGCTGAAACTATACGATGAGAGTTTTGAGAGCTTGAGTTAGGTGGTTTAGGACTCATCCCTCAAGGATCATTGTTTTATAAACTTCTTTCATTGATTGCGGGGTAATTTCAATAGGAATTTACTATTAAATCCATGTTTCATTCTTATAATCATCAGGACTATATTATATATCTTGTTCTATATGTTTCCATAATTTTTTGAGGTAATAACATCAATTATGACCACCCTAAGTAGTGTGTTTCCACTTATATGTATTTAGTGACTTTTTTATGGCTATCTACACCACAGTTCGAGAAATCATTGACTTCAACTTCATAAAGGTATGTTTTTAATTAAATGAACGATTTTTAGTGGATATTATATCATAGTGTCACATCACCCTTAAAATTTAAGTGTTCTAACTAGTTAATTTACAATTTAAATGTTAAATGGAATGTATATTTATACATATCCCTTACCTTATTTACATAACATTAAATATTAAATGGTTTATTCTCCTTAGACCTACTTGTTAGGTTTATGAAAGGTAAATGAATAAAGTTAATAATTAATGTATTAATGAGTTGGTTTCATTTCAGTAGAATACCTTTACATTCTTGATAGAAGGCGTTGGATTGAAAATAAGTAATGATTAATAAATTAAATGATAAATGGTTTTATGTCCTTATTTTTCAATGTCACACTAATTAAAAGTATGAAATGGACCAATTGATTTATTAATAGGAAGGGGTATTTTATGGGATAAATTAAATAATGAATTAATTATTAGGTTCCTATTTTATATGGACTTGTTCAACTTTATAAGAGTGGTTAGACTCAATCCATCCTTGGATTCTTGAGGTAATTTCATTAGCACTCATAGATTCCATTCTGATTCAACATTTCCAGTTTCCAAGGTAGATACACACCATGCAACCTTGTACTTATCTACTTGTGGATGTATAGAATGACTCTATAGGATCCCTCAACCATAATTTAAATTCCAGGAAGCCTTGGATACAATCGTTGGATCCAAATTGACATCTATAGACATGTGGCACCATGCATACACTCATTGGACCCATTCATTACTTATCCCTTTTTATCTTGGATGAGATCCTTGGACTCAATTAGAATGATATTCCTATGCAATTACTTGGAAATTCCCCTTTGACTATATGTAGAACCCCCATATCTAGGATATAGATTATTACTGAGTTGTATTGACACATAAGGTCAATGAATCATTGGTTATTACGATGTATCCTCTTCATTATTATCATCCTTACAGGATGAATATTTATATCTTGGATCTTTTATTATTTCTATCATGATATGATGTCGATGTTGATTACACCTCACATGACTTATTATATAAACTAAACATAACTAAATTAATTAAAATATATCATGTTTGATACATTAATAGCAGAGGCTGAAGCAAGTATCTAGGTATTTAATTTACTGTACTTCATTACATTCATATATACCTTCACTCTATTAGTTTATGTTTTACGGACTGGATAGTAGAGATTATGTTGGTGGTGGCACACTGAAATTTATATCACACCATATTAGGGTCTCCATTGGTACCTGGGAAGATTATATGTATAAAGGTGTTGAAAAGGGAAGCATCTGGTTCTGGACACATGATCATGATTTCATTCTTAGGATGGATCTTGGTAGCACATGACCAAGATGGAGCTCAGGATTCGGGATTGTTTTGGATTCTTTTTTATCCTTTTTATATAATTTATTGTGCCAATTTTCTATTTTTTAGAGACATGACATACATTATAAATGTATTCTATATGGGGTTCAGTTTCTAATTATTAGTTGATTATTATTTCTTGGATGTTTCCTCCAATTTTCTACTACTTATTATTTATATTCTTCTTCTTCTATTTAACATTTATTATATATGTCTATTGCTCTACATTATGGTAATGATGGAAAGATATCCCCAAGGGAACACACAAGGTTCTCACTGCCAGTCGGTAGCCTCTCCCTTATGGGGAGGCATGCTTGAGGCCATGTGGCCAACCAGTCTCGTGGCACCTTGAGTTAAACTCAGGTTCAAGACATCAAAAATTAGTATCATGGTGGGTTTCTTTCATACTTTAGTATTTTGAGGCAATAAATAAGAGATTATAAATTCTTTGACATTGATTATAATCCATTCTTGGGCATAGAAAACCCATGTTCATGGTAAATTTTGAGTTTCCTCAAATCATATTTTTTTTCTATATTTCACTTATTAAATTTGATATCCTTTAACCATTAGTGGATTTTCTGAAATTGTGAGTTTATAATTTTTATGATTGATAATTTCCTTTTATATTTAGTTTGATGATATCAGCTCAAATAAGAATCAATCATGCATCATTATAGGCTCCTATACTTAACATGCCATGCATATTCCAGGCCATATAGTTGCATTCCACTTGTTTCATTTCTTGTTTTGCTGGTGATTTCTATGTGATGTTATGGTAGTTATATTATTCTTGTACTGCTCTTCAGATCTAATTGAGTGATTTCATGTTTTAATTCAGGAGGATTATGGGCCATATTGGGTTGGAATGGATAATTTCCTATGTCAAGTAGTCATATATCACCCATTCCATTCTGAGACCAACCATATATGGTGGTGAATAAAATTAAATGGGTGTCGATTTTAGTGGTAAGGTTTATGGGACCATATTCACATGGAATAGGGATCCATTCTAATAAATCCTTTATATATTTATATGAGAAAATTCTTAATTAAAATCTAAAATATAACTTAAATGATATGGTTTCTAGTAAATGAAGAGGGAAAGTGTTATTAACCCTTCATCTACTGGTACCTTTGTAAAATAAAATTACATATTTACGAACAATTCAACTTCTTAATAGGTAGTTGGGTCAGTATCATGGTCAGTGACACTTTATTATTATAATCTATTTCCTCTGGTGCTTCTTTTAGCTCTTAAATTATATTTTGATGTGTGTGCTTGGAATTTGTATACCAATTCCCCCACAACGTATCCATTTCATGTGCTAGGAGGGTGGTAGTGACCATGCTCTATACTTTGTGGGTCCTAAGCTGCCAGTATAATGGCAATGAGTTCCACTTGAGGCACCACCTGTAATACCATATCTGAGAACTGTAATTTATAATTTTGAGGTTTTTCTACATTTGACTCAGTCCATGATGGCTACTGCATGATCTACACCTGTAATGGTTTATATGAAATGTGAGTTCTAGTAGCAGTATCCTCCCACCTTTTCAGGTGATAGTGGTCCCCAAGATACTATGTCTTGGATGGAGGCCACTCTATATATTATTCAGAATCAAGATATTCATCCAATTAATAGGGTCAAGCATTCCTCTTATATTCATTGTGATTCATCTATGAATTGGTGGGATGTGATTACCGAGGTAGGTCACTATTAGGGCATTTTCTGGGTGGAATTTTAGAATTACTACTATGATCACTCCTTTCCTCAGATGCAGAGAACTAACCAATCTTGATAGTTCATGAATACATAGTAGGAATCTATGTTATTCGTGGATTTTTCATTGTGTTATAGTATTTTATAGTGCTTTTCAAAACGTGTAGTCGGTGATAATATTTCCTAATGAAGAAGTTTCAAGGATGGGATCAAGTATGCCCTCTATGCTCAGGTGAATGTATTTCATCTACCTATCTTTTTTGAGTTCATTTGTCAGGTTCTTATCACTGAGTGGAACTTGAGGGAAAAATATTGTACCAGGCACAAAGGATCAATTATGAGTCATCCAGTAGTTCACCTGGTAGCAGTAAGTACTTCCTTAAGGTTTCTTGATAGATAAGTTGTGGTTAGAGTAATTATATTGGAATCTCCACTATATTAATTTGTATAGACGATAGGGACATATAAATCCTCATTGGCATAGAGACCCTATAAATTTTTTTGCTTCTGCTGGTATGAGAATTCATTAGAAATTTTTTCAGACCTTTCTATCTACTTTGATTAGAATATTCTTTGAACCTTTTCCACGTTCAAGGCCAGGATCTTCTGCACCATGTTAAGAAAGGAGTCATATTAGCATTAACATGAATAGATGAGAAAGCTATTGTGGTCATGGTAGCTAGAATTATGATTATCTACAATGGATGATCATACCTAATCAGGGTATTCTATATTTAGCATAGGATTATAGATCAGGTCATTTACATGAAATAAAAACTAAAACCCAAACAAGAGTTCATGATCATATATTGAATGAGGTGCTATTCTAGTATCGTATACTATTGTATTCACATTATTTTATCTAAGTGATTAAAAATCCTTCATATCTTTATCTATTTTTGAAAGTATCAGGCTGAAAATTTAGAATTAATGTTGTGTGATGAACCTAGACACACCATTAGAAGTGTTGTTTGTGGGAATACAACAATGTAAGGACTTCCCCTTGAGGTAGGAAGTTTCACCTTCATATGGGACCTCTTTTTTCTCCAGATGATGGGATTAGATGTAATTATTAAGATGGATTAGTTGGTCCCATGTCACACCTTTTTGATTGTTAACTCCATAGGGTGTCATTTACTTCACCAGAGGGAAACGACTATCTCCATAAGGATGAGTGGGACATCCAAGCCAGTGAAGCTCGACCAAAGAATCATGGTCTAGGTTGATTTACCATCCAAATTTTATTTTCTATCAATAGAGGAATAGGGTTTCCACCTAGAATATATTACTCTAGTAGTAGATCAGTTTAGAGACATTTTTTCAAATGAATTTTCAAGCTTACCTCTTGAGAGATAGGTAGATTTTTTTTATCAATGTCAATCCAAGAGAAGCACCAGTTTCCATTCCTCTGTATAGGATATCGCCTACTAAGATCCAAGAGCTCAATAGATAGTTGGTGGATCTATTGTCCAAGGGTTCTAAAAAAACTAGTACTTCTCTTTGGGTTCACTAGTGCTTTTCTCCAAGAGAGAGGATGTGAACCTTCGTTTATGTGTGTATTTATGATGGTTGAAACATATTATAGTTAAGAAACGGTATCCACCACCTTTAATAGATGATCTCTTTAACCAACTCTGAGGAGATAGGGTATTCTTTAAACTCGACAAGAGATTAGACTATCATCATCTATGATTCAGACCTCAAGACCTACCTCATATAGAATTTCATAGCAGTTATGGTTTGTATGAGTATCTCATTATTCAATTTGGTCCAAAGAGTGTGCCTATTATTTTCATGTCTTTTATGGATAGGTAATTTCTTCCCTATCGGGATTATTTCTTCATGTTAATTTTGGATGGTATCTTGGTGTATTCTAATACTCATATCAACCATTATAAGTGTCTTGATTTTTTTATGAATACACTGATAGACCATCAAATTTTTACCATGTTTTCTAAGTACCACTTTTAGATAAAAAAATTTCACATCATTTGTCAAATCATCTCTAAATCAACAATATCCACTGACCTAGAGAAAGGTGAGTGTCGTCACATCCTGGGAGAATCCCAAAAATTGTTTGATATATGTAGTTTCTTGAGAAATTATATATATTCAATTAATTTATTAAAAAAATTCCCTTTAATTTATTCACCTCTTACAGGTCTTACAAAGAATGGTGATAAGTTCTGGCGGTCAGAATCACGCAATAAATCCTTTTAGGAGCTGAAAGGAAGGCTTACCTTGGCACCTATTGTGATTTTTCCAAAGCCTGGATGATGTTATATAGTGTTCTATGATGCATAAAGAATTGTCTTAGGGAAAGTGATCATATAGGAGGATGTATTAATTGTGTAAAAATATCAGCAGTTGAGGATGCATGATAGATATTACCCAACGCACGACCTCAAGCTAGTAGCAGTTGTCCATGCCATATGCTGCTAGAGACACTATCTGATGGGTGAGCTATATTTGGTGTATACAGATAACAAGTGCCTAAAATATATATTTTCCCTCAATGAATTGAATATAATATAAAGAATAAGGGTTGAATACATTCATTATTTTGATTCTAAACTTTCATATATGCATCGAAGGGGAAATATGGTAGCGGATGCACTGAGTTAGGAAACTCTGGCACATGCCATACAGGAAGAATATGATGACTGAAAATTTAATTCTCTATTTTTTAAGATGAATATAGATTTTTGTCATGGTAATGAGAAGTCTTATCTCTCATCCTTGATAGTTACATATTCCTTCTTAGGGAGGGTAAAGAGTTAGTAGTTTTCAGATTTTGAGGGGTTGGTTATTTGGGAGATAATTGCAGGTGGGGACCTAACTCTATATTTTTATGTCAATGGAGATGATACTAACATTATATATGTCCATTTATGGGTTCCTATAAATATGATATAGGAATGGATGTGAGTTGACCATGCTTCTTAGTAGGATTGTAATCTAGGAATCTCCATGATGTATCAAAATATGAGATGGGAGTATTGGTGGCCTGGGATGAAACATCAAATAGTAGGTATTATCACTAGTTATACCACCTATCAAAAGGTGAAGGCAGATCACCAGAGACTTGTATGATTCTTACAATCAATTCTAGTCCTATAATGTAAATTGGGATATGATTCTATGGATTTTCAAGTCATCAGGTCAAGTTCACCGTGTGGTATCAATACAGTTTGGGTAATCTTTGATTTATTGACAAATAATCCCACTTACATCCTATTTAAGAGACTTTATCACTTGATGAGATGAGAAGATTGTATGTCTGTGAGATCATACAGCTACACGAGGTCCCTCGTACTATCATTTTAGATAGGTATTATTGTTTCACATCACATTTCTATAATGTATTATCGAAATATATGAGTACCTAGGAGCATCTGAGAACAACCATTCACCCATAGACTAATGGAAAGGCATAAAGGGTGATACAGGTGTTAGAGTACATGCTATAATTATAAATCCATGAATTAAATGGTTCTTGGGAGAATCATATCCTCCTCATTGAGTTCTCCTAAAGTAATATATTTCAAGTTTAGATTCATATTAATCTTTATGTGTCCTTTTATGGTAGGTCATGTTGTTCACCCCTATGCAATTTAGATGTAGGAGAGGAAACACTACTTGTTACTCATCTCATTTAGGAAACTTCAGAGAAGGATTAGCTGATCAGAAATAATATGCATACTTCTTAGTCTAGAATGAAATCTTATTATGATCACATTAGAAAAAACCTGGAGTTCGAGGTTAGATATCATGTTTTTTTACATGCATCACTGGAGATTGAGCATAGAAAAATATGATGGAAAGGGAACATATCATCAAGATTTTTCTGGCTATTTGAGATTTTGAAGAAAGTCTGAATGGTATCCTATCATTTTTTATTACCTCATTGGTACCCTTCCATGTATGATGTATACCGCATTTCATATCTTCATTGGTACCATGGTAACTCATCTCACACTTTTGATCCTCAGGAGGTTGAATTGGATGTCGATTCTTCATTTGAGGAGTATCCTATATGAATCATTGACCAGAGCTTGAAGGATCATTGATGTCAATATGTCCATTTGGAACAGGTGATATGGAAGCGTGGTTTCATGTAGGATTATAACTAGGAGTTGGAGGCCGACATACATGCCAAGTGTCCATAGTTTCTCTCATATAGTGATTTTCCTCCCTTGGAAGGTGAACTCAACGATGAGTTTCATTATGGTGGAAAACTATAATAACCTGGTTTTTTATATCAGGTACGGGTCCTTTTATCTTTAGGTTAACCCTTATTATAGTTTCCTTTATTGATTAAATTGGCAAATGATCCTAAGGGTGCGTTTTTTTGGAAGAAATAAAGTAGGGGCTAAATGTTGCATGCAGGTCAATTACACGACATGTAATTAAAATACATGTTGTGTAACTATTACACATCATGTAATATCTTAGATTGTCTATTTTTATGTCATGTAGAGGTTTTTTCTACGGTAAAAGACCTCATGCATCACATGATGTGTAAGGAATTCACACATCAGGTAAATTCTAGAGTAGTTTTTAAAAAATATTGATAGAGGTTACCAATTTTTCAAACAGAAGCCCTCACATCCTCCCCCTCTCATGCAGGAGCCCCCTATCATGCCTAAACCAAGGTTCTTGGAGACATTCATGATACAAAATCTAATTCTTCCTTAGTTTTTCTCATTAGATGCACATTGATAATATATGTATTCATCTTGATCCATTCTTCATTTATCATCTCATCAACAAAGTTATTTTTCTATAGGTACATATGCCCTATTTTTAAAATGTTGATCTATTCTTTATTTTTCTCCCAATACAGTACAAAATAAAGGATTACACTATATTATGAGAGCTGTATTATCTTAATGTATGCGTTTTATGACTCATCCCTCAAGTATCTCTATTTTATAAATTGCCTTCGTTTTCCACCCACTGATTTCATCGAGCATTTGCTATTAAATTCTTTTGTCATTATTATAATGATAACACTCATATTATAGATCCATTTATATGTGTTTCCTTTATTTTTGGAGGTTATAACATCAATTTTGACCACCCCAAGTATGTTTATTTCACTTATATAACCTTAGTGGATTTGATATTTCTATCTACACCACTGTTCGATTGAGATTTGACTTTATATTCATAAAGTTAAGTGTTTAATTTAATGAACAATCTTTTGATGGATATTAAATCATAGTATCATTTTCCCCTTATATGGTAAGTGTTCAAATTAATTAATTAGCCTTTTAATTATTAAATGGAAATTATATTTATACATATCACTTAGCCCCATTATTTATCAATATATTCTAAATGGTTTCTTGTCCTTATCCCCCATGTTATATTTGTTAAAGGTAAAGGAAATAACCAAATAAATAAATTTAAATTTTGTAGCTTCATTTCTTTATAAATAGTTACCTTTATTGATGTATGGAAGCTAAGTGATCCTAATTAAGGATTTTGAAAGTAAATATTAAATAGTTGCATGTGCTTTCTATGCCTTTTCACACTAATGAATGTAATGGACTAAACCAATTGATTTATTAAAATGAATGAGAATTACATAGCCTAAATTAAATAATGAATTACATAGAATGTGCCATTTCATATAGAATTATTCATCTTTAAAGTATTTGTCAAAATCAAGCCAAATTTGGATTTATAAGGGTATTCCTTGAGTACCCATATCGACCATTCCAATTCAAGGATGCCGGTTTCCAAAGGAGATAACCACCTTTCAACCTTGTCAATGTGTACTTATGGATTTCTAACATGATGTCATAGGTTCCCACCATTATCATTCAGATATTAGGATTCCTTGTATAAACTCCTTTGATCCATCTTAACCTCTATGGACATGTGGTTCCATGGATACACCCACTGTTCCAAGTCATTTCTTATCCTATTTTACCTTGGATGAGATCTGTACACTTTGTTAGAGTCATATTACAGTGTAATTCCATTATAAATTCCCCTCATATAACATGCAGACCCCCTTTTCCTGGATACTAAGTATTACTAAGATGGATTGACCCCTAATGTTAATGATTCCTTGGTTATTACCTTAAATACCTTAATTATTATACTCATTAAAGGATGCCTTGTAATATCTTGGATCCTTTATTATTACTATCATTATATGAAGTTAGTTATGGTTAATCCTCACCTAACTTATAAAATATAATAAACTTTAATGAATTAACTAAATTATCTCATGTTCATAGGCATTATCACTAGAGGATGAAGTTTTTATCCAAGTATTTACTTTAATATAAATCGTTAATTTTATGTATACCTACACTAGATCAGTTTATATTTCATAGATTTTATGGTATAAATTTTGTTTCTAGTACCCTACTAAGATTAATCTCACACCCAATCTGGGTCTCCCTTAGTACCCGAGATTATTACATATATGAATGTGTTTACATGGGAACAATCCCGCTTTTGACAGCAGATATTGATTGCATTCTTAGGATGAATCTTGGTAGAATATTATTGAGATGGAGCTCAGGATGCTGGTGAGTTTTGGGAATATTTTTTAATATTTTTTATATTATGTATTTTCTAATTCCATGTATACCTATTTTCAAATTTTGTAGAGACGTGACATACATTATCATCATCTTCTGTATATGGTTATGTTTTCAGATGTTAGTTGGTTATTACTGGTGGATATTTACTCCTATTCTATACTTCTTATTAATGATATTATACTTCATATATTTACCTATTTTTATATATATCATGTGACACCCCGAACATAATAGTTTTGGTAATAATAGTTTTAATTATTACACTTTGTTTAATTTCCTTTTTATATAAGAAATAGTTGCAAAATAAACAAAAGACTTGTCATTCATTCAAAAAACTGGAAATGGATACATGGAAACAAGGCCAAAGGACCATAACAAACCAAAAATTCCTACAAGTAGGCCAATCATAATCACTGATAGACCCCACATCACCAGAAACATGCCAAGAAAGTAGTAGATTTCCTTTGGATATGCCACGACTATGAACATTATAACCAGAACCACTAAAATCATACTAAGAGTTAGAGGGATGAAGAGCATCATCTTCTGTGTCTTAGTGTTTGAAGCCGGAATACCCTAATCGTGTTTTTATAAGACCTAAAATTCGATCGTTTCCATTTTGGTAACCATTGAGTTTAGAATGGATTTAATTATTGCCATCAGGTATTGTAGTTTAATTGACTATGAATATTTACAAAATTTAAGTATTTCAAATATACGATAAAGTCCTTAACTCTTATATATATTTTATGATTTAAAAAATTAATGTTTCTAAATATTTAGACATTCTGGTTTTTTAAATTGATCTCCTATATGACAATTATAAATATTTCTTTTGAACTTAATATGTAATGATTTTTCTATGTATAAAATCACCTTGAAATGTTTTAAGTAATTGAGTGCTTTAAAATCCTAACATTGAACATATTTAATTAAGCGTATATTTTGGAAACATGGCATTATAAAATCTTAACATTTTGGTATATTTGTCTACTTTAATTCAAAGAAAAGTATGCATATTGTTTTTGAATTTGAAAAAAAAATTATGAATACTTTTATTAATTAAAAGTTATATAGTTTGATTTGTTTATTATAAACTTCCAATGTTATAAATAAACTTTTATGAATGTAAATATATTCTCGATCTGTTATTCTAAGGATTGGGTTATTAATAAAAATATTAACCCAATTTACCAGCCCTTTATAGCTCGACCGAGGGAGGTGGCTAACAATAGGTGGCTAAGCCTAGCCCTCATCCCAAGACAAGGTCGGCCGATCATGGGAATCGGTACCCCGAAGGGTGCACGGGAGAGTAGGAGCGCTTGAGCACGCCACCGCGGGCGTGAGCCCGCAGTGGAGCATAGGTAGGATGAGGCCTGCGGGGGAGTGGGATCCTGTGTGTAAGGCTCCCTTCGGTGTGCGTTCTGATTTCTGAAGTGAGTATCGGAGCCTCGGGGTTATAAGGAAGCCATGCGCGTCTCCCCGATTAGATGTGGGAAGCGATTTTTTGGGTGAAATGGGATCTATGAAATTGAATTGTGTTGCGCGTGATAAAGTCTTTCCATCTCGGTTTGAACCTCAACTCCCAACTACCACGGTCAAACCTCCATGTTTTTATATGTTTTTAGATCAACATGAGATCTAATCACGACCGTTCACTCAGTTTTAAAATTCCGCGCCTTGACTAATCCGTCCGATCTTATTCAAGATCTAATCTTGACCATTCTTTTTTCATAACCCACGGACTCCTCCCATCCATCTGATCAAATCTCAAGCGATCTGAACCGTTAATTTCTTCCATGGTTTCTCTTCTGCGTCGTCTTCCCCATCATGCTCAAACTAGTGGCCACCCACTGGTTATTCCTCCTTCTTCTTCTTTATCTTCTCCTCCTTCATGTATTCCCGTCTATTTTATGGTCTCAAGACCTTGAATTCTACCTACAAGATCCTCCACGATCCCCTGTATTTTTTTTAGTCGAAATTATTTTTTTATGGATTTAACTTTCCACGATATTTATATATGTGTATGTATTATAATCATCGTTTGTTTTGGAGCTCTCTCTTTAAGAATCACATTGGGTTTTTTATCTAGGTAAAGTTTTAATTATTTGTTTATATTTTATTTATGATAAATTATATATATAATATATATGTATACTACCTATATGATCCCAGTAATTTTTTCACCCAATTTTACTCGTTTTCTTCCTCTCTACGTGAAAACATTTCCTGTCCATCCTTCTTGCACACCCGAATTCATGTATGGGATCAACTTGTTATGTTTTCATTTTTGTAAAACTATTTTATCCTTATGTATATCTGGGTCCACATGTATATATATATACCATTTCATATCACTTATAAATCATAACTCATGTTGGATTTTCCAAATGTGTTTTGATTACACAACACATGCAAGAGGTTTCATGCTTCGATTTTTTATATGTGAACCCTTCTTATCTAGGTTCTTTTCCTCATAGATATAAGTATATTTATATAATTTCATCTTAAACCATTAAAGAATTTCAAGAAAATGTATTTATATTCATATATATATATATATCCATTTCAGGTTCATGATCTTTGAAGGGTGACCTTTTGACTTTAATTGTTGTTTTCAAAACATAAAACACATGCAAGAGGTATAGTTACTCATGTTTTATTTTAAGTATAGCCTTATTTACAATTCCTGTATATATGTTTATATAAATATATTACAACTGGGATTTCAAATAAACTATCCTATTGGAATTAAATCATGGTTATGAAGAACACAACAGTTGCAAGAATTTATTAAATCTTGTTTTGGGTTATGCAGATCACAAATACACACTTTATGTATATAATTTTTTTTTAATAATTATCAAATCCACATGAATACATATATGTATTTCAAACTTGATTTCTCAATTATATGTATGATTATTTTCATGATCAAGCATAAATATACATCCATGCATGAGATCACATGTTTAAATATTTCTTGTATGTGTGAACACTTCACAGACAATAATCCATACTTTGTATTCCAATTATTTCACAAGAAATGCCTTTGGTCCTTTAAGATTATGTTTTAATATTTTATATGACAATTAACATTTCATGGATTAAATGAGTATCTCAAAGTCAAGAAATATCAACATGGTTTACAAAAGGCCACATTCGTAAGGGTTTAAATTCATGAGTTGTTATTTCATGTGACAAATCATTATTTTATGTGTACCAGTTCTTATTACTTATGTAAGAGTGTTGTTTTAGTTCAAGTACATCACTTTTTAACATGAAGCCAACAAGTTTAGTTCTTTTTACATGATCCATTACTGTAATGAACATGTAGGAAAAAAGGAATTATGGACTAATAATGTAAGTTTTCTATGTAACATGAACACTATGAAGATGAGACGATGCTAAGACATATGAGGAATGTATTGAACACAAAATGATGTGACGGGTGTTCCTGGAATTATACAGTGCTCCAATGCATTAGGTAATGTGAGGAAGTCTGATGAGTTAAGTGTAATGATGCATGAACATGATGCTAGCTTTGTTCACAACTATGTGGGGTAGTTAACCATAATTATGTTGGGCTTTCACCAACACGTTCTTGGCACAAGGCCTTGACAAAGTCTATAATTATACAATTCCTCATTATGGTATAGTAAATTATCAACCAAGGGATTGTGAGTCCTTATCTAGGAATCTTTTAGGATAATTTAAATGAAATCATAAGTGTAATGACCCAGAATTTCTGTGGAATTTTTTTTTCTTAAATACATGGCAATTTTACGAGTCTGCGAAAATTGATGGCGTGTGATTCCAAGGCCCGGTGTGCCCAGAATCAATTTCTAATGTTTTTTTCAGGTATGTTTAGTAAACATATGAGTGGGTTTTTATAACTTTTGAACTGGTGCTTGGAATTGAAAACCAAGGGCACGGTTGAACTCGTAGTGCCGGTATACGCTTAAGGAGACTTTCACCTCGACGGCAGTGGGTCGGGAATAAAACGTAGTATTTGGTTTTTACATGAAAGATTAAAATAAAAATAAATATATGTGGCACTTTATTTTTATTTTACCAACAACAATGTGGTTGTTGGGAGGTAGGACCCACTTGAACTATAACCTCCATTTGGAGGTTGAAAGTGGGGACCGCCAGGACATAACCTCTCATGAGAGGTTATGGTGGTGGGGACTTCCATGCCTCAACCTCCCATGTGAGGTTAATGTGGTGGGCACCACCTAAGACCACATAACCTCCCTTTTTAAATAATAGGGGCGGGGACCTCCCGACCCATATTAATGGGAGGAGAGAAAAACCTCTCAAATCCCCTCATTAATGTGGGAGAGCCTCTTGACCTCCTCTAACCTTAATGTTTGCAATGCACCACCCTTAATACGCCAACCTACGTAATTAATTTCCCGAATTTGAATATTGAGACAACAATTAAATTGGGGAAATCATATCACATTTTTCATTTGGGTGGAATTTTGGGGAGATGAGAGCTTGGGAGAAATAGAGTTCTCCAATGAAGAACCTCATCTCCCAATGAAGAATGAAGAACACGTTCTTCCAATGAAGAATGGTGACAATGATCTCCTTCGATCTTCTTCTACAGACCCCTACCTACATTGACCATCTTCCACAAACGACGTGAGAGCTTGGGATTGGAAGTGTGTGGTGGATGCGATGAATGATGAAAACTCCATCGTCTTCCCGTGACTCCGTCGACGACCAACGATCAAGGTAAGGGGTTTATTTTTGTAATATTACTTTCCTTATTTTCGTCTTCAGTTGGAAATTAATCATTGTGGAGGTTGAAAAAACTGAAGTTCATCTTTCGTCTTACTTGACGAGACAAATGTTACCATCCTAAATGAAGAGGGTGTGGGCCAAACAAACATGGCCCAACCCCTCTGTCATTCATTTTTGTGGTGATCTTCATCATGGTGACGAAACGACGGGGCAATGAAGGTGGCGAAGACAAGGGTCGTGATTTCCATGGACTTTGTGACCAAAACCGCCCCCACGGTATCCCGCACCATCACCGGCCTGCTCGGCCACCTCCTAGCCTCCAGCCGGCCTTCCCACCAACCTGCCCAGCCACCACCTGGTCGCCTCCCAGCTGCCTGTCGGCCTACCCGCTGGCCTCCTGGCCGAACCGGTGCCCTGGTCGCGCCGACTTCCAATCCATACCGGTGCCATGGTCGTGCCGTCCTCCTGATCCAGCCCGCATCCCCCCTCATGAAGCCTTGGCTTAATCAACCCCGGTCGCACCATCGGGGCCAAGCTGTGCCCGCGCAGCGCTCCGGGCCGAACCGTCCCCGAGCTCGGGCCGGACCTCCCTCGCGGCTGGCTGGGCTGGGCCCAGCATGTCAGGCCACACCCAATGGGTCGGCCTGCCTAACGGGCTAGGACGGACCCAACGGATCTGTCCGGGTCGGCCCAAACTAATTCAGGTCGAGTCGGTCTGACCGGGTCAGACCAGACCCTAATCTACTACCGACCCTTTACGTTCTTTCTGCCATATCTTTTGCACCAAACGACCATTTGACGAACCGTCATCGGTGCTGGTTTTCTTAGAGCGTGACAGTCCCTTTGTTTATACCCCACTAGAGTTTGGGGTATAGTTGAGATACAGTCAGGTTGGATCGAGCACAAATCCAACCGGGCCCCCGAGACTAAAATGCCTATAACTATCACACCACGTATCTGATTGACACATCATCTGTCGCATTGGGTTTCTTTTGCCTAGATGGAACTTTTGGATACATAAACATGAGACTTTGTGGTAGTTTATGTATAGAGGATTGGCTTGAGGAGCTGACCCTCTCAGAATCAAGCATGATTTGTGTGGAACCCTGTGGCTGGCTATGCTCTAACTACTTTTCCTAGATCCTACGTGGGATCAAAAGTTCTTACTACTGTTCTTAGATCCTGTATGGGTTCAAAAGCTTTGAAATCTATTCCTAGATCCTATGTGGGTTCGGCAACTCTGGCTACTATTCCTGGATCATGTGTGGGTTCAACAACTCTGACTACTATTCTTGGATCCTGTTTTGGTTCGACAGCTCTAATTACTATTCCTGGATCCTGTGAGAGTTCGACAGCCCTGATTACTGTTCCTAGATCCTGTGTGGGTTTTACAGCTCCAACTACTATACTTCGATCCTATGTGGGTTTGATAGAATATATGATTTAGTGGCTACATCTAATCAACTCTAACTCTCTACATTAGTTGTATACCAGTGTGAGCTGATTCGGTAACTTTTGGGTTTTCCTCATGATTGAGATGGTTTACTTGATAACTTAGGTATGTGTATGAGAATATACCTAAGTGGGGCTATTTGTTGATTTCATACATTGTGGTTAATCCTTGTTGAATTTTGTGAGACGTTGAGGGTATCAGGGTCCCTACTGAGTATCATTATACTCACTCTTGTACGGTGTATGCCGGCACCACGTTGTGTTGAATGCAGACGACAGACAGCACTGATTGAGGCTGAGAGTATCAGGGCTGGACTATACATGGAGGTGGACCTTACGATGAGTCGGTACATGTAGGATACTAAAGGATATGGATTGATGATGATGTTATTAGTACCTACTCTTCAGGTGGGAATCCCAGAGGATGACCCAGCATCTGTTTTTCCATTCTTCAGTTGTACATGTACTACCAGTTCCTTGTACTTTATAGTTGGGCTTGTCTTTCTAGCCCCTTTACTTTTCATCACTCTTTTGTTATACAGTTTTCCTCATGTTTTTTATCTAGCTGTGTGTGTTTACTGGTTATAAAGGCAATGCCTTCCTATTTTTAAGTAATTATGCCTTTGGTTCTAGTCTCCAGCCCCTGTCCTTTGGAAGGAGGGCTTGGGGTAGTCATGACACCGGCCCTGGGGGATGGGTCGTGACAAATTGGTATCATAGGAGTCGGTTATACCACAGAACATAGGACTCTGATATTTTCTATGATGAAATAATTTTAAGGGTACTAAGTGTGGTTTTTCAGTTCAGGGATTCTAGTGTTGGTGTGGGGAGCGACGTATCCATACACCAGGACCCTGACATCTGATTTTCAACTCATTGTATGAAAACACTAATTGTGTGTGTGTTTTCAAGAGTTTTCTTTATGATATCTTGAGTCAGCTCACCATTTATAAATTATTGACTGAGGTGCACCTATTTCTTCTCAAGATGGCCCCACACAGCTAGCCAGCCAGGGCTCCATTCTTTGTACCAGATGGCAGGCCACTGAGCGACGATGCCTCAATGCAGGGCCCTATCACAGCGGAGGCACCAGCGGTACCACTACCCGTTGGGCCACCGATGCCACCAGCCCCATCAGCAGATGATGCACACCACTTGAGTGTGTTGCACGAGTTACAGCACCAGATTCCACCATGGTTTAGGGGAGAGATGGACCCACAGGCGGCTGAGGATTGGCTGGAGGCTGTGGTGATAGTTTTTCGACTGGTAGGGACACCAACCGACCTTATTTTAATCCATGTCGCGAGTCTTCTTTAGGCAGCAGTAGAAATATGGTAGAGCCTGATGCTCTAGGTGCATGACGAGGTGACACTTTTCTCATCAGACTTCAAGAGCCTATTTCGGGCGATGTTTTTCCCTGCCACCCTACGTGTAGTGTGGATACATAAGATACTTCATCTACCGAAGGGTAGCATGATGTAGAACAGTACTTAGTGAGGTTCACCGACCTCTCACGCCACTCCAAATATATGGTGTGGGACCCATTCTTCAGGTCCCAGACCTTCGAGCAGGGGCTCAGGCGAGAGATCAGGGCTTCGATGATCTCCCACAGCATCCCGACTTAGGCGAGGGTGTTGGATCGAGCCCTCTTAGTGGAGAGTTTTCATTATTGAGCAGTCACCAGCAGTGAGACCCACCACCGGGCATCACGTAGTGGAGTATTTTTTAGCTGGTAGCAGATAGATGTCACAGATATCCAAGCGAACCAGGCCATCCGGCGGACAACCTCAGGACTCGAGTTCGGGTGTGCGTGGAACATGAGACAGAGCTAGTCATACGAGGAACATGCAGTGTTTCACATGCGGTGGGAAAGGTCACAGGGCCCGTGACTGTCCGACCTGCCATTCGGATGACCAGCAGACAGTTGAGGTACCTCCTAAGCAGAGGCAAGTGTTCGATCGAGTTGATCCGTAGGTCATAGGTAGACGTGGCAGAGGAGCTGGTTGTGTAGCTAGTGGTGGATGACTCTACGAGGTGTTACCACAACCACCACTAGGAGGTCCACCCCATCCGCAGGGAGTAGGTGGATAGGGGAGGGCACAACTCCATGTAGCTGAGGCTTATGAGCATGGCGCTCCGGAGATGATTTGAGGTACGGTATGTGTCTACTCCACCATAGCTACAGTACTTATAGACACAGGTGTCAGTAAATCTTTCATTTCAACTACCATCATTCGGAACTCAGAGATACCAATGGAGTCGTTGGCTTGATCATTACGGATAGAGACTCCTACGAGAGCAGATTCGATGATTACGCACTGGTGTCGGCAGTGTGAGCTTACTCTAGGAGGTGAGTGCTTCAGCTAGGATCTTCTAGTAGCATCTTAGAGGCCTTACAACATCATCTTGGGTATGGAATGGTTGTCTATAGTCCACGATTGGATTGAATGTATTAAGCGTAGAGTGTGGTGTGCTCACACGGATGGGACTAGTTTTACCTTCACCGGTGAGAAGGGAGCCTTTGCAGCACAAAACAGACTTACTCGGAGGAGGGTTCAGCCGATCACTCATCAGTTGGCCTGCCTTACCCTCGGAGCAGTTGATGTGGAGAGTCCGAGATATCCTGTAGTGGTGGACCAGTATGTAGATGTTTTCCCTAATGATGTCCCATGCCTACTTCCTCGCATAGAGGTGGAATTTTTCATTGACATGTACCTCAGGATGACACTGATATCTACACCAGCGTATCGGATGGCTCTCGTGGAGCTTCGCGAGCTGTAGGTACAACTTGAGGACTTGCAGGGGAAGAGATTCATCTAGCCCATTGTTTCTCCCTGGGTAGCCCCGATTCTGTTTTCCATGAAGGCGGATGGAATCTTGAGGCATTTTGTTGACTACCATCGCCTGAACCAGGTGACCATGAAGAACAACTACCCACTCCTGAGGATTGACGACCTCTTTGATCAATTGAAGGGAGCATAGTGGTTCTATAAGATAGACCTAATATTAGGATATCACCAGCTCAGAGTTCAAGATGAGGATGTGCAGAAGACAGATTTCAGATGTCGGTACGGCGACTTTGAGTTCATGGTTATGCCATTTGGCGTAACTAATGCTCCAACAGTGTTTATGGGACTCGTGAACATAATTTTCTAGCCATACCTCGATCTCTTTATTGTAGTATTCATCGACGAAATTTTGATCAACTTGACTACTAAGGAGGAGAATGCCTACCATTTGTAGGTAGTACTAGACACACTCTGAGAGCACCAACTTTATGGTAAGATCTCGATGTTCTATGTCTGGATCTAAGAGGTTCAATTTTTTGGATATGTCATCTTGGAGGCTGGATTTGCAGAAGATCCAGCAATGATTGGGGAGGTAATTTCTTGGGAGCCACCCAAGAGTGTGACAGAGGTACGGAGTTTCTTGGGGTCGGCTGGATACTACCATAGATTTGTGCTAGACTTCTCCAGAGATACAACTCCACTATCTGCCTTGACGAAGATGGGGCAACCCTTTTGTGGTCGGAGAGATGCCAGTAGAGATTTCAGGAACTGAGACAGAGGCTGACTAGTGTCCCCATCTTGAGGATTCCAGAGGAGGGAATAGGGTATATAGTCTACTACGATGCATCAGGGACATAACTGGGGTGTGTTCTGATGCAGGAGCGAGCGGTGATCACATATAGTTCTCAGCAGCTAAGACAAAATGAGGAGAACTACGCTACCCATGACCTGAAGTTAGCAGCAGTGGTCTTCTACTTGAAGATGCGGTGACACTATCTGATGGGCGATCATTTTACCCTATACTATGATCACAAGAATCTCAATTATATCTTCTCCTAGAAGGACCTGAACTTGAGACAGCGGCATTGGCTTGAGTTCCCCCAAAACTATGACATCGAGATAGTATATACTCCTGGGAAGGGAAACATTGTTGCAGATGCACTCAAGAAAAGGTCTGTTATAAAGAATTTATGTGAGGCGACATAGCATCTAGCTACTTTACAGATATCTTTTGTGGATAGAGATGGAGCAACCTTCCTTCAGTCTCTTACAGTCACTCCCCCACTCCTTATGTGAGTCTGGGAGGCACAACATGGGGACGCTGACAGCGAGACACGACATGCTCAGATATCCATAGGGAAGGCACCTAATGGATTTTCTAAATGTGGGGTGCACGTCATCCTCTTCAGAGGATGTACTATGGTACCAGGGTCACTCTAGGTGGAAGTGTTGAGGGAGTGTCACACATCCCCTCTAGCGGTACATCCAGAAGTGGTGAAGTTGTACCAGGATCTTCGACGAAAGCACTTGTGGCTTGGAATAAAAAAGGAAATTGAAGAGTTTGTCTCTCGATGCCTCACTTTTCATAAATTGAAGGTGAAGCATCAAGTACCAGCAGGCTTGGTTCAGACTTTAGAGTTATCACAGTGGATGTGGGGTGGTATATCCATGGACTTCATGATGGGTCTTCCATGTACATCCATTAGTCATGACTCTATTTGGGTGATTTTCGACCGACTCACCAAGTCGGCCCACTTATTACCGATCAGAGAGCAGGGTTCAATAAAGAGCTTGGGAAGACTCTATGTGTAAGATATTGTGAGGCTACATGGAGTACCCTCAATGATCATTTCTGATCGTGATGCACGATTTACTTCCTTGCTATGGAAGGGGTTGTAGAAGGATTTTAGGACGCAACATCATTTGAGCACCACCTTCCATCCTCAAACGGATTTTCTGACTGAGCAGACCATTCAGACCCTTGAGAACATGTAGCGTGCTTGTGTCCTTTACTTCGGTAGTAGCTGGGAGGATCACATACCTTTAGTGGAGTTTTCATACAACAACAGCTATCACTCCACCATTGGGATGGCACCTTTTAGAGAATTATACGGGCAACCTTGCATATCACCCTTGTGTTGGACTAACCCTAGGGAGTCATCACTAGTTGGACCAGTGATGGTAAGAGCTACCATGGAGAAGGTGCAGATCATCCAGGATCATATGAATACTGCATAGAGCAGACAGAAGTCGTATGTTGATAGGAGATGGAGACCTCTAGAGTTCGAGGATGGTGACCACGTCTTCCTACGGGTATCACCTCAATGAGTTTTATGGATATATTTTCGAGGCGGAAAGTTATATCTGCATTTCATCAGACCTTTTCAAGTCCTCCACAAAGTTGGTGAGGTGGCATACCACTTATCTCTTCAACCTCAGTTGCACCGGGTGCATGACGTCTTCAACGTATCCTATCTAAGTATATATGTGCATGACCCTTCCCACATCATCGACTAAGGAGAGCTGGATGTCAATGATGAGGTCACTTTTACAGAGGTTCTAGTAGAGATTAATGATCGACAGTAGCGGGTCCTACGTGGACGGTCGATACCTCTGGTGTGTGTTTTCTGTCAGCATGCGAACCTCCATCAGGGCACATGGGAGCAGGAGGCTCAGATGCATGATCAGTACCCCCACTTGTTTCCTTAGTTCAAGTTATAGCTTTTGAGGACATAAATCCCTGAGGTGGGGCGAATGTAATGACCTGGAATTTTCATGGAATTTTTTTTTCTTAAATACATTGAAATTTTACGAGTCTCTGAAAATTGACTGCGCGTGATTCTGAGGCCCAGTGTGCCCGGAATCAATTTCAAAAGTTTTGTTCGGGTACGTTCAGTAAACGTACGAGTGGGTTTTTATAACTTTTGAACCAGTGATCAAAATTGAAAACTGAGGGCACCGTTGAACTAGCAGCACCGATATTCACTTAAGGACAATTTCACCTCAATGACAGTGGGTCAGGAATAAAAGTTAGTTTTTGGGTTTTACGCCAAAGATTAAAATAAAAATAAATGTGTGTGACACTTTATTTTTATTTTACCAACAACCATGTTGATGTTGGGATGTAGGACCCATTAGAACTATAACATCCATGAGGAGGTTGCAAGTGGGGACCACCAGGGCATAACCTCTCATGGGAGGTTATGGTGGTGGGGACAACCACGCCTCAACCTCCCATGTGAGGTCAATGTGGTGGCGACCACCCAAGACCACTTAACCTTACATTTCGAATAATTGGGGTAGGGACCACCCGACCCCTATTAATGGGTGGAGAGTAAAACCACTCTACTCCCCTCATTAATGAGGGAGATCCCCCTGACCTCCTCTAAAATTTATGTTGCCAACACACCACCCTTAATACGCCAACCTACGTAATTAATTTCCCAAATTTGAATATTGAGACACCAATTAAATTGGGGAAATCATATCACTTTTGGCATTTGGATGAAATATTGGGGAGAGGAGAGCTTCGGAGAAATAGTGTTCTCCAATGAAGAACCTCATCTCCCAAGGAAGAATGAAGAACGCATTCTTCCAACGAAGAATTCCAACAATGATCTCCTTCGATCTTCTTCCCTGAACTCCTACCGACATGGAGCGTCTTCAATAAACAACGTGTGAGATCGAGATTTGATGTTTGTGGCAGACACAACGAACGATGAAAACTCCATCTTCTTCCTGCGACTCCATTGACAACCAACGATCAAGGTAGGGGGTTTATTTTTGTAATATTAATTTCCTTATTTTCTTCTTCAGTTGGAAAGGAATTGTTGCGGAGGTTGTGAAAATTGATGTTCCTCTTTCTTCTTACTTGATGATCCAAATGTTACCACCCTAAATGAGGAGGGTGTGGGATAAACCAACATGGCATGACCCCTCCGTCGTTACTGTTTGTGATGATATTCGGCATGGTGATGAAACAACGAGGAGATGAAGGCATCGAAGACAAAGGTCGCGCTTTCCACGGCCTTCGTGACCTATGCCACCCCCGCAGCATCTTGCACCACCGCCAGCCTTCCTGGCCGCCCGTCGGCCTGCCCGGCCACTCTCCGTCCTGCCCACCAGTATGCATGGCTACCTCATGGGCTGCCCGGCTGCCTCTCGGCCGCCCACCGGCCTGCTCGCTGGCCTGCCTTGCCACCTGACCTGCCTTCCGGCCACCCGTCCTGCCCGCCTGCCTCCTAGCCGCCCGCCGGCCTCGCGTCTGAATTGACACCATGGCTGCACCGGCCTCCTGGTTGAACCAATCCCATAGCCATGCTGGCCCATGGACCTCCTCGTGGATCCCTGTCTGAACTGGCCCCGTCCATGCCCTCCGGGCCGAGCCTCATCGAGTCACACCCTCACGGTGCTTTGGGCCAAACCGGCCTTGAGCTCGGGCCGAACCGCCCTTGCGGCCTGCTGGGCAGGCTGGGCGAAACCCAACAGGTCAGCCCGTCCAAAGTGCCTGGCTGGACCCAACTGGTCAAGCTAGGTCAACCCGAACCGGGTCGACCCAGACTATGTCGGGTCAGGTCGGTCAAACCGGGTCGGGCCGAACCCTTACCTACTATCGACCGTTTACTTTCTTTGAACATATATTTGGTTTTGGGCGTCCGTTTGACGAACCGTCAATGACACTAGATTTCTTGGACTGTGAAGATTTATTTCTGTATACCCAAATGGAGTTTTGGTTATAGTTGAGATAAATTCAGGTTGGATCGAGCACGAATCCAACCGGGCCCCAAGGACTAAAATGCCAATAACTCTCAGACCTGGCGTCTGATTGACGCACTGTCTCTCGCGTTGGGTTTCTTTTTGAAAGATTGGTCTTTTGGATACATAAACATGAGACTTCATGGCATTTTATGTAGAAAAACTTGCATTGAGGAGCAGACCCTATCAGAATCAAGCATTCTTTGGGCGGAACTTTGTGGATGGCTGCACTCTGACTACTGTTCCTGGATCCTACATGGTTTCGACAGCTCTGACTACTGTTTCTAGATCCTATGTGGGTTTGACATCTCTGACTACTGTTCTTGGATCCTGTGTGGGTTGGACAGCTCTGACTACTATTCTTGGATCTTGTGTGGGTTCGACAGCTCTGATTACTGTTCCTGGATCCTTTGTGGTTTCGACATCTCTTATTACTGTTCCTAGGTCCTGTGTGGGTTCAACAGCTCTGACTACTTTTCCAGGATCCAACGTGGGTTTGACAGAATAGATGATTTAGTGGCTACATCGAATCTTCTCTAACTCTCTACATGCAGTGTGAGATGATTCAGTGACATTTGTGTTTAACTCATGATTGAGATGGAATACTTGGTAACTTAGGTATATGTATGGGCATATAACTAAGTGCGGTTATATGTCAATTTCATACTTTGTTGTTTATCCTGGTTGAATTTTGTGAGACCTTGAGGGTCTTAGGGTCCCTAATGAGTATCGTTATACTCACCCCTGCACGGGTTCTACCCGAACCATATTGTGTTCGATGTAGACGACAGATAGTGATGATTGAGGCTCAGAGTTTCAGGACTAGATGGTACTTGGAGGTGGACCTTACGAAGAGTCAGTACATAGAGGATACTGACAAATGTGGACTGCTGAGGTTGTTATATGTACCTACTCATCAGGTGGGAATCCTAGAGGATGATCCAGTAAATGTTTTTCCATTCTTCAGTTGTACTTGTACTACCAGTTCCTTGTACTTTATAGTTGGGATTGTATTTCCGGCCCCTTTACTTTTCAGCACTCTTTTGTTATACAGTTCACCTAGTGTTTTGTATCTAGATGTGTGCATTTACAGATTATAAAGGAAATTCCTTCCATGTTTTTGGGAATTACGCCTTCGGTGCTAGTCACCAGCCCCTTGCCTATGGAAGGCGGGCTTGGGGTAGTCAGGACACGGGCCCCGGGGGACGTGTCGTGACAATAAAGCATAACCAAGTATAAAAATTGAATGTTATAAAAAAGAAATATATCTAATGTTAAAGTCCTATGAATCTCTTTTTATGCTCTAATGAATCCTGATATGAATTCTTATAATCACAATAATGTTTTCAGAGTTGTCGTGACTAGGTTATGAATTATGCACATCACATTTTCATACATACACATGCGCACTATGATTCATGTTTTTTGTAGAAAGCACATCTATCTTTTATAAAAATGGTATTTTGAATAAATGCCTGCAGGTATCCTCATAAAATACTAATGGTGTACCTTGAAATGTAATATCTTCATCTTGAGTTGATGTTTTATATTTTTTTTCAAGGTGGTTGTTTTATTTAAAATGAGGAAATTCCTTCAAATGGTTTAAAACCCCTTACTGGGAGTTTCTATGCTCACCCTACATTTTAATTTATGTTTTACAGGTTTTTAGTAATTTTTTCCCAAGCCTTAAGTACTCTTTGTGAAGACACCAAGTTGAAGCTTAGACTTGTTATGTTTTCATAAGAGGTACTTCAGAAGAATCTGATTTTCCAAGAACTTTAACCAAGACGATCCTCTGTATTGGGACAAGATGTGCAATGTTTTCTTATTGTAATCCTACTTTATGAAGAAAATTTCTCACCAAGTTTCAAGCACCGATTTCAGACTTCTAGGGTTGGGGTAGTGACAGTTGGTATAAGAATATTGGTTTAGTAAAACTCTAGAAAATTAGAGCATCCATAAATTACTTAATTTCATCATATCTTGAAAAAATATTTCTTAATATTTCAAATGGTTGATGAATCACACCTTATGTCTCTTCCAACAAAATTATTAGAGTCTATAGTGGGAAAGTCATGTGCAGAAAACTATGAGACGTTTGAAAATATCTTTTTATCATGAAAAACCGTCTACTGTGTATCCAATTCTCCTCATGTAATCCAACTTCACTGAGGAGCAGGCCTTGACTATATTTGTATGTTGCATGCCCAATTTCTATTCTATGCACAGAAATGAAAATTCCTCAAGGGTTTGTTTAATTGTTTTACCCTAGATAATAATGCTTCGTCTCGATAGGACTTCGAAGAGGCTGCACAAGGGGGTGACCTTTGAGCAACATATCTTTGCCCAAATATGACCTACGGTCTCCATGGTCAAGTTATGTACTCTGAATCTCTCAAGTATGAGCCTACTCATTTACATTATCGACATATAGTTCATGCTGATGTTTCCCAACTTCATACATGTCATTCCTTCCTCACCCTGAACTATAGATGTCCACACGGGTGTTATCCTAGTTGCCCATGTTTCACCTGGACCCAAGAGATCGAAATATTTAGAACCCTTCTTGGGGATTCGTTTAACTTGGAACCATGGAAATCACTAACACCGGTAGTACCTGTGAAAAGGCATCATGATGATTATGTAACACCTCAAGTTTACAAACTTTTATAAATGGATCATGTTATGTTTTATGCTTCTACAAAATTAATCTCTCTATTGTAATCTGGTTATGCTTTACTAAGTAAACCATGTGCCTTGTTTTCCAGATGGAAAACATGAGTTTATCGATCAACCTTTAATCACTTCCTACTGAATTGTTAGAATTCATAATCACCAAGACATGTTCAGAATACTACTACCCTTCTTCCAACCTATGCTTGTATTTCAAACATCTTTATAAAGTATCCCTTAGCCCGAACATCCTTCGGACCTACTAGGTAAATCATCATTTTTATCACCGCATAGAAATTGCACAACTAGCAGAGTACAAGCGGATAGGGGAGTACCATGAAGGTCTCTTCCATTACTTCACCTTGTCTGAAAACTACCTAGCCCTGATGAAGTTTCATGACGCTCACTTGGAGGGTGACACCCGAGCGAACTATCTATTCCAGGTCCTGAGTTTTAGTTTGTATGGGATGCATTATGAATTAGAACTATTCAAATGAGAGGTGGTCCGGGAGATTTATAGACAGGTATCTCACTCCCAAATCTCTAACCTTCACACATCTGATGCCACTCTTTGGAAGAAAGAATGCTTTATGCATAAGTTTGACCCTAACTGCTCATGGTATATATGGGCCAAGGAGATAGAGTAACTGGGAACAAACCCGGGGATCCACTTGGAAACATCAACGGATTATCCGAAATGGTGGACCTATAGGAGGGGTCCTCGAGCATAAATTCTCTCTAGTTTTTGGGTATTTTCTTACGGGTGTAATAGAATTGAGAGAGCACAATTATTTGAAGGAGTGGATGATGTGACACCCTAAACATAAATTTTTTTGTAATAATTGTTTTAATTATTACACTTGGTTGATTTTTTTTATATAAGCATTGCCCGCAAAATAAACACAAGACATGTCATTCATTCAAAACACTCGAAATGGATACATGGAAACAAGGCCAAAAGACAATAACTTACCAAAAATTCCTACAAGTAGGCCAATCACTATCACCGGTAGACCCCACATCACCACAAACAAGACAAGAAAGTAGCGGATTTCCTTTGTATCTTTCACAAATAATAACATTAGAACCAGAACCACAACAATTTTACTAAGCGCCAGATGGATGAAAAGAACCGTCTTCTGTGTCTCAGTGTTTGAAGATGGAATACCCTAATCGTGTTTTTATAAGACCTAAAATTCAACTGTTTCTATTTAGGTAACTATTGAGTTTACAACGGCTATAATTATAGCCATCGGGTATTGTAGTTGAATTGACTAAGAGTATTGAAAATTTTGAAGTCTTTCAAATATATGTTAATGTCATTAACTCTTATTTATATTTTATGATTTCAAAACTTAATGTTTCCAAATATTTATACATTCTGGTTTTGTAAATTGATATCATGTATGAAAAGTATAAATATTTCTTTTGAACTTAATAAGAAATGATTTTTTTATGTACAAAATGACCTTGAAATGTTTTAAGTGATAGAGTAATTTAAAATCCTATCGTTTAATATATTTATTTGAGCTTATCTTTTGGGAACATGACATTTCAAAATTATAATGTTTTGGTATATTTTTCCACTTTAATTAAAATAAAATAATGTATATTGTTTTTGAATTTGAAAACCTTTTTTTATGAATACTTTTATTAATTAAAAGTTATATAGTTTGATTTTTGTATTATAAACTTCCAAAGATATAAATCAACTTTTATGAAAGTAAATATATTCTGTATCTATTATTTTCATGATTGGGTTAATAAGAAAAAATATTATCTCAATTGTCAATCCCTTTATAGCTGGGCCGAGGGAGTTGGATCACACAAGGTGGCCAAGTCTAGCCCTCAACCAAAGCCAAGGCCAGCCGAGCATGGAAATGTGTACCCCAAAGGGCGCATGACATATCAGGAGTGCATGAGTGGGCCACCGCGTGCGTGAGACCGCGACGGAGCAGAGGAAGGCTGAGGCCTATGGGGGAGCAGAAGCTCGTGTGTAAGGCTCCCTTCTGTGTGTGTTGTGATTTCTGATGTGAGTATCAGAGCATTAGGGTTATAAAGAAGCCACGCGCATCTCCCCAATTCGATGTGGGAAGAGGTTTTTTTGGAGCAATGTGATCTAGGCCATTGGATTGTGTCACGTGTGATTAGGTCCGTCTATCTCAATCTGGGCCTCGACTCCTAGCAGCTGTGGTAAAACCTTCGCGTTTTTCTATGTTGTTCGATCAATATGAGATCTAATCACGGCCATTCAATCAGTTTTAAAATTCCCCGCCATGCCTCATCTTTCCGATCTTATTCAATAACTAATCTTGACCGTTCTTCTTTCATTAAACCCACAAAATCCTCCCAGCCGTCCAATCAAAACTCAAGCGATCTGAACCTTCTATTTCTTCCCCAATTTCTCTTCCACGTCATCTTCCCCATCATGCTCAAACCAGTGGCCACCCACTGGTTATTCCTCCTCCTTCTTCTTTATCTTATCCTCCTTCATGTATTACCCGCTATTTTATGTTCTCACAACCTTGACTTCTACTCGCAAGATCCTCCTCGATCCCCTTATTTTTTTCAGTTTTCTTTATTTGGTTTTGATATTAGTTTTCCACCAGCTTTATATATGCATATGTATTATAATCACTGTTTGTTTTTGAACTATCTCTTTAAGAAACATGTTGGGTCGTTTTATCTCAGTCATGTTTTATGTCTTTGTTTGTATTTTATTTATGATGCATTATATATATAATATATATGAATACCTCCTATATGAACCTAGTAATTTTTTCACCTGAAATTACTGGTTTTCTTGCTCTCAACGTGAAAACATTTCCTGCCCATCCTTCTTGCACACCTGAATTCAGGTAAGGGATCAACTTTTTCTATTTTCATTTTCATAAAACTAATTTATCCTTATGTATATCAGGGTCCATATGTATATATATATATACCATTTCATATCACTTCTAAATCATAACTCACGTTGGATTTTTCAAATGTGTTTTGAGTACACAAGACATGCAAGAGGTTTCATGCTTCAATTTTTTGTATGTGAACCCTACTTATCTAAGTTCTTTTCCTCATGGATATATGTATATGTATATAATTTCATCTTAACCCATTTAATAATTTCAAACCAAAAAAGTATGTATATTCATATATATATATATATATATATAACAATCCATTTCAGGTTTATGATATTTGAAGGGTGATCATTCATTTTTAAGTGTTGTTTTAAAAACAAAAAGCACATGCAATGGGTCTAGTTCCTCATGTTTTCTTTTTAATTATACCATTATTTATAATTCATGTATGTATGGTTATATAAATATATTACAACTGAGATTTCACAAAACCTATCCTATTTGAATTAAATCATGGTTATGAAGAATGCAACAATTGCAAGAATTTATTAAATCTTGTTCTGGGTTATACAGACCCCAAATACACACTTTGTGTATATATAAACATGTTTCCATAATTATCAAATACACATGAATACATATATGTATTTTGAACATGATTTATTAAGTAAATGGTTTTATGGTTTTCATGTTCAACCATAAATATACATTCATGCACGAGCTCACATGTTTAAATATTTTATTTATGCATGAACACTTCATAGAAAATAATCCATACTTTGTATACCAATTGTTACACAACAATGCCTTTGGTCATTTAAGCTTATGTTTTAATCTTTTATATGACCTTTAACATTTCATGGATTAAATGAGTATCTCAAAGTCAAAACATATCAACATGGTTTAGAAAAGGCCAAATTCTTAAGGGTTTAAATGCAAGAGTAGATATTTTATGTGACAACCCATTATTTTTTGTGCACCAATTATTATTACTTATGCAAGAATTTGTTTTTGTTCATGTACATCACTGTTTAATATGAAGCCAAAAAGTCTAGTTCTTTTTACATGATCATTTCTAGTTATGAACATGTATGAAAAGAAGAAATTATGGACTAAGAATGTAAGTTTTCTGTGTAACATGAACACTATGAGGATTAGACCATTATAAGAAATATGAGGAATGTATTGGACTAAAAATTATGTGAAGGGTGCACCCAAAATTATACAGCGCTCCAATGTATTGGGTAAAGTAGTGAAGTCTCATGAGTTAAGTGAAATGATGTGTGAACATGATGCAAGCTTTGTTCACAACTATGTGTGGTAGTTAACCACAATTATGTTTGGTTTTTACCTGTACGGTCTTGGATCAAGTCCTTGACAAAGTCTTGAATTATAAATTTCCTCATTATGTAATAGTAAATGATCAACCAAGGAATTGTGAGTCCTTAGCTATGAATATTTTAGGATAATTGAAATGAAATCATAAGGCATAAAAATGTATACAAATATAAATTTATACAATGGAAACATATCTAATGTTAAAGTCTTATAAATCTCTTTTTATGCTCTAATGAATCCTAATATGAATGCTTATAATCACAAAAATGTTTTCAGTGTTGGATTGACTATGTTATGAATTATGCACATCACATTTTCTTACATACACATGCACACTCTGATTCATGTTTTCTATAGAAATCACAACTATATTTTATGACAATGGTCTTTTGGGAAAATGTCTCCAAGTAACCTTAGAAAATATTGACGGTGTACCTCGAAATGTAATATCTTCCCCTTGAGGAAATTTTTTATATTTTTTTTCAAGGTGGTTGTTTTTTTAATGAGGAGTTTCCTTAAAATGTATTATAACACCTTACTGGGCATTTTTATGCTCACCCTGCATTTTAATTTATGTTTTCAAAAGAAGTGCTTCAGCAACATCTGATTTTCCAAGAACCTAAACCGAGACGATCCTATGTATTGGGACATGATGTGCTAATTTTTCTTTTTGTAATCCTATTTTAGGAATAAAATTTCACAACATTTTTCAGGCACTGATTTCAGACTTCTAGGGCCAGGGTCATGACATCTCCACTATTCCACACTCTATTAATTAGGTAATAGTCTCCCAAAAAACACACCCTAGTCCCTCTATACTAGTCAGCGCCATCTACCATATAAGGAGCCATGATTGAGGGAATGTGTCCAACTAGTCTTGGGGTACCTTGAGTGGAATTCGTGTTTTGGATTTCACACATTTTTTACCCATGTGTTAGAATTTTGAGAATATATTTATACCCAATTTATTATGTTAATGGTGATAGATAGTTCACACTAACATTTTTCTCAAACTATTGGTGCATCATCCTATTTTAGCATAATCAAATGTAGTTATGTGTCAGTATCAAGGTGATAACTGATTTCTCAATGGGGAATATGGTGAATTAATTTGATCTAATATATTAATTTTAACTAGTAAAATCATTCACATATATAATGGTTTTTATTATGGAAACATTTAGTGGGGGTAATATTGAGTGTTATGCTAACACCCTATCATGGAATTTTGATGAAAAAATAGACCTTGTGTTTGAAAAATTGGTTTGGGAAATGTCTTAGGTTTTGGTTATTGAGGTAGGAGAGATCAGTGGGGTTGTGGATATAATTTCTAGGTAGGTTTGAGGATATTTTCAGACTCTATTTTTTATTTTTCATTTTATCCTATACTATTTATGATCAGACCTTTAGGTGATCTGGGTTAATATATGACTTTGTGAAATGCATGTACTCATTTGGCTATAATATGGTGATTTAGTTTCTTTATTTTTTTATGATACTTATCTTATACTAATATGTTACTCCTTTTAAATATGATTTAGATAAAAAAGTTTTTGATCATATCAAGGGTGTAGTTTCCAAAATATACATTCATTAACCCTCTATCCAAGTCAAAGACCTCATGTGTATGGAGATGTGTGATGAAAGTTATGTAGTTACACTGCTCTATTACTATTCAGGTATCCTAGAATAAGACATTACACCTATGATGCTTTATCACTTATGCCTTCACACTACAATAACCTTTATGAAATAAGAATTTGAATACTCGCTTAATAAGTTATTTACTCTTTTTAAGAAAGAATCAAACTTCATTTAAGATAAACATGGATCCTGAAAAAAGTTGATATTGCACATAGGATCTCATCGAGCCTCAATAATTGAATGTTATTATCCAGTAGACTATAATTGTCCATACATTTTATTGAGATTTTCGAAATCATATTTAATATTTTTTGGGTGTATATAGTATCATAAATGGTATACTTACATTATGATATTTTTTATATTTTATTTTTCATGTTTTTATTTAGGTGACTATTTCATTTTTTAGGTTTATTTCGATTATATTATGTATATAAATATTTTAATTATCCATTTGATTTTATTGAATAATAACAAAAAAGTTGTCCCATAGAAAGTGAAAATGTGATCATGAATCCCTTAATTTTTAATGTAAAACATATTAACATGGGATACACTAATGTATCATCTTGGATAGAGATCCGATAAAATAGTGCCATGAGCTAGTGGGTCCTAGGGCCTCAAGCATGCCACCTCATATACCCGAGGTTGTTGACTTGCAGTGATGGTCCAACATGGTATGGTCAGGAGACGTTACCCTCATATCAGAGTGGCATAATGAATATAATAAACAGATAGTAATAGAGAAGGAAAGATATAACAGATGACATAGGAGAAGAAAATATAATAGGAAAAATCATAAGCATAAAAAACCATTAAAATTAACTAATAATATAAATCCATTTGTTGAATCCAATAAAAAATGATTTCATGGAATGTTGATGTACAAAAAAGGGAAAACAAGGATTACTAGGAATATGAATATATATCATGAAACAAAGAGACACAAAAATACCAAAATACATCTCCTCTAGCATCATGAAAAAATTCTATGTCCTCTTATCCAACACTCTATTCTATAAGTAAAACTAAACTAGAATATTTAATATGGCACTTTCCCTTATCCACATATACAGACATGAAGTCTACTCAGGTACCAATGTTGGCCTAAGTAGGGTATGATATAAACACAGTATGCCACCACCAATTGTTTCTAGAATAATACATCCATTTCATATTAAATAGAAATGTCCATTCATATAAAATAATAAAAATTATAGAATATAGATACTAGTTGACTCAGCTTCCAATAGGAAACCTGGAATACTTTACCTACTTCAATATAATTTGAAATGTGTTTCATCAGTAACCATGTTTATAAATATATAAATATATATATAATTAATCATATATAATATGTATACTTGTATATGATCAAGATATGTGAGGAAATATGTAGGAATATACATGGATACTAGGTGATATCTGGACTCATGTGTAACTCAGTTGTCCATAACTAGTCTAATGAGTTATAGGCTCCCACAAAATGGTAAAATCTATAAATCTCATTTGAATGTGAGACTTCTTTCTAGTCATGTGAGATAGTGGGTGATTAATCAATCCCAACACCTGGAGTAATAGAATGTGGAGCTCCATTCCCATTGACCAGATAAAAGTGTAATGGTGTGATACATTATTCCCATCACCCAACATATGAGAGCACAAAACACCATTCTAAACAAAACCCTTTACCATTTTCAATATCTAATAACCATGGAATACTAATAATAATTTATATCATGATGTGTTACCTCTAAAACATTATAATAATTTAAAAAAATAAATTATGGTGAAAAATTCATCTATTATAAGTTAATAATTAAATAACCCATGTTTTGGCCTTTCCACCAACTTCCATTTAATTAAATCACGGAATTTAATTAATTAATCAAAGAAAATATAATTTCATTCCATGTTAAACACTTATAAGGTTTTTTTTCAAATCAACATTTACATGAAGGGGGTAAATTCCTTTAACACACCAAATGGACTGGTTTCCAGGAGCTAGAAAAAAATAAAAATTATGGGTATATCACATCATTGTTTAATTAATATTTGAAAAAAAAATACATTGTAAGGCATCATATAGATGTTTCCAGCATGTTAAATGAAGAAAATTCTATAAAAACCTTGACTTTTAGAAATAATTTTTATTCCACCAACCATAGGTCCTTAGACAACCACTCATCCAGGATCAGCCTTTGATTCAAATAAGAATGGAAGAAAACTCCTAAATAGAAGAATTCATTGAAAATAAGGAAATTGATGTCACACCAAAATATCACAAGATATTGGGAGATAAAACATGATAAAAAGTAAGAGGATTAGGTAGATTACTATTTCATATCCAATATGTCTGAAGGGGATCAAAATAGAGTTTATACAGAGGAGGAATCGAGAAGAATAACCTAGGATTGGATGAGCTCTCCTTTGAGAAGAAATGGGTTGTTTTCTGTTGAAAATGGTAAAGAAAAAGGAGGGTTCTGATTTAAGTTCATTAAGGGAAAAATTTAAAAAAACCCCTCAAAAACAAGTTCACATGGTTTTACCACACAGTTGGCCCAGCCATTTGTCAACCATGATTATTCTACAATCCCAGAACCCCATTCTCATAGGCTAGGTGCCTAGTTTGACTAACCATGTGAAATACATGTGAAAAGAAATCATTTAATGTCTATGAAATTTTTCATGGTAATGCGATCTGGATCGTATGGCTACAAAAAAAATGCAACCTCTCTTGTGTACTAGGTACCTCACATGGTTGAGTCACATGGTTAGCACTAACCATGTGCCAACCATGCAGATCCCTCTTTTTGTCCAATTTCTAGATTAATGTGCTCTAAACATGCCTTGGATGCTCCCAAAACCTTCCATAGGTTATAGATCATGTTTACCAATATAAAACAAAGGATTTGAACTAAAAAACAAGTAATTTATTCAAGTATATTTTGGTTCTTACGACCTCCCCACCTTAATGAAATATGTCCTCAAGTTGGCCCTACAGGGATATAGAGGGATCATAAAAGAAATCATCTAGCCACTAGGATCTTATATTAGCTTTCCACACCCATTTCTCATCATGTAATCAATAATTCCACAACAACACCCATAACAATGAAAATGAACTCTGTTGATATTCATCACATTGTGATCCATGATATACAATGTCTACTCCTCTAAGGAAGTATCAACATCGAACTCAACCTCATCAAGATGTAAAACATTTAATGTTTTTTGATAATACTGGAGAATCTCAAACATGTGAAAAACATCATTCCTAGACTGGAATTTTTAAGGAACTTTTATCTAATAATCCACTAACCCAATTATTTTTAAAATATCAAAGTGTTCAACAAATCAAAATGGAATCTTACCATACCTTTAAATGCATTTATAGACCTACCTATGTGAAACTCAGAATAAAACTTGATCCCCAACTAGGAACTCAATAGGCCTTCAAAGTCAGTTGGTAGATGACTGCTTCCTGGACATAGCTATCAACATGTGACTCTTGATCAATAGGACTGAATTTGAAGTTTCCTAAAAAAGGCATTGTCCAAAAAAAATCCACACATACCTCTAAATATTATATAGGTTATTGACATGGCATAGAATATAAGGCTTCATAAGGATTTATCTGGAAGGTAGCCTAAAACTGCTACTATTAGTGAACTCGACTAGGGGTATATGTTTCTCCCCGGAACCCACAAATTCAAGGACACATGGATGAAACATATCCTCCAACACATGAATTGTACTCTCTGTATGTCTATTTTTTATGGTGATAGGTCATTCTTAAAAGCACCTATGTAACCCAGGCCTTCTATAACCCTTTCCTGAACAATGATTTTAAATGATGATCCATGTCAAATACAATATATCATGGAGCTCCATTAATTTTTATAACCACGTTAATGTATAGACTTTATATCTCATCTTTTAAAAAAGTATCTTGAATAGGTATGAAATGTGGGACTTTATTCAACTGGTCTAAAACAATCCAAACTATTTTATTTAAACTAGGAGATATAGGTAAACTAGTCATGAATACAATAGAGATATTTTCCCATTTCCACTTGAGAAAGTATAATTGAAATAAAAGTCCTACTCGTTGTAGGTGTTCTAGCTTCACCTACTAATATGTGGAATACTGAGTGATAAAACTGTCTATCTCCCATTTCATAGTATACCACCAAAACAAGAGACATAATACTGGATACATTTTGGTAACACCATGATGTAATGCCCAAACCAAGGCATGATATTCTGGCATTAACTCCTCTCAGATGACTGTTGGGACCCAAACATTCCCATGAATTTATAATGTCTTGTCCTAACAGAAAATTCACTTTTTTATTATCAAAACACTTTTAGATAAAAATGTTATAAACCACAAGGTTCAAGTAGACAAAGCATTAAGAAAAACCTACTAATTATTTATGACAACTTAAGTCTATTGGAACTATTCACCTAAAATAGATTCTAGGAAATATTGGTTACCTATAGATATGGATCATCCTTTATAGGGTCTTCAAAGTGATACAATGACTTGTACCATGTTTTCATGTAATCTTCTCTTCTCATAATTTTTTTATGAATCCTATAGTCGTTATTAGGTTCTATTTATCAATCCATGAACTCTTCTCCTTATATTTGTCCACTAAAATACATCTCTCCATCATCCTATCAGCTTCTTCATGTATTGATCCCAATAAATTCCTCCACCATTTCTTCATTTGAATGAACAATCAACTCTAAGTCCATAACCCCCTATGCGCCTGACAGAATTGGATTACATGCCTCTAATGGGTCTCATGCTTCTCCATGCAGATCTTCTAGCCTCTCACTAATAGAAATATCCTCCACCATAGGGCCATCCCGAAACTGGATGGGGTCTCCAGTCACTCCACTAGGAAGCACATTTTCCATGGAAACTCCACCTCCGGGTTCTTTCACATTGGAAATGTAGACCCTATCATTTTCATTGGCCCTCAAATTAGACAAAAATAATATCACCAATGGTTTTGGGAGGAATGAATAAAATTTACAACCTTTATATTTCTTCCCTTTATCAAGGATGCAGTTCCCTAAGTCCTTGTCTCCCTTACTACCTTTATTCCACCTTAGGATATGAATCCCTCTATGGATTTATCTCCCTGAACAAACATAAGAAAGGTATCCATACTATTCATCACATGACTTAGCATCAGACCAGCCTTTTCCAGCTTCTATGAATTCAACCTGCTCACTTTGATCTAAGACCAGCTCACTGACATCCAGCCTATTGAATTGATTAAAAGTATTTAAACTAAATGAAATCTTACTTGGGGTAGAACCTTTTGTAACCTTTTCTCAACCATTTGGGATAGGTAAATGATTCATCCAGCCCTTACACCCAATTAAACTAGCCTTGTCAACTTCTTGTCTTACCCCTTCAGGGAAGTCTCCACTACAAGACCGCACCACCTCTGCATAGGAACCTAGAGTCACAAAATTAGTTCCCCATATCTTCCAGATAGTCTGATTAAATGGATTTATAATGAATATACTACTAACACCAACCACCTCATAAGATACTCCCCCTCAAGACTAGGACCTCGGTATCTATGATTTACCTTATTCTCACCCATTTTGGAAGGGTAGTGGTCACTTCTAAAGCTTATATAATATTCTAATCAGGATCCAAATAAACCACATAAAGAATCTCTAAAAATAAGTCCATAAGCATCCAATCCCCACTTGCCTCATGAACCGCCTATGTATAAGTCTCTTGAATTAGAGAGTTGGCTACTACATTACCTTTCCCATGTGTATAGGGCGCCTTAAAATTGATGGATTGTAGGTACTCAATCTATCTTCATGGTATGCGATTCAGATCACTCTTTGTAAACATGTACTAGAGTACTTTGTTATCTGTAAATACCATAATGTTTTCCCCATGCAAATAAGGTCTTCAATTGCATAAATCATGAACAGTAACTACTAGTTCAAGCCTTTCATGACAGATTTCTACTCATAAGAACTCTACTAATGAGACCCATACATTATAACTCGCTTATATTGCATTAGAATAGCTCCCATCCAAATACCTGAGGTGTCACAAAAAAACATGTAGCTCATTCCTAGCACTAGTAGAATCAGGATTGATGCTGAATTGAATCATCCCTTCAACTCCCAAAAGGAAACTTCACACTCTTCTGACCATACGAATTTTACACACATCGTAGTCAAGATTGTAAGAGGCACTACTGAGCATGAAAAATCTTAGATAAAGTGTCTATAATACATGGGTATCCCTTAAAAATTCTTATCTAAAATATGTTCCCAGGATACTCCTAGAAAAATACATATCTCACCTTTTCTGGGTCCACTAATACTCTTGACTCCAATATTATGAGACCCCATAAGTTAAATTTTTTTATCCAAAGGAGGTATTTGATGATCCTAGAATAAGGATAGTGCTCTCTCGGTATTTAGAATGATCTAATGTTGGTTGTAATGGTCATGTTGATATATATGATACCCTAACTTTTTTTCACAAATACTATAACGAATGCATCAATATACATGTGGAAAACATTATTCATTAGATCCATGAAAATATAAGTCACATTCATGAGGAATAATACCATTACAACATACTCATAAAGACCATAGCTTCTTAAGAAATCAGTATGAGTTATTTCTGAAGACCTGACATGTGTATACTGATAGCCTGACCTCAAATCAATCTTTGAGAATAACCTCTCTTATAAAATTTGATCTAAGACATCGTCTATTCGATCCAGTGGATACAAGTCCATAACCATAAGATGGTTTAATTTTTTTTAATACACACAAATTGTGTCGGAAACATGTATATCCTTAAAAAAATAAATTATTAATACCATAATGACAGACTAGGTCAGATAAAAAATTTATCTTATAGGCCTTCTAAGTACTTTTTGAGCTCTAGAAGCTCTATGGGTTCTATCTTGTAAGAAGGAATGGACAATGGTGCTACTCCTAGCACTAGATCAATTTTTAATTACACCTCTCTCTACATTGGTATCCTAGAAAATTTATTAGGTAATGTATCCCTAAAACAATAAAACATAAGAGAAAAAATATCAGGTTGTGACCCTTGATCATCTAAGAAAAGAAATGAATTTTTTTTGACACTTTCCCCAAACCCTGATGCTCTGATCCACCTCGAGATTAATTTATATCCCACTCATCCCTATGGATATGTCTATCTACCTATAGTGATGTAAATGTCACCCTACGGTGATAAAAAACAATATGGTGTTGATAGGGAACTAACATGTTCATCCTAAAAATTACATCAGACTCTTTCATGTTGAGAATGAAAAGATTCCATATAAAGATATTTTAACCTATCTTAAGGGAACAATCCTTTCATTAGTGAATTCTCTATAACTGAATACCCAATTGGGTATCAAGATTCGTCACACCATAAAGGTAATTTATTTTGAGGCCCAAATACTCGAGGATTTAATCCGATATAAAATAGTGTGACATGCCTATGTGAAATAAATAAGACACTAAGTTAGAGGCTACATTAACTTTACCTCAAATAGTATATGTTCTAGAACTCTTTTATTTAGGAAAAGGATACAATTCATGTAACAGACTTGTACCATGTCTTGGAGTCGTAAGCTGACTACCCTAAGAAGGCCCTCTCAGCTAGAATTTTAACTCCTATGTCCAATTACCTCTTCCTTGACTGGAACCTTGACCTAACCAGCTGGTGATATTCTAGGTTCCTTCTTTGAGAGACACTATTGGCCCTACTCCAAAATATAAGGTAGGTGTAAATATTCTATTTCTAGTGACTGATGTAATAGTACTACATAATCACTATATATGAGGAATCCTTCCACAACCCATACATTAAACTGGATCTCACATACAATGGGGTTTTTTGTGACTAAGCTTCCCACACTTGTGACATATATGGAAGTTGTCACCCTATGTTTCTCGACTAATACTACCCCTGTTAGAAATCTAAAATCCTCACATCTTTCTGTTATGAGAATGATTGCTAGGTCTGCGTGTTAAACTACCCTAGAGAACACCTTAATCTTCCCTTAAATTCCCCTTAGTAATGATGTATTGGTTGAATATCTTTGAAAATTTTTTTAGTAAAAAAATGAACTATGAATAGATGGCATATAACAACCCATCCTTGAATTTCCATTCATTCATGAGATCTTCACCATATAAATTCTGAGTGGAATAATGCAGCTCAGTAAAATGAGTAGAATACTCTATGAAAGCCTTAAAAACCTATTTTAGTTTCATGAAATCTCTATCTTGGATATCCCTTAATGTATGTGGAGATAGTTAATTGTATAAGACCAACTATAAATCCCACTAGATCATGTCCTGATGTCGTTTTTCAGTGTAATAACATCCTGCCATCACTTGGAAGAACCACATAGTATATAAGAAGTGAGTTTGTAATTCCTATCTAGAAGAATCTCAAGATGCTCAATGCTAGAAATAATAGACTTTATCCATGAATGTATAGCATGTGGTTTTCCATCCCCCAAGAAAGGTGGGTGGATGCAGCTACAAAAACACTTAAGTAAAATCTTCCATAGTTTGGGTATGTCGAGAAACACCTTGAATATACTAAATATTATGAATAAATACCTCTCAAAACTAGGTTTTCATGCCCATATTAGGAAAATCATGCAGTACCACAGGTTTTACTACAGGAGGTATCACTGGCGGCTCAAGGCCTACCACCTCCAATTCATGGTCCCCACCACCTTCCTGGAGTATAACTAAAGTATATCACATTGTAATGATTCTAAAATGTCAAATTAATTACCAATAAATGAATTTGTAGTAGAAAAGGTCACAGATAAACAATAGGATAGATATACAACCATCAAATAGAAAAGACTGCACATATCTAACTACTATTAAATCCTGGACTAGGTTGAATGGAAGACCATAATAAGACATAATAACATGATATGCTCCCCCAACTACCAACTACTTGGTCGAGTTCAACTCTAATCCTCATATAACATAGTCGAGGTTCCAATATATGGAGTTAAAATTGAATGGTATAGAGGAAAACAAAAATTACATTGCAATTATAATCTCATTTAGTGCTAATCATTTCATTTAGAGGATTAAATTTTGTTTAATTTCTCACTCTTATATATATATAACATGGTCTTGTTAAATAATTCACTATTAAAAATTTATAAAATTCATGATACTTATGAATTTCAATTGGCATTGTTTTTTAACTGTAACTTGGCCTTTACATACTGTATTTGGATGTAACATGTCATAAGAAATGATTTGATTACATAAATCACCTTAAATCATTTATAGGATTACCTTCTTCATAAATCACCTTTTTCATTCATGTAATATGATTATCTAATGTTTTTTCAATCCATAGAACCAGTATGTCTCGAACCCACAACCTGGTATAATTGTTTAATTAAAGTCTCATCCCCTGTATGTGTAAGAAAACTACGTTTAGATTGATGTAGACACTTTAATAAATCCGATTATATTATCCTAATAATAAGTATTATCACATTTCTATATATAAGAATCATGTTAGTAAACTATATGCAATAAGAAAATACACATAGAATGTAGAAATGTCATTGATAAATTCCTGGAATATCAATACTAATGCACCTTTAATGATGCTTGGGATTATAATTCATTTCCTTAACAGGCCAAGTAAAAATTAAATCCATAACAAATAATATAATATCAATAATAATAATGTCACAAAACATGTGTGTCACCCAATGGTGAAGTCGTATCAATTGAAACAGGTAAAAACAAGAACAATAATTACTCATCCCATATAATTTGGGTTTCCCCTGTACATGGGTTAGCTACTCTTAGTAAATAAGCTCATTACCAAATTCCATTACATCCTTGTCTCATCTCTAATACCCAAATTGTTAAGAAAATAAGAAAAACATTCTTTAATACCACATTGTAACATCCAAACCCCGGATTCACTAAAACGTTTCACCGAGATGATAAGTCACATTGCCTCAAGAATGCATCTTGTATACAAGATGATTCAAAATAATAATGTGGGTCATATATGGTATTGTGGGGAGACTATTCCCTCATATATTTGTGGCCAAAAGAATATAATATATAGGCAAAAATAGTGGAATCATGATATAATAAATTTCATGTAAGAATAAAACACAATAATTGATAGTTAATGCATAAATAACCAATAACTATAGGTAATAATCAAAATACATAGGCTAAATATAATAAAAAATGATGTAATGAAATTTTGATATATAAAAATGGGAAACATGGGATATAGGTAATAGTAATATGCATCTTTATGTACTAGAATACCGAAAAACCAGAAGACATATCAACTAGAATCACAATCATATGCTTGATCCTTTACTCCCATGCTTTATGAAATAAGTAAAATTAATTAAGCATATATAACAAGGTGTTTTATCATATCCACATCTGCAGACATAAAGTCTACTAGGGTACCCAAGGCGGCCCGAGTAGGGCATAAGATAAATTCAGTAGGCCACCCCCAATGGTGTCTAGAATAATCCAACCAATGTACATGCACATTAGTGTGAATACATAAAGTATAATAACAAATGATAAAAAAAATATTGGTCGAATTATGTACCAATATGATAGATGGATGAATTTACCTACTTCTACATAATTCAGAATGTTTCTGATATGTAACAACATATATCTATATATAAATACATATAAGTTATTATATATAATTTGTATACATATATATGCACTAGATATATGAGAATATATATATGAATATATGTTGATACTAGGTGGTATCTAGACCGGGTGTACAACTCAGGTGTCTAAAATAATACTATGAACTACTAGATCTATAAAAAAGGGTAAAATCCAAAAATCTCATATGAATGTGAATCATAATTCCCATCACTTGATATGGTGGGGTGACTTGTCATGACCAGCACCCGAAGTAAAGGAATGGGGAGCATCATGCCAATAATCTAGATAAAAGTAAAATGGTATGAGAGGTCATGCCCATCATCCAATATAGGAGAGTGTGAAGCACCATGATAAACAGAACCCTTAACCATTGTTCAACATTTAATAACCATGGAATACTAATATTAATAAAAATCAAGAGGGGTTACATCTAAATCTTTATAATAATTTAACATAATTTGTCTTAGTGTGAACACTTCATATAACCCACACTTATAATTATATAACATGTGGTGTGGAAAATACACCCACTTATATTTAATTACCTCAATCCATTTAATTAATTAATCTAGTAAATTCCAATTTCATGTCAATCCAAAAACATAGAAGGTGTTTTGGTCAAATCAACATTTAGATGAAAGAGGGAAATTACTTTAACACACTCAAGGGGTGGTTTCTAGTAGTTATGACACCTCTAGAAATTTAATATTAATCCATGGCTATATCACATTATTTTTTAAATAATTTAAGAAAGAAAGATACATTGTAAGGCATCGTGTGTAAATGTTTGGCGTGTGTAATGACTGGTACACTATGAAAGTATCTCAAATTTTTGGAAAAATTTTTATACCATCTAGATGAGGTCTATAGATGACCATTAATCTTTTCCTGGGAATTGATTCAATGAATAATTGATGAAATTGACAAAATAGGCAAATTATTAGAAAATAGAGAAAATTAGATCAAACCAAAATAGTGACTAAGAAGGGGAGATAAATAATGATAAGAAGAAAGAGGAATATGAATCTTACTATTGGGGGTCCGATGGTTCTGATGGTGATGAAAATAGAGTCTATATGGAGTATGAATCGAGAATCTCAACCTATGATTGGAAGAGCTATCTTAGGAGAAGAAATGGGTTGTTATCTATAGAAAATCAGAAAGAGATAAAAGGGTGAATATTTAAGATCATTAAGGGAAAAATAATAAAATAGCCCTAATAAATTAGGCTGTATGATTTGGACCCATGGTTAGCCAAAAAATACACTAACCCTACTTACTCCACTATCTAATAACCCCATTTTCAGAATCTAGGTGCACGTTTTGAAAAACAGTGCACAATCCCTGAAAAAATCCATTGTCTCATGTATGAGACATTTTACACAGTTTTTCGGCCTGAATTACATGGTTGAATACCAAATGTCTGGCTTCCCTTGTGCATTGGGTACCTTTCATAATTGAGTCACACAGTTATCACTAATTTTTCACTAACCATGCATCCCACAATGATAGTCCAATTTACGAATCTATGGGCTTGGAACAAGCCACAAACGCTCTTAAAACCTTTCTTTGGCCATAAAAAACATTTACCAAGATAAACCAAAGTATTTGATCCAAAAAAATGATTTGTACCTTCCTGAAAATATGGGTCATTAACCTGGAATAATGTTTTTTCTTATAACATATATATTTTTGGTACATTAATTGAAAAAATTAAATTATCATCCATCATGATATTTAATTCCCAATTAATGGAAGACACTTTAGGGTAATTATAACAAGGCACTATGAATGTATAAACATGATGAAAATAATTTATTGGTTATTTTCCCAACTACTTCTCCTATATAATCTTCATTTTTTTCTATAACAATTTTTTTTATTTTTGAAAACATCAACAAAATATCCAAACCAAGAAAACAGTCATGGATTGTAAATAAAATTTGTGATTTAGATAAAAGATCAATTTTAACTATTTGTAATTTAATGAATATCAATTATACATTCTATATTCCTATAATTACTCAAATTATTTTTATATTATTATAACTCTAATTATGTTAAAATTATGAGACAAATAATAAAAACTAAGAAAAAAGTTTAGTTTGTTGTGAAAATTTTGGACAAAATCAATCAATTATAAGAAAAAACATTTCCCTGTTATATGTAATGTTATCATACTAACCCAAATTTATTTTTCATATAAATTCATTTTTCTAATCCTCAAACACATGTATGAAGAATTTACATTAAATACACAAGCACTAATTTTCTTATAATTATATAACAATGACTGTAGATTGTTTTCTTATAAAAAATAACCATATGTGAAATTATAAATAATTAATAAAAAATTGTGAATAAATCAATTTAATTGAATTATAAATCATTTATAGTATAATAATATGTTAATTTTTCTCAAAACCGTGTATATTAGGAAACAAATTAATTGAATTTGGAAAAAATAGACTTTATTAAAATTTTCAACTATATGAATTAGGTTGTGTCCTACCAATTTTTTATTTTTGTGTTTTTGAAATTCATAGTGTGATTTCTTAATTTCTAATATGAGGAAAAGAATTCAAATTTTATTGGTCTTAAAATTAATTTTTAGGCATCCAAATGGGATGGGGATGAAATTTTTGTCCTTAGGTGGAATTTAGGGAAATTTTTAATGTGATAAAAATTTTCTAAAATATTTAAATAATTGTGATTGTTTATTTATGTATGTAATTATTTATTAATTATTTAAATAATATAATTATATGATTCTATATTGTGAAAATTGAATATTAATAATATATGAATTATTTATAATGTTTATCGGGTTAAGGAGATTTGGTTCAATTAATAGTCTAATGATAGGATTTGATTTTTAAATCAATATTTCTACTTGAGAGATGTTGTAGAGATTAATGGGATATTAAAGTATAAATTTTAATGTATTTTATCTTAATTTTTTCATTTTTATTATTTCTTCCACCAATAATATTTTTCACTTTTGTCTCTAGATAACTTCATAGATCTTTATATAATAGAAAATAAAGGAAGGTAAGAGAACCATGGTAGTAGAAACTTAGTGGGTTATGGTTGGGGATAATTGAACATCCGAGAAATTGAGGAGTGTGAATTGATATTCTCATATACATTAATATTCATGAATTTATATTGCACATTATTCCTGATTGGTGGATGATTCATGATAACCCAGGATAATTATTACAATTCCAAGTATGAAATGATATTTTATTCAAAAATATGTTTTGTTTGAAAATTTATTCAAAGTTTATATATATTAAACTATTTTCATGGAATAATTTGGTATGATTTCAAATAAGTATGAAAATAAAAAATAATTCTATATTTTCATATAAATTTTTTTCTAGAATTTATTTTGGAAATTTATTATTTTTAGTAATGGAAAATTTAAATTATTTTTAAATATTTTTTAAGCATGATTTGGTTTCTTAAGTCCATATCTATCTATGTGGTGGAAACATAGATTGTTTGACAATTTCAATATTATCATATTGAATGAGATATGTTTCATGAATAATTTTAGAAGTTTCCCAAGATGATAGTTCTCTATTGGATGATGAAATAATGAATTGAATCATGCAAAATGGTATGGGGTACAATTCGCTATATGGTGTTGAAAGACATATATCTAGTGAATTACATAGGGGTTTTTTATTTTCTACATGGTTTATTCAAAAAAATTCACAGGTTTTACCTCAATCAAAATTGATTCCATTATACTAGAATTCATTCAATTCCCCATTCTCCTCTACCCATGAAGGGGTATAATCAATCTTGTGGGGAAAGAAATGTATTTTGATGAATTTTGAATTTCTCTTAAATACATAGATACAACAATCTTATGTGCTAACATACTGGTATGATTATCTTGGGTGTGGGGAGTACAGAGATACTATAACAAAATAGGATTTTTAATATAAAATGATTAAATATGAGATCGAGAAACTGATAAATACATTGGATATGTATAATGTCTAGTGATATAATATTTAACTTCCTAAATCCTATTTAGTATGGGTCCTAGGTTAGAGGATAATGTATTTATATGAAATTTTAGTTGAATTTCTAATATTACTATTTTATATGATTTAGATGAGAGTTTAATACAAATACTTGTAAGATTTATATACACATTTACTCAGATTTACGTACATATATAATAGTATATGGGGGTATTTAATGGGATGTGGGTGTTTGAATCTATGTTCAATTATTAATGGTGATGACGATTATTACATTTATAACATATAATGTATGAAAATTATATATGGTAATGATTAATCAATTTATGGTGGTGAGGTCTTATAAATAAAAAATAGCTAATACAAAGGCCTCATAGGTGTACACCTACATAGAAGAAATATTATTATAGTGGTAGGTTGTGTTGAGGGTGTACTCATGAACAAATAGCTAGTAACACAAATGTTCCCATTGGTGGTCATATACCTATAAAATTCTAAATTTAGTGATATCTAAAATAGTGGGAAAAATATTAGATATATCATACACATATGTTTCTATAGAAGGAAAATTACTTGATTAAATATTATATTGAGGTCCTTGTAAGTGGATAGTTGCATAGACATCAACTAAATTTTAAGATGCGAGATTGTTTTTTGTGAAATTAATATGAAATTTTATGCTCTACTGAGTGAAATTTCTATGAGGACTATAAAAATAGTTGGTAAATGTATTTTTTTGAGAATATATACTGATTTTTTTTACTTCATTCAAGGATGTATTCTCAATATTATTAAAATAGACTATTGAGAGTTTTGAGGTGGAACATAAATAGTATACCTATATAATAAACACTTTTTTAAAAAAAATAAATTACTTGGTAGTTTTAGTGGGGATTTTTGGAAACCACAACTCTCAGCATAATATATTTATTGGTGGTTATGTTCTACTTTATATATAAAGTGGGGAGTAGGGGAATTTTTTGAATTTTAATTTTTTTTATACTTTTGAATCACAGTAAATAATCATTATATGATAGAAAATTTATTTTATTATACACCATAAATTTATTTATAGTTTTATTTATTGTTATTATATATTATAGTGATGTGTAGTTTCTTTTAATGATAGGTAATGCCTTTCATTTGATTAATGTTATATCCTTTGTGTTAATTTTTAAGCAATGTCCGGTTGAATGTAGATTTTGAGGGTTATATAAATTATCATTTCTAGATCTATGGGAATCCCATAAGATTTTTTTAATTTAGTAATTTTATAATATGTGGATTTTAGAATAGATTTTATAGTAGAAAATTGTGTTGATTTTATGTGTTTCGAAGTAATTTTTGGTTACATGAATATAGAATGTGATTTTGATTAAAGGAAACCATTTATGGACATAGAATGTAACATGAGATTACATGTATGGACTCTAGTAATCTATGGATCCATGCTAAAATGGATTTTAATGAATTCATGATATATTTATTGGTATAGATTTATGTGTTATGTATGTTTATCTCACATTGATTTTGAATTGAGTAAGGGGTAATGGTTCATGTTGTGGTGTATGATTGAATAATATTATTAATCATTATATATATATATATATATATTTGATAATGTTTTTTTGTTAACCTACATTATTACAATTTATGTAACTTTGTTTTGGAATTTCGCATGATTGGGTTCAACAAGAACCTGATTCAGTATGTTTAAGGATATATAAATATATAATACATTCTGAGAAGAAAATATTGAATGAGTCTTAGTAGACAAGACACTAGTTTTAAGGGGTTAAAATTAAATTTTAATTGATGATGATATGGGAATATTAACATGTCCATTTTAGGGATAGTATTTTATGAGGATTGATATGTCAATAGTTGAAGCTATTTTTTTTGAAGTTAGGATGTGTCTGTGATTAAATTTCTCAATTTTAGACGTCATTTGTAAATGAGTTATTATAAATACACTTAATCATAAGAGATATCTAGATCCATTTTTTATTAAATAGGGAAATACTAATGATTGAATTATTGTTGAATTTTTTATATAATTTTATCATTATACACCTGATTCCTTGACTATTTATGTATTAATAATTCATAATTTCAAGATATACTTGTAATATGATATGTAGAGATATTTAGAGGTCATTTAATTGAGTTGGTTTCCTAAAACAATATAGATGTATGATATTTACAATAATGTTATTTATAAGATGGGATAAATTTTATTACATCTTAGTAAAGAAATGTGTATATTATATGATATTTCATAACTAAAAAGGGAATTTATGTTCAAACATAAAAATGGGAACTAGCTGCTGATGTGATTTCATTTCATTGGTATATAGTTTATGAAACTATCTGGTTGAAACTAAGGAATGATATGCATCCCTTCTCATTATATGTAAAATCACAATAATTTATGGAATAATATTTAGAGCATAATAGGGATTCATAAGAAAAGTATAACAATTTATAGAAAACATCATAAATATTATTAACATCCTTAACAAGTGTCTGGATCTTTAGTGATATAGAGGTTAGTTTGGGCCATCAGTTTAGGGTGTCTTGAGTTTATAATAATATTGAGGATTTCTTTGACTTCATAAAACAATATATGAAAATATATGAGGTATAGGTGGGAAATATTTATTGAGTGTAGGATAATTCAGTATAGATTTAAAAAATTTTGTCTAAGTTGAAAGGATATTGAGAACTGATGTGGTTTAAGATATGCTTATCATTTTTTAATCATTCTTAATATCTAATAAATATTATCTCATATCATTAATTTTATATTACTAACCCAATTCAAGTGGTATTTCATCCAATATATGGGATTTGAAAACCAATGTATTTTACTACCCTAGTGGTAGGTTGGATGAAGTAGTTGGAAGTGTGTTGTTGTTAAGTGCTCATTAAGAAATTAGACTTATTTTAATTCGATCATGTTTTTATGAATATAACCATAAAATTTTATACTTATAATTAAATTTATATGTAATTTATAATAATGTATTTATTTATATTAAAGAATGTTCATTATCTCTACTATCTAAGAATATAATATGGTATTAATTAGGGTTTTTGACTATCTTTTTAGAGAGAAAAGGATTTGTAAACAGATAGTTTTTTCTAAGTAGGTGAATTTTATTCTATGTGCATATAAATTAAAAATATAGGAACATTTAATATTTTAGATGTATAATAGATATGTTTTTTAGAAAAAAACCTATCACTCTAACTTTGAGGTGAGTAGAAAAATTTAATATAAATTTATATCCAGGTGTTCCTTTTATTTCAATATTATCATTTCGTATGGAACCTAATAATATTTGAAAATTATGGATTAAAATTCGTTAATGTTTATAGAAATATTTCATCTAGAATATTGTATCATCATGGTTTACTCTAGTATTATTTTAGAAATGAGTTAGTTGGATGATCTAGGTTATATATATTTTTGGTTATTTAACTAGATGAAAAAAGAAGAATAGTTATATTCTTCCCAGTTTATATGATTTATTTTATTATTTGAATCACATGATTTGGAGTTAAAAATACCCCTAAAATATTTATAGGTGACATTAATAATGAAATTTTTTGTTTTCATTATTTACATTTTTCATTTTTTTAGTGATGTTTTTTGGAGTTAATAATACCCCAACGATATTTATTGGACATATCAATTGGGTGTTTTGATGAAATAAACATAATTTTCTATAGTATTCATCTATGAAATTTGTAACACCATCAATTTTGAGGGTTTTCTATGTTAACAAATTTGTATTAAGTGTGTTTTTTATTCATTTTGAAGGATGAGCAAGGTTTTAGTGTGGATTTGACGTTTTTAGATGTTTAAAATGGGGTTTTGGATTTTTTTATCCAATAAATGAAACAATATGGTTGTGGTGAATTTTTTTGGTGGTCATGGTGATTCTATGTGAAAATAGAAAGGGAAACTTCTTAGCCAGGTCATGGATAGGACATGGTACATATATAACACTATAATTAGCCATGGTCTATACAACCACACCACACCCATTTTTGGAGGGCATGGTGAGGGTAAATATACCTATGTTCTAGAAACAAACCATAGGTATATGAAGTTTTTGGGGAACATTAAAGGACATCACATCCATAGATAAGCCATGGTGTATAACTCAGTGATGGTAGGGTTTTATTATAATGAATTTACTGCTCACATTCTCCCCCATATCTCTATCAATGTGTTTTTTTTTGTTATTCAATGCGTGTTTTAACTTAATGGGGGTTGATTGATACCATTTACACACATTTTCGCATGATTAAACCTCTAAATTTTTCTTCTATTTCATTAATTGACTCTTTTTTAGATCATTTTACTAGATTTTGAGTGGTTTTGTATACCTATTATTAGTTTATATTTTATCCCTTTTATTTTTATCTTACCATTCCATTAATTGGTCTAATTTTTCTTCATATCCTCTTTGGCAAGTTATTTGGCATTAGGAAGATTTTTTGGAGTTCCTAGTGAGTTTTTATTCTTATATACAAACTCTTCTTTTCCCTTGAATGACCATGGGATGAGGTTTTCCTCTTTTTTCACTCAAACGATCTAAAACTATCTTCACCTTTCATTATCCATGAGAAACAAAGTTCATCCTTTAATTAGACTCAAAGATTTTTTTTATTGGTAATTGAATGTTTTTTTAGGTTGATTAAATCTAAGGATTGTTATTCATCTTTGTCTTACTCAATAACCCATGTCATGTTGGATTGGAACTGGTTCTAGGAGTATCTAGAATGTGATTTATCCATTTAGTTTGAGAAAGTGGTTCAGGTGACAATGTTTTTGAAAATAATGATGTTGACATTAATACCATTGAGGTATGAAGTTCCTTACCGTATATATAATTTTAGTTTATTTTTTCATGATTTGTGGTTTTTTATTGATAACTTTTTTTGAGGTAGTTTCTTACAGGTTTGTGAGTGACCATTGAGACCTATTCTTGATAAGTTGTCATGTGATTTATCTTTATCCTCCTATGAACTATTCTTGATAAGATTTCTTATTCTTTTCTATATCATTTTTTTGTATTGTATATCTTGTGTATCAATGATACAGGTATTAGGATGATCTGGTTACACTATATCGAATTGATAAACACTTAGAGGGGGAAGCGTGATGACATGGTGATGGCTACGAATAATAGATAATTTGATGATATGGGTTGGATCATATATATTCTTGTTAATATAATAGTATACCATGAATGGATTAATAATCCATTGGATACTGATCAAAGTGTAATATTGTCATGTATGGGAGATGTGCTATCTAATTATGTCGAACATATCGGGTGGGATTTATTATCATATAGAGATTAAAACCACCATCAATGTGGGAATGTAGTGTTACTAATAGAGACCATTATCTAGGTGGGGTGTGTGGTGTTCCTGATAATGACAAATATTATTGTAGGGTGTGAAATTTTTTTAAAAGGAGATACTTTTGTTGATAAAAAATGACATTCTTACCAGCATCATGTTGAAGCAGGTGGGATTGGAGTTTGTGGTATCCTGGTAAGTACACGATGAATCAGAACATTTTTTGTTGTATGTTTATGAGATAATTTACATTATGTAATTAAATATACTATTATATGTTATATAAACATATGTTAATGTAGTGTTTGTTATTTTCAACTGGGGTTTTTACTCACATCATGCATGGACACATCAGGGGTAATGAGATTTCATGATCAGGGATCTTGTGAAGGGAAATGGCACTATGATAGGGAGTTGAGGAGACAAAAACTTGATGTTTGAGGTGATTTAGATACATACTTCAAACTATTTTTTCTGCACTTATTTATTTACCTACCTGCTTTTATAATAGTAGTTTCACTTTCCACATTTGGAACCCATTTACGTATTGTATGGAAAATCATTCATATGATATTATATTCTTCCACTTGATTACATTGAGTTTTCTTTCTATTTTCTATATTATTGGTGCAAGGATATGATAGTGAAGGAATAGACTTACAACTTATGGCATTTAGACCCTCATTATTAGTTGATAGCCTCTTTTATATGGGGAGGTTCACTTGAGGTTTTTTGGCTCTCTAGCTCAAACCTAGTGTTTTGGATTTTGGCATTAAAAATTAATTTTTTATTTGAACATATTAGTGGATCAGGTGGATATTCTTATGGAAGTTTGGGAATTTCTAAACAAAACATCAGTAATATGGAGACACAGGCTTAACAAACACTGATATTACTTCATTTTAGATAAATACATAGTACATCATAAAAATACATTCCAATTGACTATAATAGTTTAGTGCCATTTGAAACTTGTAAACAAAATATTCTATCCTAGTGAATGAGCTTGAACATATCTCATAAAGATATCCACCTTTAGTATATCTAACTAAAACATTTTGTTATAACCTAGGGGAAGGAAACATAAGATTAGGGTGATCTTAGATGCTCAATAAGGGTAAATAAAAGGAATTTGTAATTATAATGCGAAACCAAACGGTATGGAACTTGAGCATAACATTTGAAGATCATACCATGTATATTAGATATCATAATAAATATTAGAAATTCATAATAGATATATCATAATAGTATTAAGAGAATAAGTCATGAAAAATTAAAATATTAATTAGATATGGAATTTGTTCCATGCACATTGGTTTATAACATTGTGAACATGTATCATTAGAAATAGGTTCACCCATTATGTTAAGAACATGTAATCAAGACCCCACATAAACTTATGGACATGCATACAGGTTTATGCATAACAATTTGAATGTGTAATTAGGTTCATGCATAACCTTATGGACATGAAACTAGGTCCATGCATAACATTCTGAACATGTAATCAAGTTCACATGGAAAATTGTGAACATGTAATCAGGATCATACATAAACATATAAATATGAAACAATGTCTATACATAACACTGTGAATATTTAATCATTTTCATGTATAACATTGTGAATATTTAATCAGTCTCACACATAAACTTATGGACATGTATCCAGGTCCATGTATAACATTGTGGACACGTAATAAGGTTCACTCATAACATTGTGAACATATAATTAGGTTCACTCAAAAACATATAGATAGGAACCAAGTCCATTCATAACATTGTGAACATATAATCAGGATCACTCATAACATTTATACTCATGAGTCATCTATAGTTACACAATTCATTTAAAGGGGATATAGGTCCCCCCATCACATAATAAAATCATTCATGCATGTGCCACAAAGTAATAAAACATCGTCATATCCTGACCCAAAAATAATATGGGTTTTATAAACTTCAAATCTTAACACATGAAATGATTTAGGAATCATTAACATTTCCCCAAATCATAAACTATAGAGAATAGATAGGTTTAATTTCATCAAATCATAACCTATGAAGAGAAGTTTTTTTTCAAAAGCATGTAACCCATGGAATAGAAATGAGTTTCATGAGAATTATTCCATCAAAACATTAACCATTAAATAAATAATATGAATGAAACCTTTGGAAAATTTCCTTTAAGGGATTCAGTAACATCAACGGATGTCATCATAGATGAAAAATAACTAGGAAGTATATTTTGAAAAAATTTATTGAAGAAACTATCCTTTATTATTTGAAAAGGATATTTAAAAAAACAATACTTTTGAAAAAAAAATTTGAAAATAAACATAAAAGCTTATAAATAAATATTTTACAAACATTAGGAAACCTTTTTCTTTGAAAACATATAAAATAATCTAGAAAATATTTTCAAATCCATTTTCCTTGAAAACTTATAAGATAATCTTGAAAACATTCATGAAAACAATTTATCTTGAAAACCTATAAAATGAGATTGAAAACGTTTTGAAAACCATTTATTTGAAAATATATTTTAAAAAAAAATTCTTAATAATTAACCTTTAAACATTAAAATAATGAGTAAAATGATTTAAGGTGGATAAATATGTACATGTTGTGCGAGGTAAAAGGAACATTCCTTTTACACAGTAAAAAGTGTTAGAAAAATGACTCATTTGGAAAGAAACAAGGAGATTACATTTAAAGAATTTTTGAAAGAGAAAAATCGTAAAAATTTCTTTTAATTATCATAGGTGAGTAGTAGAATATTCTAGAAACCTTTTTTTTAAACATGGTTTTAAATAAACACGTATTTTTAACAGAAGATAGGGTAAAGTCAAGCATTTTTTAAAACACATTCTTAACTATCTTTTGTAGTAAATAGTATAAAAATGGTACCAATACATGCATAAATCATTAATAACTAGATGATAATTAAATTTCCAAATATATGGGTCATAATATTTCATCAAATTATGAATTAACAAAAACTATCAGGAAAAGCGATGAGATTGTCTTAATACACTCTTATAACATGTAGACTTTGGATCCTACACTCCATGTAAAAAAGAAAACGTAAAGAAAGAATAAAATGTTATTAAATGAAGAAATTTCATGATATAACATTTAAAATAGATGTTTATAGACCTTGAAGAAAGTGTTTAGGTGCATAATGAGACATGAGTCTCAAAGAAGGAAAATTAACAAAAAAATCTATTTTACAAATTTCCTAACATTTTAATCATAAACTCAATAAAAGAAGGATAATAAAATGTAAATTTATATAACAATAAATTTTATTATATTATATATATAATAAAATCAGGGGTAGAACATACGCCACATTAAATTAAAGAGTGACATAAAAAACTTGTATCTCGTGGAAAACAAAAGTGATATGAAACCCCCTTACCTTGTGTCTTGACTCTTTTCTTACTCATACAATATTTCAGTAAAATATTTATAAGTTTATTATACATATTTTAAAGCATAATATTGTTATAAATAATAAAATATATTGTTTTATTGTTACCATATATTACCTTCTTGTTAATGATCATATGTTAAGGCTTCACTTCGGGAAATATTCACTTTATTCTCCGCATGTGTTTTAATTTGTTATATCTTTGGTCATTATACATATATCATGATTTATAGAATTTAAACCATGATATAAATATCATTTATATAATTTCTATGTTTATTATAATAAACTATAGATTATATAAGTACGAAATGGAATACATCGTTCATGGAGACGACAGATCATATGTATGCATGAATGGTATTTTCGTTTAATTTTCATGTTGAAAGAAAAAAAAATACATATATATATATATCATTATTAAAGAAGATTTATGATATAATATATATCATATATGTTCACTTAAAACATAATTAAAAAAAATTGTGTGGTCTATGAACAAATCATATCGCTTTGAGGGGGTGGTTGTCCACACTTCCTTAAACGAAATTATCACATGAACACAAAATGGAAAGTATAAAAGGTTTATATTTTTAAAAAATATTAAATAAGAGAAAATAAATAATAAATATAATATATTAAATATATAAATAGAGTTTCCATCATCATTTCCACATAGTTATGTGATAATGAAAAAATAAACAATCATCGTTTCGTGTGGGAGTAGTTTTCTATGCATAGAAACAGTATGTTTGTTACCCATTAATTGGAGGTGTGTGTAAGTGTAGGTAGAAAAATTTACATAATAACATCCTAGTATATTTAGGATACTGGTTTTGTTATATAATAATAGAATAAATAGAATTAGAGGAGGTGGAGAGGGAAAATAAAAGGAAAGGACTTGAGATAAGTCGTTGCCTATTAATCAGGTAAGTTATTTTGGTTTGTGCCGAAAGGATTCCTTGGATTGAATTTTTCCCAAGGGAAGTATTATATGAGGAAGGAATTTATTATATGAATTGTATTGGGAAGATATATGTAGGACCTTATAGGTTTGATAGGTGTGATGAAATAGGAGAGGTGGTGGCCTTTTATAGGGAAGGAAAAAGACTCACATGGAATTTTATAAAACATGTTAGGTGTAAAAATGTTATTACATAAAAAGAGTCATAAAAAACAAACCTAATTAAATAATGGAAGATTTAGGGGTGAATAATGGCCATAAAATGGGTTTTTTACAAGTTTATATTTCATTTTGGCTCTTAATATTGAGGTTTAGTCCCTAATTAAGATTAATTTGACCTTAATCATTGTGATTAAGTTTAATCGATTTTACTAAACTTTTTGGTACAAAAATTAATTCAATCTTATTAGTATATTAATATTATAATTGTCACAATTTTCTATGTTAGTTTTTAAAAATTCAATTCGTTAAAGCAAAAAATTTATGATTATTGTTAATCCCACAGATGGGATGAAATAACAGGGTTTTGAAGTAGAAAAATATTCAAAATATTTTTATGTTTTGATATTCAATTTCAATATGAAATTGATTATAATTATCTAAATGGTATTAATATATGTATAATTGATCTAATTTTACCTTAAGAAATTAATGTATAATTTAACTTTATTAATTATTTAAATAAAATTGCATTTATTAATTAAAATGCAGTATTTTTCACTATTCATAAAAAATGATGTTTCACCCAAAAATCTCAAATATTCACCCTCCGATAATTTTAGTATTATAAATTAAAAAAATGAAGTTTATTTTATAAAATTGAATTTAAATTTTTCTCTAAAATTAATTTTATTATTAAAATTAGTTCATTCGAGCAACATTTATTTTTAAACATATTGGACTTTACCTAAAATCATAACTTCCATTATCAATATGTTTTATCTATATAAAACAATTCTAAATAATTTTTGGAAATTTGTTATTAATATTCATATAACGATTTTTAACATCTAGGTAATCATTAGATCATTTAAATAATTATAATAATAAAATGATGTTTTGTAGAAACATTTGTGCTGCGTGTAACGTATTCCAAGTCAGTGTTGCGGGTAGTGAAAGACAAGTTGGTATTTCATGTAGAGCATTCCAAGTTCATGTCTCATGTATCACAATAAAAGTTATTATATAATGTAGTGCAAGACAATTCGGTATTGCGTGTAGCGCAAGAAAAGTCGGTATTGCATGTAGCATAAGCCATGTTTTTATTGTGTGTAAAAGGAATGCTTAGATTAGTGTTTTAATATATATATTTAACTATTTCCAATGTCACGTTAATTGAATAATATAAAAAGATATAATAATTCTTACAAAATAATTGAAAAAATCATGGGGTGTTATATTATACACCCCTTAAAATGTAATCGTCCCACAAAATTCATATGTGTTATCAAAGGATTTATACTTGAAATTTTCATTCCTAGAAACCCACATTTTAAAAATGAATACTGAAACATACCTTAAAAAGAAAATTTCGGAAACAAAATAGTTACCCAAAGTAACATATAACTATTTTTCCATGTAGGAGAACATTGGTTTGAAGTTAAAACATAGACATGGATAAAAAATCTAACTATCATGTTTTGATGGAGAGTGATACAGAAAAAGGTTAGGAGAATGTTAACCACCATAAATCCATGACTCTGTTATGAACTAAGGAACATCTAATTCATGGGAAATAGATGTAATAGGATAACATTTTTAATAAATATCATTTTCCCAATGTAATGAAATATTCAAGAAAAGATATCGTTGCATGATTTCAGGACAACCTCACCCTTTTTTGTTTCTTGATCCACTTCACCTCTTTCCCTAAAAAGGGGGTGACTTTTTCATTCCTAATGTACTAAAAAATCATTATATACATGATATTTCATCCCCTTTTTCATCATTTTTCATAAATATATAGTAGTTTTAATAGTCTATCCAATAAGTATAAATACTTACATGGAAACATAACACTTTAATCTTACTGACTTCATCTGCAGTTTTACATAAAATATGCATAAATGGTTAACCTTATAACCCTTCTGAAAGAAGAAAATCTAAACCCTTATAAATAAACCCACAAAATCAGCTTAACATTGGTTCCCCTGTATATAAAAAAGTAAAAAATGGTTTTCACATTCCAAGAATGTGAATAACCTCATCATATATTCCCTTGTAATAGGGGAATAATATTAATTACAATTAATCCTTTTAGAAAACATGGGTGATTCTTTATTCCAATGACTAATAGATACATTCTGGAAATCCAAGAAATTGTAAGCTTCATCCTTGATGACATAGACCACTTTTTCAATAACCAATTCCATGGTAATTAGTTCTATCCAATTTACTTTATCCAACTCAATTATCTCTTTATCTGATCCAAACACAATTTTCTCAAATTCCCGATCACATTAAGTGTTACCTTCCCTTTATGAAAATGTCACATTTCCATGAAATCACTTTTCTATGTCTTCAAAAACATTCCAAATTTCCTTTTCGATCGATAATGAAAAATTATAATGAAAAAACATATAAATTTAATGACTCATGTAACATAATATTTCAATTCAGAAAAATAATTCATTAATCCAATTTTATTCTTAAACCATTACATATTATTCAACAACATATTCTTTAATACCTTTTTCCTAGAATATGAAATATTAATCATATCTTAAGGTTCCTCAAATTTAGTGTAATCGGGGTTCCTATGATCAATGTAAACAATACTGAAAGAACATCACATAACTTTCACATATTGTTTGTGATCTCTTTATCTTCATAAGTATAACCAATACTCATACCACCTTCCTAATTCTCTTTATAAAATTTCAACATGGGAAATTTATTTAACAATTCCCATACTTTCCACATTTAAAAAATTCAATGTTAACCATGTTCTTTATACTTCTCTCTATTGAATAAAACCAGAAAGCATTGTGTGAGAAATATTTATCATATTGGGATACCATTTCATCAGGAATGATTGCTTATAGGGTTCCTAAATCATGTTATGTACTTCTTTAATCTATGAAAACATATATTTTTTCTAGTTTATTCATATAAGGCTTATATTTAAATACATAATTATGGTTTTGAGGAGTCAGTGAATTTCCAAAGAATATCCCGGAGGAGTGTCCAAACATGTGTGAAGTAAGGCCCGTTTTCAGGAACCAAATTACCCCGAATTAGGCCCAGAACATCTTGTCTGAGTTGTTACCCCTTGGTATATCTGTTAGAGAGCCGCATCCATTAGTAGTATCCAAATCGGTATGTATTTATGGGAAACCACTTACTCTATCATTTACCAAAATTCCATGACATTTTCATATATATTAACTCATCCTTATACATACACTTAGAGACAACCCTAGACATATCTTTAGAAATATACCTAGTGATATCACTAATGTTTTTTCGTCCAAGTTTTTATATTTGACTAAGCCTTTCCTTTTATACCAATTTTAAAAACCTTGGATTAATATACATGGATATTACATCAGTTTAGATGAATACTCATTACATTAAAAAAATACATGTTTGAGGACCTTAATAGTTTAGTGTCTTTGGAAACATGGAAACAAAATATTTTATCCCAGTGAAACGACTTTAACATCTCCCATAAAGATATATACCTTTATTAATTCTGCATAAAATCTTAATTCATAACCTGGGGAAAGGGAACATAAGAAATGGGTGAGCTCAGATGCTCAGTAAAGGAAAATAAAGGAAATTTCTCAGCATAACGTGAAACACAACGGTATGGAACTTGAGAATAGCATTTGAAGATCATACCATATGTATTAGAGAGCTTAATAATTTTGGGAAGTTCATAATATATAGATCACAATTGGATTAATATCATAAGTCATGAAAGAATAACATATTAATAAGACATGGAATTTGTGGCATGCACATTGTATCATAATATTGTGAACATGTATAAGTAGAAATAAGTTCACTCATTTAGTTAAAAATATGAAATAAGGCCCCCACATCAACTTATGGACATGAAAATAGGTCCATGAATAACAATGTGAATGTGTAATCAGGTTAACACGTAACCTTGTGGACATTAATCCAGGTCCATTCATAATATTGTAAACATGTAATCAGGTTCACGCATAAAATTATGAACATGTAGTTAGGTTCCTGTATGATCTTTTGGACATGAAACTATGTGCAAGCATAAAATTATAAAAATATAATCAGGTTCAAAAATAATAACATTATGAACTGATAATCAAGATCATGTATAATCTTTTGGACATGAAACCAGGTCAATGCATAACATTCTGAACACATAATAAGGTTCACTCATAACATTGTGAACATGCAACCAGGTTCACGAATAAACATATAGACATGAAACTAGGTCTATGCATAACATTTTGAACTTGTAATAATGTCCCTGTATAACATTTTCACTCATGATTAATCCATCATTTCACAACATATTGTAGTGATATATAGGTCCCACCCATTTCATAGTAAAATCATCCATGCATGTGGCACATGGTAATAAAACATCATCATGTCCTAACCCATAAAAATAGATGGGTTTTATAAACATCAAATCTTAACACATGAATATATTGGGAATCATTAAAATTTTATCACATAATATCCTATGGAAAAAAATTTATTTAATCGAAGAATAAACCATTAAGTGAAGTGAGTTTCAAAAGCACGTAACCTGTGGAATGTAAAGTGATCTCATAAGCAGAAATCCATCAAAAAATTAATCATTGAAGAAATAATATGAATGGAACCATTGAATAATTTCTTAGAAGATATTTTTCAACATAAAAGAATTTTATCTTAGATGAAAAATAACATGAAATGATATTTTGAAAAAATTTCTTGAAGTAACTATCCTTTCTTATTTGAAAAGGATTTTTAAAACATAAAACCTTTTGAAACCCTTTTTCTTGAAAATATACATGAAATATTATAATGAATACTTTGAAAACCTTTTGGAAATGTCTTTATTTGAAAAAATATAAAATAATATTGAAAACATTTTGAAAACTATTTTCATTGAAAATTAATAAAATAATATTGAAAACATTTTTGAAAACTATTTTTCTTGAAAACGTATTAAATAATTTTGAAAAAAAATTTAAAAATATTATCCTTGAAAACATATAAAAGTATCTAGAAAACATTATGAAAACAATTTATTTCAAAATCTATTTTTTAAAAAAAATTACTAAAAATTTACCTTTAAACATGAAAATAAATCATCAAATGATTGAAGGTGGATAAATGTGTACATGTCATTAAAGGTTAAAAGAATATTCCTTTTACACGGTAAAAAGGGTTAAAAATCCCAAATTAGTAAAGTGACAAGAATATTACATTAAAATAATTGTTGAAAGAGAAAATAGGAAAATATTTCTTTTAATAATCTTAGGTGATTTTTAGATTATTCTTGGAAACCAATTTTAGAAAACATGGTTTTACAGGAACACGTATTTCTGACTGAATAGAGTATAAAGTAGATATTTCATAAAAACAATTTCTTAAATATATTACGTACCAAATAGTATGAAAATGGTACAAATAAATTAATGATTGTTTAATAATAATAGAACAATTAAATTTTATGAGATATGGGTCATATTATTTCATTAAAGGAAGCATAAACATAAAAAATCACCAAAACTGATGAGATTGTCTCAATACACTCTTACAACATGGTTACATGGGATGTACTCTTCATGTTAGAAAAGGAAGCATAAAATATCATGAAAATAAGAACTTTCATGACATAACTTATAAAATGGAAGTATATACACCTCAAATAATGAATTTAGGTTCATAATAAAACATGAGTTTCAGAGAAGGAAAATTGGGATAAAACTATTTTACTGATTTGGTAGCTTTTCAAACATAAACACAATGAAAGATGGATCATTAAAAATATATGTGACTAGACATAAATTTAATTATAAAAAACATATAATAAAATCATGGTAATTAAATACACCACACAAATGGATAGAGTGACAAACATCACATATATCTCACAGAAATTTAAAGTTAGATTAACTCCTTGTACGTTATGTCTTTACCCTCTCGTACTCATAAAAGATTCATGTATTATAAGTATATGTTTTTTATAAATATTTTACCAAATAATATTATTATAAAAAAATACCATATATTGTTTTATTATGACTTTATATTACGCCCTTGTTAATGATCATATGTTAAGGCTTCACCTCGGGTAATATTCACTTTATTCTTTGAGTGTGTCTTAATTTGTTATATCTTTGATCCTTGTACTTATATCATGATTTAAATGATTTTAAAGGTGATATAAATTACATTATATACAGTATATTTTTATTATAATAATTTACATAGTATATATATACGAAATGGAATACACTATTCATGGAGAGGGTAGGTCATACGTACGCATGAACGCTATTTCACTTTAATTGTCATGTTGAAAGAATAAAATAAAATAAAATACATATGTACATATATAGAATTGTTAAATTATATTTATTATATTATATATATCATATATATTCACTTAAATCATCATTAATACAATCCATGTGGTGTATTAATGAATCATATTGTCTTGAGGGGGTAGTAGTCCACACTTCCACAAGCAAAATTATCATATTAACACAAAATGGAAGGTAAATAAGATATGTGTTTTAAAAAAGAATATAAAAGCTCAAAGACATAATAAATATAATATATTACATATATAAACTGATTTTCCATCATAACGTCCACCATGGGAGGTGGTAATGGAAAAATGAATAATCATCGTTTTGTGTGGCAGGAGTTCACTATACATTGACACGTATGTTCATTGCCCATTACATAGAGGTGTGTGTATGTGTACGTCAAACCATTTATATGAAACATCCATCTATATTATGGATAATATTTATTTATATAATCATAGAATAAATGGAGTTGGATGGGTTGGAGAATGAAAACAAAACAAATGACTTGAGAGAAGATGTTACCTCTTAATCGGGTAACTCTTTTTGGTTTGTGCCAAATGGATTCCTTGGATTGCCTTACACATAAGGTTAATCTTATAGTTGTAAGTGAGGTATTTCAGGAACATTATTTCTCATAGCTTGGTCAAACCGAATTGGATTTAGAGATATTAATAGATGGGAGAGTTGTTAGCTGTTTATATGGAAAGAAACGGACACACTTGGAATGTTTGGAAATGAGTTAGGTGTACACATGTTCTTACCTAATAATAGTCATAAAAATAGAAATAAATAAATAATGTCAGTTTTATGGCTGAATAATTTCCATATAAAAGGTTTTTAACATGTTTCTAGGTCATTTTGTCCCCTAAGATTTAGGTTTAGTCCCGAATTAGATTAATTTGACCTTAATTGTTGTCATTAATTTTAATAACTATTACTAATCATTTTGGTAAAAAAAATTAAGATGATATTATTAGAATCCAAATATTATACTGATTACAATTTTTTATGTTTTTTTATAAATTCAATTCATATAATCTTAAAAATTAAGATTATTTTTAATCGCGCAGACGGAATGAAATAATGGGTTTTTAATATATAAAAAATGTTAAAAAGTTTTTTCTGTTTTTATATTCAATTTCAATGTTATATTGAATATAATTACATAAATGGTATTATTATATTTATAATATATCTAATGTGATCTTAAAAAAATTAAAAATATAATTTAACATTTATAATTATTTAAACAAAAACTAAATTATTAACTAAAATGCAGTATTTTTCACTATTCATCAAAAAATGAAATTTCTCTGAAAAATACCAAATATTTACACTAGGATAATTATGGTATTATAAATTCAAAAATGAAGTTTATTTTATCAAATTAAATTTCTATTTGTGTGTAAAATTAATTTTATTATTAAAATATGATAATTTGAGAATTCATTATTTTTAAAATTACAGGACTTTTGCAAATATTATATCTTTCATTATCAGTATGTTTTATCTATATAAATAAATTATAAATAATATTTTAAAATTATTAATTACTATTTATATAACTATGTTTAATGGGTAAGTTATAATTATCTCATTTAAATATCTATATAAACGAAATGATGTTTTTTAGAAACATATCTGTTGCGTGTAACGTACACCAAGTCAATATTGCAGGTAGTGAAAACCAAGTTAGTATTGAGTGTCGTACAAGCCAATTTGGTATTTATTGTAGCACAAGTGAAGTCATTATTTCTTGTAGCACAATCCAAGTTGTGTATTGTGTGTAGAGAAAGCCAAGTCAGTATTGCGTTTATCACAAGCCAAGATGGTATTGCATGTAAAATGAATGTTTGGTTTAGAGTTTTAACATATATATTTATACATATATAAAACTATTTTCATTATCTTATAAAAGTAAAAATATCAAAAAGATAAATTAATTAAAATAATAATAATTTCCAAAATCTCGGGGGTGTTACAAGTAATGTTAGAAAATATGTTTGTGTTATCCCCAAACATGTGAATAACTTTTCCTAAATTGAACTATTACATAGAATGGTGTAATGGTAGGCTCAGTAAAGATAAACTTATTTATTTCATAAAACACATTGGTTAATGTTTATATTGAATAAAACTTCATAATATTGTGATGTTGTTATAGGATCATAATTCTAATTTTTGTTAGATTATAACTCTAATATAATCATGGATTAATTAATTCATATTCTTTGAAAAAATAATTTCACAGTAATTTCTAATGTTTGAAGATATGTTTTGAAGTTCTCTAATTTCTTCATTTCAAAGATAATGTGTCCCATTTTATTTATTTTTAAAAAAATCTATTCTATGTTTTTCCTGAGTATTAATGTAGGAGAGAGTAGTAATTATGAACAGTTCTAGATAGTCATAACCTCATAAGTGTAATAGTTATACACATGATTTGGGTACTATAGTAGAATATTTTCACTTAATCTATGGAGAAATTGTTTTCATAGTGAATGTTTTATTATCTGTATAAATAGCATGAGTTTTCCATATATATTCTCCTCAATGGATAATAATTTAAAAAAATAAAATATTTGTATTTACATTTAATTATGTTTTTTAGATCACATATATCCCACTTAATGGTAATTTAGTAGAAAATTTTTTGATTCAAAATTAATATAATAATTCTTATCCCCAAGTGAGTGAGTAATTGAATGTGATGGAGTTTTCACCATCTATATATATTGATTATGAATTGATTAAATAAATATTATTTCATTGTCAAATCCAAATGAACGATCCGTTGAATAAAATTTTAGAAGAATGTTAGAAGGGATAACCTAAAGTGATGTTATATTGATATCTTATAGATAATATATATGTTGTGATATGTTGATTTAAGAAGCGAAAAAATGGTTTTTATTTTATATAAAATAATATATTACATTGAACATGTGAGAAACATTATTTATGATTTACCTAGATCATTTTTCAAGGTATATATATGTATCATGAATATGAATTACTATTTTATGAATTAGTTTTAGTGTATTAGTATAGAAAATTAGTTACATAACTTATAAATTGGTTCCTTGTAATCCAATTGGTGAAGTATAAATATTAATTTTTAGTTGAATATTTCATAGTGGGTGTGAGAAGATATTTAAATTGACCAGGTTATAGGGTAACCTCATTCAATATAATTACATAATTCTATAATTTTTTTATCATATAATATAAATCATGTAATTTAATTCAAAATATAGTTTTATAAAACATTTTGTGATGGAGATGGTGAAACTTTTTGGTCTTTTGAATACAATCAATCCATGTGGACTTTGACGTTCTTAAATTGAACCTAATATGATATTTTAGATAGCTTAAATAATCCTCCTAATTACCATAGGTCATTGAATGTTTTAATGGTTTCATTGATAAAGGTTGGAATTATTTCTACCACATAAAAAACTAAAAATAAACTAAGGATTTAAACTAGAAATCTGGCATGATGTGCTCAAAAACCGAACATTCCATGCCATAGGAAAAAAATTTATTTTTATAACATAACTAGATAAAAAAAAATTCATAATATAAAAACAAATAATAATATACTATTTTATGAACATAATCCATTTCACCCATGAATTAGAGAATGTATACACCAATAAAGTCCAGAATAATAAATCCTTAAAAGGGCATATGTGACCATTATGTATATTCAGACACAATACTAAAATAAAATAATGTAAACATCTCAATATGATAAATGGTCTATATCTTTATAACATACCCTATATAGTTTCCTCAATAAATCTATAATCATTCCTCTATCAATAACAGAGTCTTACCAATCCTAAATTATGAAATATTACATCATCTATATGTAAAATATTTTATATACATGTAAGTAGTTAATATATAACCTTAGTTGGATACGTCAAAATATTCTCTATAATTATATTTATAATAAAAACAAACATGGTATTTAAACTAATGAATCCGTAATAGTCATTCAATATATCATAACGATCCATACTAATAAAATATAGTAATGATGATGATTATTATGATTATGATAAATAATAATAATAATAATCCATAATAGTCACACACTATATCATAATGATCTATACTAATAAAATATAATAAAATGAGAGTTTAGGTATAAAATAATGTTGGGAAAGGTAAGTATGAACATCCCCCACACATACACCGATGAATTTAAATATTTCAAATATATAGGGTTATTAAAATGTTGAAGTATAAAAAATAACCTTTATCATGAATCACCTTCACTGATATCACATATATTGATATGTTACATGTTTAATCAAAATTTACATCCCAACCATCTGATACATACACTCAATCAAGGATGAAAATGGCTACCAATGAAAATTATGAGATCGGTGCTAGCTCAAGTTCACAATCATCATAGAGTCACTCTTGATCCGTAGTTTTTTTCAATCCAAATTCCATGTCTACCTCACCTAATGAATGTATTCCCCAATCTCAACCACCAAATAAATGTGATATAGAAATAATTAATCCAAAAATCATTTGATGAATCCATATATGATGTTAAATAGTCCCTTGTGATCTTCCAATATATGTTCACTGAGAGTATCTCTATTAACATTCACTATGATCTATTCTAGAATTGGTGGAATCCATATAAAATATTTGTTTTCTAGTGGTTTCCTTGTATTTCATAAAATTACAAAAATTCAAGAAATTATTATATCTTTTAGGAAATTATTTATCAAACATTATTGTATTTTGGAAGAATCATGTATGTCTCTATAGATAAACGCATAAATATCATAGAGTTAAATCTTATTCCCATCAGTTTTTATTGATTTCCTTGCACTATAGATTTATTGGAATCATATAGGCATAGAAAAAAAATTATGTATTTTTTTTACTAAAAATAAGTTCCACGATGACATTTATAAATGAATTTTGATCAAAACCTAGATAAATGTCATATGGGAACTGGATGGAAAAGAATATCCACACAATTTAAGAATAGTCATATTAGAGGAATAGAAGCTGAAAATTATCAGTGAATTTCATTAAAAGTATACAAACCAAAGTAATGAGAATACTAATCATAAAATTCTAATCATCAACTGGTAATCATTTTTTCCAAATAATCAAGGTTCGTAGAGTTTTAAAATGGTGAATGTAATTATTCATGAAATATTTTAACCATATTATTATAATATTCATGTTATAAAACTAAAAACTATATTAAATCTTAGAGTTGAGGACACCCATCCTAGAAGCCAACCATTGGCATATATCTCTATCACTAAACATATAAGATTGATTTTTTTGGACCACATATTCAAAAGTATAACCTCCAATATTATCAAGGTTATTGATAATAGATCTGATAAAATAGGTATATAATTCTAAAGTAAGGTCACATATATAAAAACTGGGATATTATAGTAAATTTCTACTATATATTCTCAAATTGTTATTCATTGATGGAACTAATTAAATATGAGGTGGGAGAGAGTGATATGAGTCCCACCATAATGGATAGATTATTGAATATAGAAAAAAAATTATTTATTTTTTGAATTCAAGTAATGTTATATTCTCTATAAAAGATAAATTTAGTGATTAATCTATATAGAAGTTGTAAAATGATGTTATAGTTGAGTGAATCATTGAAAATTATAGGGTTCATAATGTATAGCCCACTAAAATCAGTACAATTGATAAAATTTTTATATAAAAATGTGAAAATATTTCTTTTAATATATACTAATTATCTAACTTAAGTATTTGATTTTCTTTTTAGGCCACTTACATATGTCTCTCAACCAGTATTAAATGTGAAAAACATAGACAAACATGGATGTGCTGAGAATGTTAATAAGAAAAATTCAACCTATTTGAGAAAGAGATTTACATTTTTGTCTCTCATGTTATGAGGATATTTTTGGAAAAAAATACCTTCTAGGTTGATTTTTTTAACTCTAACTACAAAGAGATAGATTCATAAATATTTTAATAGTATCTTTCCCTATTTCACTCTAAGTTAATTGGATATAAGATTCATCCATGAATCCAGCATTCCCTTGATAATAAAGATTTTATATTTAGTATATCTAATAAATTTCAATGAAACATGTTCCTAATGATGAAATATTTCCTAAATAAAATCCATAAATTGCTTGTAACCTTAAATAGAATAATTATATATTTTTTAATAAATACGGTAAGTTATTTCTAGAGGCCTAGAGATCTGAAATAAATCTAGAATCAAAAACCATGAGAATAAATTATCTATGATAATCCTCTAACATATAAAAGATAAAACTAATAAAGGATGCCCCTAGATTACTCCCTTGATCATAAAAATAGACTTTTAAATAACCATTAACATAGTTAGAATGTCTTGATATATTCAAAATGTTATGAATTATCCTAAAAAATCTATAATAAAAATCGTCACTTTTGAGAAAATTAAGACAGGAGTCCCATTTAACATTATTAAAATCCTTAGATATGTCCTCTTTAAGAGAAATATTACCATTTAAATATTTCATATAAATAATAATGATATAATCATTTTTAGTACAAAGATATTCTTCGATTTTTCTCTATATAGAAGAAGAAAATTGATTTGGGGAAACAATATGGTCAACCAATTCTCCCAATCAAATAGAAATGATCCTACAAATAATATTTAAAAGGTTGTTCACAACCATCAAGGGTATATGGTCATTAATTTATACGGCATGATCAATATTATGAATGAGGTTAACAAATTGTGAATTAGTTTCAAGGTGAAAAATTGATCCTAAATTTTTTTTAAATAGCTTTGAGGATATTAACATTTATGAAATCCCATAATACTATTATAAACTCATTATTTAAATCACAACCCCTAGAAACACTCTTATTTTTGAAAGATATTAAATCATGTGTTGTTTATTTTTCTGTGAAAATAATGGTAATAAAATTAGTTTGAATATCAAAAATGGTGTTAGGGATTACATCATCTAACACCATCTCATATGGGACTACATTATTCCCATTGAAGAGGGTATTGAAATAATTTTTCAAGTAATTGATGATTTCAACTTTAGTATGTAAAGTTTCACCATTCACTATAATATAAGAGATCCATATACTCTTATCCCTTATTTAGTTAATTATGTGAAAGATCATAGAGTTTAAATAACAATATTTGAGATATATCAATTGGAGTTTCTCTATAAGAATAAATTCCTTATCATTAATCAATTCATAAAGTTTGGAAAATTCCTATATCCCCACATTCGAGAGAGAATCAAGACATATAGAATATAAAAAATATAAACACCAAATATATTGTTATAATAAACAATTTAGTATCACATATAATCCCTAAATATGATATCAAATTAATCATATAATATCTAAAGATTATTTGAAGTGAAAATTAATGTTCCAAATTAATTTTTAAGGATGTATAGTCTTCAAACATGGTCTTTGAAACATGAACAAGGCCATGAATTTATAACTACCACTAAAATCTAATTGATTAGGATTAATTCATAGTATTGAATTGATTAATTGAACTATGTAACTCACTACGTCTTAAAATTAAAAAGAAAAATCTGAGATATATAACTATTGAATTATATTAATTATTTATTAAAAATTGGATGTTTCAATTCATCCAACTATAAATATTTTCACACTTAGAAAGTTCCATTAAATTTTATTCTTAATAAATAAATTAGAATTAAAAGACATTGTAAATAATGTAACATTAAAAAATTATCTTATTTAACCATATCAAAATACATGAAAAAATAAGAAATATAACCTTTCAAACTATTATTCTCAATAGTATATTCCCAACTACAAGTGTTTAACATATAAAACACTAATATATTATCCCTAATCAATTATATTCACAAAAGTTTCTTGAAAAAATTATTAAAAAATCAATGATTGAAAAAAATTAATTTCATTTCATTCTAAAAGGGAGAGTAATTTTAGAAAATAATGCATGATTCATAAAACCAAAAATTTTATTTAAAATTTTACAAAAATTAGTCAAACCATAAATTTTCATTAAATACTTGATTAATTCCAATTTTTCAAATTTTAATATGAAAACTAATTGTAGACTCTCTAAATAACAAAATATATATAATAAATTCCTAATTTAAAAATTAAAATCCCATTCCCATTAAAACAAATTCAATTCTACCTTTGACTTCCTAAATCATTACATGTTAATTTTTAGAATACACTTACAATTTATAAAAAATGATTACATAAAAAATTGTTTATATTTAATTTGTTTCAAGAATTTAAATTAATATTTAATACATGAAAACCCCTAAAATAATATTCGTTTTTCAAAATAAATACATACATATATATATATATCTCAAAAAATCATAACATTTCACCCAACCAAAAAAATTTCTATTATAAATTTCATAACATAATCATCAGTCATTATAAATTTATAGAATTTATAAAAGAACCAATTCCCATTTCTGAAATATAATAAAAATAATAGATAGAAAAAACCAAAAACATTAATTCTTATAAAACCCCAAAAATTCCAAGTGGATTAGCCTTCAAAAAAATTAAATATATATTACTAAACAAGTCATAAAATAAAACATAAAAATTACAATAATATATTGAAATTGTATCATCATAAAATCGGATTTTAAAAGTATATAACAATTAGAACAAGAAAAAATACATCAATATAAATCCAAATATCATAAAAGAATCTTGTTTATAATAGAGAAATACTTACTTCACAGCCAAAATTGAAATAAAAATGAAAATTTCAAGCTATATAATTTATTTTTAATTATATATCAAAAAAATATGAAACTATAGTCAAATCCAATTAAATTAATTGATGAGAAAATAATCCAATTTATAACATAAATCAATATTAAGTACTGGAAAACAAATCTCGATTTCATGAAAACAACTTTATCAACATTTTAAATCAATTTAAAACTCCGCCTAATCTACACCAAACTTTACCTCCTTAAAAACCCAACATCATAAAATAAATGAAAATTATTAAATGAATTTTTATAAAATACACACATAAAAACAACTTATATTAAATATATTTTATAAAAATTACATCAAAATTATGCAAGAATTAAATACATAACAAAACCAATATTAGAAAATATTTAATCATAGGAAAGGTAATAAAATGACTTAAGAATCATAAATTTGTGTCCATCATAGAATATATAAAATACGTGGAATAAATTATTTATAAGACTATATACATTCTTAAAAAACAACATATACAAATTAAAATCATATATATAAATAATACATATTCTAATATTAGTTAAAAAAATAAGTTCATGTTTTTCCTGATACTCTATCAATCTAAAAAATAAAAATTCTTTATTTTCTATTTATAAATTAAATATAAATACCATTCTAAATAATAAAAAAATAAAACATTACCAAATCGAATTACAACTCATTTAAATTAAAACACACATGTAAAACATGTGAAGAACATCCTTAGGGATAACCCCATACAAGTCTTTATATTAAAAAACGTTGTTTATATAAAACAAATAAAATTTGTTAAAAAATATCTAGCCACTTTTCTCATCAAATATAAAAATTATAACTAATTTAAATGTAAAAAATTTATATTAAAAACATTACCTGTAAATAAAATAATGATTATATATAAACAATTATTCAATATAAAGTCATGACATTAGTAAAAATTAATAACAACATAATATAAATTTCATACCAAACACTATCTCTAGAAAATAATACCATAACTAAATATAAAAAATTAATATATGTTTATAAGAAAATAAATAATCACACTAACCATAAATTTGGTCATCAGTCTCTCACTAATTATGTATCTATAGAAACTAGTCATTTAGCATTAGATATATAGCCAATTAAGTGGATATTAAATTATATTTAAGTTTGTTCTATTTTTCACAATCATAATAACCAAAACAAATACTTACAATGATTAATAAAATATAAAAATAATGTAAAATTATCTATCAAAATTCGTCGCAAATAATATACTCACAACCACCACTCAAATTGAGTAAAATGACATGAAATAAATCAATGAATATATACTTTATCCAAGAAAATAATAAGAAAAAATTTATTCTAATCCTTTTAGTTTAAAAATTGTCTTTTTATAAACATTACTATAAAAAATAATTTATTATATATTTTAATTTACATGCTAAAAATATATAACACATAATTGACAATTAAAATTAATCCCAAAACTCAAAATTTTCCTTAAAATATATAAAAATAAAACATTTCCAATATCAAATCCATAGAAAACAATAAAAATTCATTAATTAAATTTTTAATACTAAAAATATGTTTAATTTCAACTATATTGGTTGATGAAAACTTCATTTTTGTAACATTTAAAATCAATAATTCTAAAAAATTAAAATTCATTAATTAAAATACATCCACTTTAAAGAAATTATATATAATAAGTACACATAATAATTAATAAAAAAATAATATAATAATATATATAAATCATATAAGCAATAAATAAAAGTACACATATCTATATTAAATTTTATATTTCATGCCTTCCATGCCCATTACTTTGCCCATTTTGGTAGTAGAAGGTGTTCGGTGGAGTCTTGAAGAGGTTAGAGCTACAAAAAAAAAAGAAACAATATGACTTTTTACAACATAAATTATGGGTTTATGTCATAAAGGTGTAGTTTACAACTTTCATGAATAGAGTCATATGGATTGTACTTAGTAGAGTGGTGGTCATGAATAAATGTTTTATGATATAATTTAGGGATCTATGAACTATGTTAATCGCATCGAGTAGTTACACTTGTAGAAATTAAAATGGTTTATGACCTACATATTAGTTTTATGGAATATTTTATACATGCTCATGGGATTTAAAACATAAATATTTTATTTAAACTGCAAATTGGGTGAGTCACGGGTTGTTTATAAACCTTATTCGACTAATTCTTCTCCCATTCATTTGATCATCCCTCTCTCATTGGTGATCAATCTAAGAAAATTTTGGGATACTTTCCATTCTATATTCTCTCACCATGATCCATGGGTTTCTATGGTTTCTCGTTTCTGGTCGGGGTTGATTTCATTCATCTTTTCTCATGTGTTTTTTATTCTGAGGATCTGATATGGTGGTGTTGTTTTGTTTGGGATTTTCTTTGGATTATGTTCTAGACAACCCTTATTGTGGTGTATGTTGATCCATTACATTCTTATGAATTTATGGTTTTCGGGTTGTTTATTCTTCACACTATAGTGTGAATTTGGATCAAAAAGATTATTTTAGGTAGGGGATCATTATTCTCACCTATTTATGTGCTATGAGTGGGTATTTCATGATCTCATTCACCATTGGGTGTATATTAAGGGTCATTATAATTATATAATAATTTTACTATATGAAATTTGAGGTTATAGGGAAGTAGACACATGTTTATTCTACTTATATGTTGTTGTCGAGATGATTATACCATGATGATGCCATACTAAAAATAACAGATATTCAAAGCCTTGTTTTCACTATGTATGATATGATGTGATGACCCTTTATATGTTTTTATGTAATCCACAGTGAATAAGAATTATAATGAACATATATTTGGATAATGAATTATTTACCCATAGAATATGGTTTTTGTGATAATACCCTTGACAAATAAAAAAGTAATGAAATGTACTCCCTTGAATAAATTGTTCAATCTGTTATGTGTTTTTTTTTGTTTGAACATGTTCTTTTTATGTTTTCCTGTGTGGTTTGGGATGTTATGTGATGATGGAGGAGACCGGTGGGGCAGTGATATGTGTTGGGATGTGATGCAGTTGATAGTTATCATGGATGCGACATGGGATGTTGTGAATTGGTGATGTTCTGTAGGGGTGTTGTTCCTTATAGTGATGTTTTGTAATGAGGTTTTGGTACACTATGAAGTGTTTAGTGTTTTTAGTTTGTAGAGGTTGTGATGTATGGTTATTATTGTGATATTTTTTGAATGTTGTGGTACGTCTATGATAGTTGATGTGAGATGGGTGCATTTTTGGGTTGTTTGGTTGTGTTAGCTTCCTAGTTAGCCATGGAATATATTATGATGCTAAAAAAATGAAATAAACTGGTAAATAAATGAGATGGGTTTTAAATATATTTTTTGTAAATGATATAAATGAATTGAACATTAGATGAATGGGTAATATATATATGAATGAACTGGCTTAGAAAATGACTGTCAAAATGTATAATCATTCGTGGTGGTTTTGTGTGTTGTATAAAGTTATGGAATTAGTTTTGATAGCAGTCGTGTGGTGTAGTGGTGTTGATTTGGTGTCTAGTTTTCTAGTGTAGTTGATTTGAACTAAAAGTTTGTGTATTGGGAACTATCTATATATCATGTATTTTATATTATTTCCCTACACACCCGGCCTGAGTTGTATAACCTTACAAACACTTAGAGTTTCTAGGTTCTTGGTGTTTCCCTCAACATATAATATGGAGATGATATTTATTAAAGGATAAACACTCTTACTTTATAAATAGTGACAATACCGGTTCTTATTGATGATTAACAAGTAGTGTTGTTGTAACGACCTCGGTATTTATAGAATAATAATTTTTTTTATTTTTTTAAATATTTATGAAAACCATTTTTTTTACATTAAAGGGTATTCTTTTTTAGATAGTTACTCAATGCAAAATAATGGGTTTATTTGGAATCTTATGTTTCACACAACATTGACTTATACCAAAAAATAATAAAATTATAATATTATATTAAACGGTAGTTAATGCTTAGTATTTGTTTTAGTGGGAATGGAAAAAACTACCTACAATATTATTATAACTATTTGTTAAATGTCATGACATTTATCCAATTAATTTTAAAGGCTTAAAATAAGAATAAATCTGATTTTAAGCATGAAATACTCTAAATTTTTTTAAAGGTTGGTTTACTGCCTTTTGATAAAGAACATTTTTTAAATATATTTTCTTCACTGATATATGTTATATTTGTCAAAATAAACTTCTTATATAGAATCATGACATGAAAAAGAACTTTGGATAATTTTTTTTGTAATTTTTTAATAAAGTTCATTTTTTTAATGAATAGTGAAAATACCTAATTTTAAGTCAAAAATGCTTTTCATATAATTTATTTATATAGTTAGATTTTACATTTAGTTGATTTTAAAGTGTAATTGTGTTATATTTTTATAATTTAGATCAATTTTGGTCATTTTATGTAATTTAACTTTTTAATTGGACATAAACACATTTCAATATTTTGATAGTTATTACTTCTTAAAAACACGCTTTTAGGTTTTGACAACGGGAAATAATTTTAAATTAATTACTAAAAATTATGTGTTTCGAATTCAAAAAAATGGATTCCTTATTTTTAATCATATGGTCCAAATTGTGTAAATAGGTACCTTTTATTTTGAGAAATTATGAATATTAACTTCAGTAATTATTTTATTTACCATGGTTAAAAGTTATATCTGGTTAATATTGGTAAAATAATAATATTATAATAATATTAAACGACCCTTACACATGCCCTAATCCTATTTTATGAGATATTTTTGACCATGGGCATCCCTGGGTCGATTTTGGGACCCCATGGATCCACATGGATGTGAAAATGACAGTTTATAAGAATTAATTTAAATTAAAGAAAAATATAACATAAACATGTATCTTTTATTTAAAAAATTATATAGAGTCATATATGTGATAACTTAGACTATAAATATTTATTATAAATTTAAAAAAATTTATATCTTAAAATTTTATTTATAAATTTTAGACATTAAATAAATAAATTTAAGTATGACACAATGACGATATAGTGACAGGTTCATTAATAAAGGACTCAAATAAATGATATTATAAATTTCAAAATAAATTTAATTTGGTTATTTTAATATCATCCACTAATTTTTTGGATGATATTTACATATTAGGTTTTAGTTAATGCATTTGGTTTGAAGGAATCGGGTTGTTATGAAATTGTAAAAAAGACAAATATGAATATCGTCCAATATTGACATAATTCATAACTTAAAATAAAAAATAGCTTATTTAATGATATTAAATTCATAAAATTATAATATTCCATAAAATGGTTATGATAAGTCTAAAATTTTATTAATTACTCTTTTATTGGACATTATTCTTGTTTTGGAAACTATTTGGATTCTCAGAGTGTTAAATTCTTGTTAAAATGGAAAGAGTAAAAAAGAGTTAAATGAAAAAAAAAGAATTAAAAAATATACCAAACCCATCTAATTATTATTGGATTATTTTATTTCATCTTATATTCTTCTTATCAACGAACTAACAGAATTTGGACTCATTTTTTATTGAAATAGAATTTATAATAAATTAATATTTCAAAAAAAATTTAAAGTGCCCTTACTCCCTCTTATAAAAAGTCCCCACCTCTACCCACATAACTCACACCTATAAATCACCTTGTATCATCTAAATTCTGACCAAATTATCTTCCAAAATCCCATACATCCTTTTATATGCCTTAACTTGGCCATAAGGAAATTCAAGAAAGCCTTTTGGCTCAAATAAAAATAAGTTACCCGATTATGAGGTAACATATTCTCTCAAGTTCTTTTCTTTTATTTTCCTTCTCCACTCCCTATGATCTTCTTATTATTCGTTTACATAACAACACCAGTATCCTAAATATACTAGGATTTTTTAATGATAATTATTAGAACTAAATTTACACACACCTCCATCTAATGAATATGAACAAACATTTTCAATGTACGGTGAAATGTTGCCTCACGAAATGACGATTGTTTGATTTTCCCCTACGACCTCTCGTGGTGTCCATTATGATGGAACTGTATTTATATGTGATATATATTATGTTTATATTGTCTCTATTCTTCTATAATTTTTATTTATAACATACCTTTATGCTTTTCATTTTGTGTAATCACAATAATTTCATTTGAAAAAGTGCAGACTACCGCCCCCTCAAAGTGATATTACTCATTCATGCCATACATGACTGACTGAAAATTAATTATTTTTATTATAAAGATTGAACCCCTTTTATGGGGGTAAGGGGGAAGCCAAATGACTTCAAAGACATTAAAAGACATTCAATTCCCCCATTCTAATGTCCAAATATCAAAATCAATCTGATTCAAAAACAAAGACGGGCCCCTCCCCAACATCAAAATCATTAAGAAAAGATTCCACCTTCGCATTACTATTTTCCTAGTGGTCCCATGAACGAATGCACAGGAAAAATATCGATGGAAAACTCCATACCCTCTCAGTAATATAATTTTGAACAGCCATGATCTGTGAGAGATCTATGATCTGAACCTCTTCTAGAGCTGTCCCTTATGGGGAACCGGATGTAATGACCCAAAGATCGTTAACCGAAGTGACACAAAACAAACTACCCAACCATTCCATGGATCCAAAAATTCAACCAACATAAAACCATTCAATGATTCCCCAAACATAGCAAAACACTCCCCACAATCAACTTGGTCCTCCATTGTGAAGCTGTCACAGTTCACCGCACATCATCCCATTCACCAGGAAGCCATCACCAGTTTTCATAACTGAATCCACAATGACACCACCTGCCACCTCCAACGACCAGAGAAACACCAACCTAATACCAAAATCAAGCCCTAATCACTAAATCCAGAATATTGGAAGACACCCATAGATGGAATCCAAATCCACGACAAATCCAGACTCAAAAAAACATAATCAAACAAAAACCACATAACATCACCGTCGTCAGACCACACATGAAGAATATCTCCCCATGATTTGCAATCATCTCCCTGCCTTCAAATTCGCACACCCCCAGAGACCACAACACACCTCCCACCACACCCAATGCTGACATTGAAATGAGGCACCTCCCCTCTTTCAATCAAATACTTTTTTTATCTAGTATTTAAACGTGACTCATGTTTATATTTAGTGAATACATATAATCAATCTCTTTGATTAACAAAATGACATATTTAAGGGAAACATTCACCCACTTTTATTAGTCAAATACTTATTTTATATTATGTATTTTAATTTCCATTTTTTTATTTTTTGGATATTGATGTGGTAGTGTTTCTACACTCTTTGCCACATCCTTTTTTGCTTTTATTGAATTTTTATATTAAAATGTTGTTTTTTTATTAAATAATTTCTAATTATTGTGTTTTTAAATTTTTTGTGGAAAATAATCAATTGTAATTTAAATCATGTTTTTTTAGTTTTTATTATTATTTTATTTAAATTATTCTTAAATTTAATTAGTCTTGCGAATTTGACTTTTATTTATTTATTCTTTTATTTTTACAAAATTTTCATTCGAGTTATTTTATTAATTAATTAATTAAATTAATTAATTCTTTATTCTTTAAATTGTGAATAAATAATACATTTTAGTTCATAGTCTTTTAATAATTTAATTAGTATTAAAAAATTACTTTTAACTAATTAACATTTATTATTCTTTAATTCACATTATTAATTGGTTAATTAATTGGTTAACTAATTTCTGCAAGTAAAATTATTATTTTAATTTGTTTTAAATTATTTTATTAAACTCAAATAAATTAATTATTTTAAATAAAACATAATTAAGTTTGTTATCTAGCTTCGTATTATTAAATTTTTTATTATATTTTATTTAATTTAATTATTTAATTTATTAATCTATTTCTACATTTTATTATAGTTTTAATGTATTTCATTTATTTTGGTTTTTTTGGTTTTTTTGACTTTCAGGTGTTGCTGCATGTCGCGGTTTCATCATGGTTACGGTGCCACCATTTCACTCATGGTCTCACTGTGAGACTCACTCACGGTGCTTCCTTCACCCTCACAAACCACTTCACTCACTACTACACAACCACCATTGTCAGTATTCATGGTGCCACCGTTTCTCGAACTGGTCTCACTGTTTCCACCATCCACCATTTCCTTTCCACCATTTCTCATCTCATTGTGCACCATTTCAGATTTACTGTCTCGCATTTTTCTTCACGATGCCACCGTTACTCATGCTTTCACAACATACTAAAACCTGAATTGTCAGATCTGAGGCCACAGAACCACCTGAACCCCATCTGTGCGACATTCTTCCCACTCGCCATCATGATCCAATCTCACCTCCTTCATCCCTTGCACTACTGGACGACCCCCCCCTTCCACCTTCCTTTGTCCACGCCACACGAACCAGACCCGCCTCCCCTACTTTTTATTTTTTTCTTTGTTTCATTTATTTTGTTTCATATAATAATTATACTATAATAAATTTATATCTATATAATATAACACATATAATACAATACAGATAATATATAAATAACAATGTTTAATATGAGAAAACATAATAATAAAATCATTATAATAGTTGAGTAAATATAAATAATAGGTAGTTATAATAATTGTATTTATATATAATATTAATAATCATATTAAGTATTATATTTATATATATTAATAAGTATTTTTATTAACTAATTTCAGTAAAAATACTAATACATAGTTATTTTAGATTTCAATTTATTTGTTTAACTTGTTTTCATTTTTATGTTGTTCTGTGTAGGGGGAGTTACTCGTAGAAGCGGTGATAAATGAAGTAGTTCACAAGGAATACATGAGAATATTCGTGAGTTTTTTGCAGGGGTTATATTCACTTAGAGGGAGTTCACATAAAATTTGGTGACGTGAATATGAAAGTGTGCCACATGGATTTTTTTCCTGTCATTTTTCTCTATTTTTTGTTTAGTTTATCTAAATAAGAGGGCCCCAACTCCCCTCTCTAGAGGCAACCAAGGCCTAAACAGGGCCAGGGGAGGGCATCATTCCATAGTGGGGGGGATACTCCACCCAGATCCACACATCCTTTCTTTCATATCTCACTGATTGGAACCATCTTCGACTTAGAGACGGGACCTTCTCCTCCATTCTCTGCCTCTCCACCACTGCTCTATTTTTTTTGTTTTATGTTGACTCTGTAAATACTCTCTTAGTGTTGCATGTTTAGTTAACTGAATTGTGATGTTTGTTTTATTTTTCTTTTGTCGTTCATTCATCCTCATTCAGTGTCGTTATCTTAAATATCTAGAAATGGATATCTAACTTTCTGGGTAAGATCCAGTTTAAGAAACCCAACATGATCTGGATATTGGTACATTAATGCGATCATGTTATTTTTATTCGCCTTGGTAGATCGCGACTGTGAGTTAGATTGAGAGAGAGAGAGATCTCACACCGGACGATCGGAAAATTTCATTCTTAATTTATTTTCTCCTTCCTCTCTTGATTTCTCAAACTGAGAATCAATATTAGTTGTGACATTTCACGATCTTAGTTGGATAATTTATCCAAGGGACAATATTTGGCTGGAATGATCTTGCTGAGTGAATCACTTGTAGATCCGATGAATGCTTGAGCATGGAAGAAATTATTTGTTTGAGTGTTTAATTTCTTGTTGAGATTGGTTTTTCATCCGAGAAATCGAACATGCACTGATTGAAGTTGAGAATTGTTTATAAATTTCTTAAATTGATCTAGGATAGGGAGTAGAGGGTGAATTAACCTGGGTATGGCCTTGTTCACACTGACTTTTGTCTTCTGTGTCTTGGTGTCAATTTTTTTTTGTGCCTTGTGTGGTGTCTATGTCTGCTTTCTTTTCTTGGTTTTGTCTTGTGCCTCTATATTTTCATAGTTTTCCATCACAGTTTCTCTCTCCACTATGCTCTTTAGCCCCGAATAGTGATTTCTTAGGAGTTTTATTTTTCTCTTTTAAAAATATTTTAAAATTCAAAAAGATTTTTGGAATGACCACTTAGTCACTCGACACTACTTCCTTGAGAGCGACCCGGAGGACAACCACTATCTTATATCATGGGTATTTATAAATGTAAACATGACTGTCCTCGTAACAAGGATATATGTCAAATTTTGGCATCATTGTCAGGGAGGCTAGGTGTGATATTAATAAAACAAAAAAAATCAAATATAAAAAAATAATGGAATATCAATAAAAAAACCTAAAAAATCATCAAAAAGAAAAATGCAATTCAAAAAAAATAGTGTGAACCTGCTGTATGAAAACTAGGTCTATGTCTGAAAACTTAGTACCTGGTAATCCTAAAATTGATAAGCACCTCTAGAAAGTTAAAAAGAATAAAGACAAAATCCAAATGTATGATAATAGAAATGAAAAGTTGAATAACCCACTTCCTGAAAATTTGAACCAACCTGGAATGATAAACCCACCGAAGGATGAGATAGCTGAGAGGCCCAGTTTGAGAGAGTTCTTGCTACCTTCAGTGTCTGGTAACCCTTCGTGCATTATACTATCTCCTAGTTCCAAGAATTAAGAGATCAAGAAATCTATTCTTAGTCAGTTTCCTACCTTCAATGGAATTCCTAGTGAACACTCTCTTAAATTCATTAGAGCCTTCTACAATAGTGTCCAGTAGCTACCACTTATGGGTCTCACTGAAGAAGTTCTTAAACTGAGAGTGTTCCCCTTCTGCCTCAAGGGAAATGCTAGGTCTTGGTTTCAATAGTTAAAAGAAGATGTTTTTTCACCTGGGATCAAGTTTATAATTCTTTCACAATGAAATTTTATACTAGGATGTTGACATCTGAAATTAGGCACAAAATTACTGGATTCCTTCAAGATTAAGGAGAACTGTTTCATGAAGTTTGGAATAGGATTAGAGGTTTTAGTAAGTAGTGTTAAAACCATGAATGTACACCTAAATTCCTCATGGACACCTTCTACAATAGTCTCACCCCTTACCACCAAACCTTGGTGGATCAGTCTTCTGGAGGAGACTTTAGTGACAGGAATGCCGAGGAGCTCAAACAAATCTTCAACACCTTAGCTCAAAAATCCCAACACAATTGCTCTAGGAGGAGAACCATTATAATAAAGGAAACCTCCCCTACTCCATAAGATGAATCCCAATATGCTAGACTCTTTAATGAGATCCCACATCAAACCCTTAAATAGTAGTCCCACCATTGTGGCATGTATGGAAATTATCAAACATGTTGTCCAAAACATTGATATGCCTGTCCAGCCTCACGAGAGTCCCAGTTTTGCTGACTGTGGACCTCGGATGCAGCCTACGGATGATCCTTTTTCCAACACCTAAAATTATGGGTATAGGATCCATCTGAACCTATCATGGAGGGAGCAGAGAGTCTTCCAACCTACTACCCCTCCTGGATTCTAGCAGCCACCTAGACAGCAATTCCTTCCCCAACCCCAACCTAAGGCTGAGTCATCCAACCCAAAAGATGACGTGAGAGACATGTTCCATCAGTTGATATGGAGTTTCAATGAACACATGACCAAAAGAGATTATGATAAAGTTAAAATGGATTCTAGAATGAAGAACTTGGAAATTAAAATGGGGATGTTGGATAGGGATGCTAGTAATAGAGAAAAGGGTAGGCTACCTGGCACCACTGAGGCCAATACTAGGGATTATTCCTTGGTTTTGAACACTATAAGTGGTCTCCAAACTCACCAATAACCTAGTAAAAAACCTCAAAATGATGAAAATAAGATACTAGAAGGAGCTGGAAAATCAAATCTGAAAGAACCTGAATTTGGGAAACTAGACAGCACCAATATAATCCCTCCAGTTAATGTTTTTACAGCTCTAAAACCCAATGAAAATGGCTTTAAAAACAGAGACAATAAAGTTATGGATTTTTTTGGATGTTTAAGATGTAGAGTTTCCCCCATTTTTGGGTAATTTTTCACCTACAATCCCTTCCCCACGAAGAATTAAGAAGCCAATTCGTGATTCTGAACTGTGAAAATTTCTAAAAGTGGTAAAAAATTTGAACATTGATATCCCATTCTTAGAAGCCTCAATTCAAAGCCATTAATATCTAAAATCACTCAAGAAATTATGTTCAAATAAAAATACATTGGAATAATTTTCCACTAATTTCTTAATAGAGGAGTTTAGTGTAGTCTTGCAGAATAGGATACCTCCTAAGCTTCAAGACCAAGGAAGCTTTGTTATCCCTTGCATTTTTGGGGATAGAGGTGGTATGTTCAACTATTTGTCTGATCTGGGTGCTAGTATTAATTGGATTCCACTATCACTTTTTTAGCACATTGGATTTGGAGTTCTGAAAACCCCAACTATTGTATTATACCTTACTAATAGGTCCAATACACATCCAGTGGGTAGGGTTGATGATCTGTTAGTGGGAGTAGGAAATCACTTTTTGCCTACTGAATTTCTTATCCTTGATATGGAGTGGGAACAGGAGGTTCCTATCATTCTTAGTAGGCCCTTCCTGGACACAAGGGGAGCTTTGATAGATGTGTTTAATGGGAAACTGATTTTCAATATGGGTAAACAAAAAGAATAATTCAATGTGTTTAAGAAAATCCATGAAACCACCAACCCAATCTTCCCCAAAGATGAGATGTTAGTTTCTAAGAGTAGTTTTGATAAAGAGGAAGAGGATTTTCTAAGAATGATAGCTGAAATAAATAGTGAACCTAAGATCCATGTTGCCGCTTGCATGGGTATTAACTTAAGTAAAGAGAGAGAACATGTTGATGAGTATGAGGAAGAATTCTTGGAGAACTTATATGTGTTTGTTTTAGAGCACATTCTTACCCCGAGAGTGGAGTCTATGTTTGAGGATATATCTTTGTGAAGCTCTAGAACTGACGAAAAATCCTTCTTTGTTGCCTTCTTTAAGAGGCATCATGAAGACCTTGGGCCACCCAGACCCAAGTGTCTTCCATCAAGCCAGTCACCACCCACCATGGAACTCAAACCCCTCCCTGCCAATCTCAGATATTCCTTCTTAGGAGACTATTCCACCCTCCCTGTTATCATTTCATCCAATCTGGAGGTGGGTCAAGAGAAAATTCCGCTTAATGTTTTGAAGAAGTACAAGTCTATCATAGGCTGGTCGATTGCTGATATATAGGGGATAAGTCCAGCCTTCTGCATGCATAAAATTCCCATGGAACCTGAGTGTAAGCCTAGAGTAGAAGCCCAAAGAATACTTAACCCCAACATGAAAGAAGTTGTGAGAGAATATGATATTAGGTTTATTGATGCTGAAATAATATTTCCAATTTCTGATAGCCCCTGCATATGTCTTATCCAGGTGGTACCCGAAAAGAGTGGAGTGATAGTGGTCACTAATGAAAAGAATGATAAAATCCAGACCAGAGCAATGAATAAATGGAGAGTCTGTATAGAATACAGAAAGTTGAATGAATCCTCAAGAATGGATCACTTTCTCATGCCATTTTTGGATCAAATGTTTGGGAGTTTAGTAGGCAATGAATTATTCTACTTTCTTGATGGTTATTTTGGTTACAACCAGATTTCCATTGCACCTAAGGACCAAGAGAAAACTACTTTTACCTACCCATTTGGGAGATTTTCCTATTGGTGGATGCCCTTTGGCTTGTGGGGTGCTCCTACCACTTTTCAGAGGTGTATGATGGAAATTTTTTCAGACATGATTGGGAAGATAATTGACGTGTTCATGGGTTATTTTTCTGTTCTGGGAAATAACTTTGAGAACTATCTGAAAAAATATGGAATTAGTGCTAGAAAGGTACCAAGAGACTAACTTTTTCATAAACTGAGAAAAGTTCCAATTCATGGCCATTGAAGGCATAGTTTTGGGACACAAAGTTTCTAAAAAGGGGTTAGAGGTCGACAACGCTAAAATTGAGGTCATACAAAATTTTCCCCAACCTGAAAAATTTAAAGGAATCAGAAGTTTCATGGGTCATGTTGGATTCTATAGGATGTTAATTAAGGAATTTCATATGATTACTAGACCCCCGGGATCCCTACTGGTTAAGGACACACCCTTTTTCTTCTATGAGACATGTCTAGAGGCCTTTAATCTGCTCATGGAGAAGTCGACTACTTCACCTATAATCACTACTCTTGACTGGAAATATCCTTTTGAGGTTATTTTTGAAGCTAGTGACTTTGTCGTAGGGGCTGTGTTAGGATAGTGGAAGGATAGTAAACTTCATGTTATTTACTATGCAATCAATTTGTTGGATAATGCATAAAAGAATTACTCTACCACTAAAAAAGATTTGTCTGTTGTGATGTTTTCTTTGGAAAAGTTCAGGTAGTACTTGATAGGATCAAGATTAATAATTTTTACCAATCATTTAGCCCTAAAGAATTTTATCGCTAAAAAAGACTCAAAGCCCAGACTCATGAGGTGGACCTTGCAGTTATAGGATTTTGATTTATTTATTAAGGATAAGTAAGGGGTTGATAATGTAGTTGTTGATCACTTTTCCTGATTACCCAATTCCCCGAGTAAGGAACGAAAATAGATCCACACTTCTTTCCCTTGTGAACAATTGTTTGCTGCCTCTCTGCAGTAGTCTGCTTGGTTCGTAGACTATGCCAACTTTATGGAAGCTGGATTCATGCTGAAGAATCTCTCACACAACCAGAGGAAGAGGTTTATATCTGAAAAAAATATTATTTTTGGGATGACCCTCTTCTCTTTCTAAGATGTGATGATGGGATTTTGAGAAGATGTGTGGTTGAGGATTTTATTTTCCCATACTTGAGAGATTTCATTCATCTCCATGGGGTATCCACCATGGAGGATAATGGACTGCTCAAAAATTTGTATAGGCTAGCTTCTACTGGCCAACACTGTTTAAAGACGTTATGAGTCTGGCTATTGGCTGTGAAAAAATTCAAATGTCAGTTAATTTTGGAAGAAGACAGGTACTGCACCAAAATGGTATTCAGGAGGTCAAAATCATTGATGTGTGGGGTTTGGACTTCATGGGACCATTCCCATCCTCTTATGGTAATGAGTACATTTTGGTTTCAGTGGACTATGTGTCCAAGTGGGTTGAGGCAGTAGCTCTTCCCGATAATTCAGCTGCTAGTGTTGTGAAATTCATCAAGAAAAACATCTTTTCCAGATTTTGATGGCCTTGAGCATTCAGCATTGATAATGGGACTCACTTCAATAATAATAAGTTCAATGGTTTGATGGAGAAGTATGGATGCCCACATAGGACATGCACCACTTACCACCAACAGTCTAGTGGGCAAGCAGAAGTTTCAAACAGAGGGCTCAAATAGATTTTAGAGAAAATAGTGTCTAGCTCTAAAAATGATAGGTCAAGGAAGTTGGATGAGGCACTTTGGGCCTACATAACTGCTTATAAGACACCTATAAGGATTCCCCCATATATTATACTCTTTTATAAAACATGTCATCTACCTGTTGAGTTACAATAAAGATCTTATTGGGTAGTGACAGCACATAACATTGATTTTAATTCTGCTGGTGAGAGGAGACTGTTAGATCTGAGTGAGATGGAGGAGATTTGAAGATATTCCTATGAGAATTCTGAAATTTACAATGAAAGAAAAAAGTATTTTCATGAATCAATCATTCGAAATAGGAATTGGAGAGAGATTCCTACTTTTCAATTATAGATTGAAGCTGTTTCAAGGAATGATGAAGTCCAAGTGGTCAGGATCCTTTACCATTGTTAGAGTCTTGGTTAATGGATCTGTTGAGTTAGTTGGAGAATAAAATTGAACATTCTTAGTCAATGGTCAAATGATTAACCACTAAATTGAAGGACAACTAAAGGGTTTGGCTGTCATATCTCTATTGAAAAAATGTGATGTTTCAAGTCTAACCGGGGACTATAAACTCATTGTTGCATGGGAACTAACCCATGAATGCTTAGTTGCTTTCATTTTTTTTTCATAAATAAAGTAATCCTTACTGCTTGTTCTCAAGTTCAATTTCTTAACTCCTTTATGGTGCTTCATGTTCTTTTGTTGTTTTATAGAGAGAGTTTTTGCTGCCAGAAACATGGACATGAAACCCCAAAGGAGAAATCCACTATATCATATGGATAACATTTCTCTCTACTCAATCCCTTGGGTAAACTATCCTGAACTTAAAACTCTGAAATGTTATTTTACTTATTTTAACTTTCAGGTTAATTAATAGGAGTAACAACCCACTATTGCTGATGAGGATCTATTGATAGAAGCCACTGTTAATGGTCCAATAATTAATGGAAGTGTTGTTCTTCCCTTTTTCACTATTAATTAATTTCTTAATCCTCACTGTGAAATAACCATGGGGTTATCCCACTGATTTTTGAAACTCTTAGACTATTTTTTCTTTCATAGGTGTTTAGCTGCTAGAATCTAGATAATTGAAAAATTATTTTGAACTGATTTGTGAAACGTGATTTTACCCACTTCTTTCAATTTCATTATGATACTGATGCACATCATTGTTCATCATGCTTCTAATTAAATTTTATTGATAAATTCTTTTATCTACTCACAATGATTCAAAGCATGAATAGTTTTGGAATAGAACTGTAGTTGGTTGCTAGTGATGGTTTGTGGGGTTGGGTTCTTCTATTTTTGTTTGTTTTTGTTTTTATTTTCCTTTAATCATTGTGTGGCAAAGAAATTTTTTGAACCTCATTTCTACCCTTCCATATACTATTTTGTATGAACTATCCATCCATATTGAACTGAAACTATATTCCACCATAAAATTAATCACTAGGGACAATGTTGGGTTTTTAGTGTGGGGGAGGGGGTCATTTTAGTGTCATTTAAATATCCCCCTTCCTGAACCAGATGTTTGTGTTTAAAAAAAATATGGTCCTATTTTTTCATAAATGGTTCAAAATATGTTCAAAAAAATAAAATTCTTTCATCACTTTATGTCCATTGGAGGTTCATTGGTACTTCAATTATTTTATGTTAGTGGATAATTTCTTACTAGATGTTAAGAGTGTCATTCAGTCAAAAACTGTTAAGCTAGAGCGATTGCTGAGTTGAATTGTTCACTATCAATATGAACCTTTCTATTTAGGAAATGAGGATGGGAGTGTGATAGGATAGGTTTTATGGGATGACAATCTTTACTTAGTTTAACTAGAAGTTCACACTAAAACCTTTGGGACTCACATTTTTAAAAAAAAATAAAAATAGTCAATCACTTTATGAAGTCAACTCTATTGATTATTAATTAATTCCTTTGTAACTGGAGTAAAATGGGAAAATGTGATCCAACGGTGAGTATTTGAGACAAGGTTCATTGGGTGTGTTTCTATGAATAAATAAATCTAATTTCAATCTTAATAAGTGCTATGCATAGTGCTATGCACATGGAATATGGTTGGAAAAAAGTTAAAATAAAGTTCCCTTGTCTAAATTGAGATCATTAAGGTGAGGGGAATTTTAAACCCACCTAAATAAGGGAGAAATTGACTTGGTTAATGTTCATTTGAGTTGAATCAGTATGTTGACAAAATTAATGGGCTTTAATTTTTTAAACTTGCAGGAAGGTGAGAATGGAAGGTTCTCTTGGTTAAGTTTTAAATTCCACTTCATCTAACCTATCAAAACTCTTGGAATTTGAACTTTCATTAAAAGGTGAAGTAGGACAGTTAATGAGTATATATAAGAGGCATGACATACTTGAGAGTGTATGAATTTTTTAGGCTTTTTACTTCTAGTGAGTATTTGAAGCTAGGCAGGACATCTTTTTTTAACACCTTTGAAAATCCTGACTCATTGGTTGGTCCTGCTCCTATGGGTATTAAAGTTCAATCGTTATCCTTTGGAGCTGAAACTCACAAATCATCATTCTATTTTTATGTTAAAGGCATATATTTTTTTCAGGACAAACAAGGTTTTACGTTTGGGGGAGTTTGATGTGGCAGTATTTTCACACTCTTTGCCACATCCTTTTTATATTTTTATTGAATTTTTTATTTTAAAATGTTGTTTTTTATTAAATAATGGATAATTATTGTGTTTTTGAATTTTCTATGTAAAATAATGACTTGTAGTTTAAATCATGTGTTTTTAGTATTCATTATTGTCTTCTTAAAATAATTCTCAAATTAAATTAGCTCTGCGAATTTGACTTTTATTTATTTATTCTTCTATTTTTACAAATTTTTCATTCCAATTAGTTTGTTAATTAATTAATTAAATTAATTAATTCTTTATTCTTTAAATTGTAAATAAATAACTCATTTTAGTTTTTAGTCTTTTATTAATTTAATTAGTTTTAACAATTTTTTTATTCAATTAATATTTCTTATTCTTTAATTTCCTTTATTAATTGGTTAATTAATTGGTTAAAAAATTTAAAAAAGTAATAGAACTATTTTAATTTGTTTTAAATTATTTTATTAATCCCAAATAAATTCATTCTTTTAAATAAATCATAATTGATTTTGTTATCTTGCTTTGTTTTTCTTTAGTTTTAAATTTTATTTGTTCTAATTTAATTAATTAATTTATGAATCTATTTCTTCATTTTTTAAAAGATTTAATTTATTTTATTTGTTTTTATTTGTTTGGTTTGTTTGACTTGTAGGTGTTTTTGCATGTCGCGGTTTCTTTATGGTTAGTATGCCACCGTTTCACTCACTATCTCACTTTGCGCTTCACTCACAATGCTTCCTTCACCCCCACACACTGCTTCACTCACCGCTGCCTAGCCAGCATTTGTAGTATTCACGGTGCCACTATTTCTCGAACCAGTCTCACCATTTCCCCAATACACCTTTTCCTTTCCCATGGTTCTCACCTCACAGTGCACCGTTTCAGATTTATTGTCTCACATTTTTCTTCACAATTCCATCATTCCTCATGCTTTCAGAAAAAACCAGAACCTGAATCGTCGGATCTGCAGCCTTAGAACCACCCAAACCCCATCTGCACGATATACTTCCCACTCGTCGTCATGAGTTGGTCTCACCTCCTCCATCCCCTACGCTATTGTCTGAACCCCCTCCCCCCTTTCTGTACTCCATTGTCTGCGCCGCACGAACGAGACATGTCTCCCCTTATTCTTCTTCTTTCTTTGTTTCTTTTTTATACAATAATTATACTATAATAAATTTATATCTATATAATATAATACATATAATAAAATAAAAATAATATACATATAACAATTTTTAATATGAGATAACATAATAATAATATCATTATAATAGGAAAGTAAATATAACTAATAAGTAATTATAATAATTATATTTACATATAATTGTAATAATATTATTAAGAATTATATATATATATATCTATTAATAATTTTAGTAATTGTATTAGTAGATAGTTATTTTAGTTTTCATTTTATTTGTTTAACTTGTTTTGGTTTTCCTGTTGTTCTGTGCAGGGGGAGCTACTCGTAGAAGTGGTGATAAATGAAGCAGTTCACGGGGAAGACATGAGAATATTCATGAGTTCTCTATAGGTGTTGTATGTACTTATAGGGAGTTCACATAAAAGTTGGTGACATGCACATGAAAGCGTGCCATGTGGATTTTTTGGCCTGTCATTTTTCACTGTTTTTAGTTTAGTTTATATGAATAAGAGAACCCCGACTCCTCTCTCCGGAGGCAGCCAGGGCCAGAACAGGGTCAGGGGAGGGCATCATTCCACAGTGGGGGGGAGACTCCACCCCGATTCACACATACATTCCATCCATATATCGCAAACTGGGACTATCTTCAACTTGAAGATGGGACCTACTCCTCCATTCTCCACCTCTCTTACACTAATCTGTTTTTTGTGTTTTATGTTGAGTCTGCAAATACTCTCTTAGTGTTGAATGTTTAGTTAATTGAATTGTGATATTTTTTTTTATTTTTCTTTTTTCATTCATCCATCCTCATTCTGTGTTGTGGTCTTCAATCTCTAAAAATTAAGATCTAACTTGTGGGGTTAGATCTAGGTTATGAAACCCAACATGATCTAGATATCCACACTTTAATGTGATCACTTTCTTTTTATTCTCCGTGGCAGATCGTGACTTTGATTTAGATTGAGTGACAGCGAGATCTTTCACAGGACAATCGGCTTATTTCTTGCCTAATTTTTTCTCCCCTTCCTGTCTTGATTTCTCAAACTGAGAATCAATATTGGTTATACAATTTGACAATCTTAGCAGGATTATTTCTCCGAGTGAAAATATTTGGCTGAAATGATCTTGATGAGTAAATCAATTATAGTTTGGTGAAATGCTTGAGCTGCGAAGAAATTCTATGTTTGAGTGTTTAATTTCTTGGTGAGATTGGTGTGTGATCCAAGACATCGATCATGCACTGGGCGATGTTGATAATTGTTGATCAATTTCTTAAGTTCATCTAGGATAGGGAGTAGAGGGTGAATTAACCTAGGTCCAGCCTTTTCAAACTGACTATTTTCTTCTGTGTCTTGGTTTCAATTGTTTGTTTTGTCCCTTGTGTTGTGTCTGCGCATGCTTTCTTTTCTTGGTTTTGTCTTGTGTCTCTATATTTTTTCACATTTCCATCATTGTTTCTCTCTCCACTATTCTCTTCAGGACTGATTATTGATTTCGTGGGAGTTGTTTTTTCTGTATTCAAAATATTTAAAAATTCAAAGAGATTTTTAGAATGACCACTTAGTCACACGACACTGCTTCTTTGAGAGAGACCCCGAGGTTAGCCGCTGTGCTCTATCTTGGGTCTTTATAAATGTAAACTTGATCTTCCTCACGACAAGGATGAACGTCAGGTATATTATTCTATATACATTTTATATTACATTTTATTTCTTAGTAGTGATAGACCATTTTATTTCTTATCAACTGATTTTCTGAATTTTTTAGTGAGGTCGTTAGGCTGCCGAATTTTTGTAAAGGAATTTCTAAAATCAATTTCCACTATTTGGGTTTTACACATAATTTGTTGATTATATTATGACAAGATTATGTGTGGAATTACTATTTATTTATTTATGTTGTAATTTCCACTTACCTTTGTGTGAATATACTTTTTCAACACATAATCACCCCCATTGATAAATTCATATATCATTTATATGAACTTTGTAGGGGAAATATTAGATCAATCTCTATTCATAGAGTTAAATATCCATGTCATTGGTTTTGTTTTTCCAATAATATGTGTGAATGGCCTATGATTGTCTTACACCTAATATCCACTTATATTGGGTGTATTTATATTTTTCACACATATCTATTTCATTTATTTATCCTTAATCTAATGATACGATCTTTGTAAGAGACTATGTATCAATCTTCTTTTACTGAGACATGTCATAATATTGTAGAAAATTATTACCATATAAGCTGTATATACAACCCTTTTTATATTTTATATCATGAATTTCTATATTCTCATGTTATTTAACGTTTTATTTGATGTTATTCTTTAAATATTATTATTATAGTGTTTCTCAATTGTTACGAGACTCTTTAACTGAAACATCATTTTCAATGATTTAAAGATTTATTCTTCTAAATATTTCTCATTAATGTCCATGTTTTCCAAATGGTTTTAAAGATTTAATTATATGTACATATATGTTTTAAAATTAAAACGCACAAATTTCTATTAAAAATATTAAATTTGGTGTGGGACATTTTGATTAAAAAATATATTTATTAAATTTTTTAAATAGTATTGGAAATGGATTGAATATTTCAGTATATTGAATTGATTTACGAGTGGTTACGTGATAAACCAAATACGGGTGGTTTATTGATAAACCAATGGTTAGTGATCTTGAGATAGACCTCCAATGCATTGGGTAATGTGAGGGAGGTAAACATTAATGTTTCTCCTAAAAGATTTATCAAATATATTGTAATTAGTATTCCCAACGTAACACCCTATGTATCTATGAAAGCTACAATTTAAGTATGATATGGATGCCACAAGTTACCTTTAGGATTTTTTATTTCTATGTATTATTCATAAATCTTATGATTTGATGAGGTATGTTAAAGAGATTATGGTTTATGATTGAATATTATGGTTTCATTGATTTTTATGTATTGATATACTAATGTTTTCATTACTTATTTTATATCCCTTACTAAGCTACTTTTCTTATCCATTGTTTTTGAACTGTTTTTCACAGTGCATATGTAAGGGTAAGATAAAGGAATAATTTACAAAAAATTATATCAAGAAAAGAATTATTTTTTTATTTTAAGAAGATTTATTTTTGTGACAAATTTTTGATAAAGAACAATTGTCTACTTGGAAATTTTTGAGAAGTAATGTAATATTAATGGTATAATTATTTAAAACATTAAACCTAAAAAGACCCTCAATTTATAATTCTTTACTTAACACATGATTGTGTTATGTTTAATGTTAGGGCCTTATATTTGGTATCAGAGGTCTGTTTAGATAACTTTAGAGGTTAGGGTGTTATTTAAGTATAAGTGACATGTTTTATATAACCACAGTGGTTAGAATAATAGAAATAGTCATAGTTATTTTAGATAAATTTATTATGTTTATGATAACATGAATAAGTATATCTTAGTGTTTACACTTCCTATAACATTGTATATGATGATTTTTCTGATATAATCACACTAACCTTTTTGGTTTTAGAAAATGGCTGGATCTAGCAGGCACCAAATTAACAATGGATGTGAAGGAATCTATGGTGGTTTATGAATAATAAACTGAATGAAATGGAAGCTACAATGAGAACTCTTGTGTTTATTCTCAACCAACTATCTGGTGTTAAGATTGACCACGTGAACCTTGGTGATTTTTATAAGGAATCATATATGCAAGAAACAAATCCCTATGAAAGTTTTGGTAATAATTATAGAGGTATGTATATTCTAAAACCTAATATTCAATGATGTTGAAAGAAACACCTAGGAAAATTATTCAAAGGGATGAGAAGATTTTATAGATGTTTCAATGAATGTCATAAAGCAATAACCTATCATGAAAAAATTAAGTGTTCAACTGAATCCAGGAAAGGGATGTAAGTTCTTTCTGAGGGATCAATTGTCTACCTTAAATGTGGTTTCCATGGTCATTACACTAATATATGTCCTATAAAGGAGGTTTGGGAATGGGATCAGCAGGACTGTACAAATATTTTTCAACTAATACCTAATTCCTTTCCAATTGAGGATGACAAAACTGACAATGACCTATGAAAGGTATGAATTATTTCTTAGCTGATGTTTTGACATTATTGAATCTAAGGATATGATTCATGATTATGTTTTTAAAAATGAATTATTACATAATAAGTTGGAAAAAATGGTCAAGGGATCATGAAGAATGATGGATTATTAAGATTTCTACATTTTAGAAATTCGAGAGCTATTAAAGATATCTGGTTGATGAAATTTTTAAAAGTATTAATGATATTTTGTTGAAGGGATTACATTGGAATACTTTTCTCTTGTATGTGTAACCCTAAAGTTTTATATGTTAAAAATCTATTTTAGGAAGAATTGTCTTTTCTTTGGTGGATATTTTTATAAATAACCATTTGGGTTTATACGATCCTTGAATTTGAGGAAATTTAGAGTTATTACTTTTTGGGATGCAAATGAACGGTATGAGATAACAATTAAGTTTAAAATATGTTACAGTTATTTTTGAGGAATTTAGGACATTTTTGTGAGTGTTATAAAATTATATAGTTCTAATAAAAGGACAACCCATAGGAAGGGTGGCATCCCATTGCGTCTGATAAGGTCAGATGAATAAAACCCACAACCGAAGGGTGACGAGGGTGCATCACTTACAACTAGACTACATGAAGTCCCTGTTTACTACGAGTTATTCGTTTTAGCTAAATGATTTTAGGGATCAAGAATAAGTTGATATTGGGAACTTATGATTTATCAAATGGATATCCTTATTATGGGAAAATTATTTGGTGATTAAGTGAAAAAGGTTATTTTGGAATATGTTTTCACTTTTGGGAACACTATATGCCTTAGGAAAATATAATACTATGGGATTTCATTTGAGGAGTAATTGTTGAATTATATTTTGGAAGAATCGATGTTTTTATTTTGTACATATTGTTATTTGGGTTATTAATTTAAATGACTTACTTATCATAGATAATATACAATTAGGTTAATTACTTTTCAGTAAGAGACTTTAAGAGTAGTTGATTTTATTTGGAGATAAATGTTACGATTTATCATGGAAGACTATGAGATAAAATCCTTTTAAACTTTGGGTTTCCATATTAGTTTGAATTAATTTAAACAATTTTAAAGACAATTGTTTATTGAATGGTATTTTTAGAAATTTGGGTATTTTTTGATGAATTTTTGTTATTAAAGATTTATTATTTTTTAGGGGATTATATGATCTTGTACTAACCATTTTGGTTTTAGATAATATCTAAATATAGGGGAAATATATTGTTCAAATTTTTTGGATTATTTAATTCCATATAATTTGATTATAGTACTTTAGGTAGGACCAAATTAACTTGAGTACTCATCATTTGGAGAAAAAAATATTTCCTGGTAAAATTTTGTTAAATAATTAAACTTTTCTTGAGAAGTAAGTATGTTTCCTTATGTTCTTAGTCAAGATAATAAATAAATTACTAAACTCTATGAAAATGATATTAAAATAAAAAAAATTACATTTATTTATGATATTGATAAATCAAAGACCATTTAACCTATCACAGTTTTGTGGTTTTCTTGTGGTTAACTTTCTCCTGATCGTGTTTTCAATCACTCTCCATAAAAACATGATGGTTAGTTTTCTATTCCATGTCCGTGTTTTATTACATGTATTCCCAGTATTTGTTATCTCAGTTGACCTTTTTACTTCTATTTATATCTTTTAAAGTGATAGTTTTATTGACTTCTTTTCTTATGTGAGAGTTTCAATGAAGTTTCTAAGCCCAATTTTAAATTGCAAGGATGCAATTTCCCAAAGGGGAGAAGGTTGAACCGACCTAGGTATTTATAGAATAATTATTTTTTCATTTCAATAAATATTATTGAATAAGATATTATTTTTACATTAAATCTGATTCTTGTTTTGATAGAGTACCCAATGTATAATAACAGGTTTCTTTGAAATCATACGTTGCACACAACATTGAGTTGTACTGAAAAATAATATAATATAATTATTATTTTAAATGATATATAACACCTAACCATTGTATTTTCAGGAATGAATATAACTAACTACAATATGATTATACATGTTTGTCAAATGTATTTACAATTATCTAATAAATTTTAGAGGCTTAAAATAAAAATGAATCTGATTTTAAGTAAGAAATACTCTAAATGTTTTTAAAAGGTTGGTTTACCGCCTTTTGATGGAGAAACCTTTTTAAATATTGATTTTTCAGTTTTATATATTATATTTGAAAAAATCAAACTTCTTCTATAGAATTGGGAAATCAAAATTTACTTTGGTTAACTTTTTCGTAATTTTCTGAAAAAGTTCATTTTTGAATGAATATTGAAAAATACCACATTTTAAGTCAAAACTACCTTTTCATCTAATTTATTTATATAGTTATATTATACATTTATTTGGTTTTAAAGTGTATTTGGATTATATTTTAATTATTTTACCCAATTTTGGTCATTTTATGTAATTTAACCTTTAAATTGGACATAAACACATGTCAATCTTTTGATAGTTATTACTTCTTAAAAATAAGATTTTTGGTTTTGACAATGGGGATTAATTTTAAATTAATTACTACAAATTTTTTGTTTTAAATATTGAAAAGTGGATTACATATTTGGAATAAAAATGTATAATTTTTGTAAATAGGTACCTTTTATTTTAAAAAAATATAAATAGTAACTTCAGTAATTATTTTTTATTATATGGTTAAAAGATTAATCTGATAAATAAGGGTAAAAAAGAATATTATAATAATATTAAACTACTTTAACACATTTACTAATATTATTTTATGATATATTTATGACAAGGGAATCCTTGGGTCTATTTTGGGACCCCATGGAGCCACTTGATGTGAAAGGGACATTTTATAAGAATTAATTTGAATTAAAGAAAAATATTACATAGACATGTATCTTTTACTAAAACAATTTTTATATGGGGTTATATAAGTGATATATTCGATTATAAATATTGATTATAAATCTAAAAATATATCTTATATCAGTATATTTTATTGATAATTTTTATACTTTAACTAAATAAATTAAATTATGACACAATGATGATGCAGTGATTGCTTCATTAATGAAGGATTCAAATAAATGATATTATAAATGTTAAAATAAATTTATTTTGGTTATTTTTATGTCATACATGAATTTTATGAATTATATTGACATATTAGGTATGATGTAACTATTTGTTTTGAATGAATCGGGTTTTTATGAATTTGTAAAAAACACAAGTATGAATCGTGTCCAAAATTGACATAATTCATAACTTAAAATATAAAATAGTTTATTAAATGATATTAAATTTCAAAAAATATAAGATTTGTAAAAATGGTTATTATATGTATAAATAAATTTAAGGACTCTTTCATTGGTCATTTTTCATGTTTTGGTTACTATTTTGATTCTCAAAGTGTTAAATGCTTGATAAAACGGTAAGAGTACAAAAGGGATAAATAACAAAGATAAGGACTACAGAATATCCAATACATGTATAATTATTATTGGATGATTTTATTTCAAATTATATTAATATTATATTTTAACTAATATAATTTGGACACATTTTTAATTGAAATAGAATTTATAATAAATTAATATTTCAAAACGTCCCTAAATCACCCATCCTCCCTCTTATAAAGAACCACCACCTATACCCACATAAATCACACCTATCAAGACCATTGTTTCATCCAAATTCGGACCAAATAATCTCCTAAAATACCTCTCTTACTTCTATAAGACCTACTTTGGGAAGAAGGCAATTCAAGAAAGCCTTTTGGCTCAAATCAAAAGAAGTTACCCGATCTAGAGGTAACATCTTCTCTCATGTTATTTTCTATTATTTTACTTATCTAGTCCCTATGCTCTTCTTAATCATTGATTACATAACAAAAAAAAAAGAATCATAAATATACTATGATGTTTTTTAAGGATTCTATATACACTTACACACACCTCCATCTAATTGATATGAGCATACTCTTAAGGTGTACGGTGAACTGTTGCCTCATGAAATGATGATTATTCAATTTTACCCTACCACCTATTATGGTGGCCATTATTATGGAACTTTCTTTATATATGATATATATTTTCTTTATATTATCTTTATGCTTCTGAAATTTTTATTTACAACATCACTTTTTTCCTTTCATGATGTGTAAGCACGATAATTTCATTTGAGGAAGTACGGACTATCGCCCCCCCTCAATGTGATATAACTCGTTCATGCCTTACAAAGAACATATAAAGGATAATATTAATGAACCTATGTAATATAAAAAAAATATTTTATAATACTTGAATTAAAATATACCACTATATTATTATTTTTCAATACCTTTAAATATGAAAATGAAATGAAAGTTGCATTCATTCATGTGTACTGCTTACCATCTCCATGAATGGTGCATTTTATTTATTTTATCCAAATGTTATAGACTATTGTAAGTAAATATATAATTAATATATATGATACTTAAATCATGAATAATATTCTTGATATGATGTAATTTTGTCTACATGTACAATTTATATCAATACAAGTTCATTTTCGACTCAAGTACCGAATATCGACAAAACAGTCAATATTAACTTAATAATCATGTAATTATTATAATGTAGTAATAAGTGATATTAAAGGAATAATAAAATTTAAATTTTTTCTGAATAAAGTATAAAATTAATTAAGTTTATTATTCAGGATGAATAAGGAACATATGTGATAAGTCAGACTCAGGGTAAGGGAACTTCTTAACCTAATTTACATTCTTTGGGTTGACCTTATACTTATTGATGATGTAGTTATATGATTATGTGAGAAATAAATTTCAATATCTAATCTAGTATTTATAATTGATTTATGTGTATTTATAGTGAATACACATAATCAATCTATTTGATTAACAAAATGATCTTTGTAAGGGAACCTTTCACCCTCCTCTTTTAGTCAAAGACTTCTTTTATGTTATTTCTTTTAATTTATATTTTATTATGTTGGGATATGTTCTACTATACACCTATTGTTTTAAATTTTATTTCCATGTGATGATAGACCATTTTATCTCTCATCAAATCATTTTTTGAGTTTTTATTTGACACTGTTAGGCTGCTGAATTTTCATAAGGGAATTTCTAAACTCAATTTCCACTATTTGGGTTTTATGCATACATCGTTGATTATATTATTCCATGATTATGTGTGGAATAACTGATTTTCTATTTTTTTTTGTAATTTCCAATTACATTTGTGTGGATATACTTTTTCAACACATAATCACCCCATTGATAAATTCTTACCTAATTTATACGAACATTATAAGGGAAATCTTAGCTCAATCTCCATTCATTATGTTCAATATACATGTAATTGGTTTTGTTTTTCTAAGAATATGTGTGAATGACCTGTGATTTTTCTACACTTAATATCCACATATATTGGGTTGATTTATATTTTTCACACATATTTATTTCATTGATTTATCCTTAATATAATGATACTATATTTGTAAGGGACTATGTCTCAATATCCTTTTATTGAGAAATATCACGATATTGTGAACCGTTATTATTGTATAAGGTGTATATACTACCATTTTTTCATTTTATATAATTAATTTCTATATTATCATGATATTTAATGTTTTTTATGTTATTATTTAAATGTATTTACACATGTGTTTCTCAAGTGTTATGAGACTCTGTAACTGAAACATAATTTTAAATGTTTTAAAGATTTATTCTTACAAATATTTCTGATTAAATTCCAGGTTTTAAAAATGGTTTTAAGGATTTATTTATATGGAAAAGTATGTTTTAAAATTCATACTCTCAAATATCTTTAAAAATGTTTCAAATTGTTATGGGACATTTTGATTCAAAATTCACTTTATTAAATGTTTTAAGTAGTTACATAAATGTATTGAATATTTCAATATGTTGAATAGATTTGTTATGATTGATGAGTGAAATGTTGATAATTAAAATCTTTTACGTGTTATGATTATGTAATGGTACTTGGAAATTTGATAGTTGGTAATGTGATAAACCAAATATGGGTGGTTATATGATAAACCTAGGGAGGCTGATCCTGATATAGCACTATGTTTCATTGGGTAACGTGACGGAGGTAAAAGTTAATGTTTCTCCAAAGAGATTTAGGGAATATACTGTAATGGGTATTCCAAACATAACTCCCTATGTAGCTGTGAAATCTAAAATGTAATTATGTTATAGATTCCACAGGTTAACTTTATTTTTTATGATTATTGTGTGATAATAATGAATCTTATTATTTCATGTTGTATTTTAATGATCTTATGGTTTTTAATTGAATAGTATGGTTTTATTTATTTTCATGTATTTATGGACATATGGTTTCTTTCCTTATTTTATATCCCTTAATGAGATTCTTTTCTCATCCCATGATTTTGAAATGTTTTTGTAGTGTATAAGGGTAATATAAAAGAATAATTCAAGAAGATTTATATCAAGAATTTTTTTTAAAGGAGTTTTATTTTTGTGAATAAAATGGATAGAGAAGTATTGTCTACTTTGTAATTTTTGATGTGTAATATAATAGTTGTGGTATAATTTTCTTAAAATCTAAACCTAAAAAGATCCTCAATGTCTAATTGTTGACTCAACACATGATTATGAAATTTTTAAGGTTGGGTACTTATAGTTGTCCAAGGTGGATTCAGACAAGAAAAGGAAGGTAATAGTTCGATTTTATTCATGTTCATGATACTCTACTTCCCTGGTTAAAGGATGATATGTGTTGTGATGTCTTGGGTGTCTTTAGGCATGATGATATGTGGTGAATCCTGATTCTATCACCAGATACTAGACCTTGTGCGGGTGGGGTAGATAGGGATGCATCCAAACCCACATTAAAGAAATCCTACATGTTCTTTTTAATGATCTGAAGTGATGTGGTTGCCATGTGATACATATGAAATGGAATGGAGCATGGGTAATTTGATGTTAGTCTATCAAATCATAAAATTAGTGGGCAATAGTTAGTGGTGCCATTTATTTTTTAGGATCTCAATGAAATATTATTATATTGGATACTTGATTTGGTGAGTGTGTTATGGGGAGTTTGTGTTTGGTTAGTTAACCTATTTAGGTTTTTATTGGTTATTTTGTTGGTTCACTAGCACATTAACATGGTATCTTCAAATATGCACATGATACGTGGGTATGATCCTACCAAGTATACTCATATTCTCACCCTACATATATAAACTATTTATAGTTATCTATGGGTAATTTACAGATGGATATGGGCATTACTATTTTTGGTTTTGGAGCTATTATTGAGTCACTGTTATCAGACTTATCTATTGGTTATTTATATTAGATACTTTTACTTTTATTGTTTTAATTATTTTAATACATTGTGGGATGGTTTTGGGTTTTCTATTATATAAGTGATGGATTTGTTTTGGTGGTTGTTTATCTTATCTCCCAATATTATTTTATTTATAGAGGGTGATTCCTCTCACATGTTGGATTCTTGTACCCTCGTTGCTAGTTTCTAACCCAAGACCTATTGGGGGTGGGACTCTGGGGTTATTATCTCTCCTCCTTCATTGAGGTATATTTTATGTGAGGGGATATAAAATAAAATACATGTATTTAATAGTTAATTATATAATCACTAAAAACAATTACGGAAAAATAAGATTGCTTATTTAGTTGTCAATAATTTACTAAAACAATTCATAACATATAATATATAAAATAACCTTAAATTCATAGTGATTTAATATTAATGGATCCTCACTAAAAATGTAGATGAAAATAAAAATATTGTTATCCCACATAAGCGTCGAGTGATGTCACATGTAAGATCCCAACTATTTTAAGGGCTAACTCGGGATAGATTTCAGGTCATCTTTTGTCTTCATTTGAGTACTTTTTGTTTGGGTTATGACATGGTGTGTCTTTGGGTGGAATTTTCAGAAGCTTGGAAGAAATAGGGTTGTGCATGGTCTGTTCATGGTTTTCCCAAACCAAGCATCATATCCCAGAAAATCATGCAACCCTAGACAGTAGGGATTTCCACGGTTGGTGCATAGTTTGTCTAATTGTGCACCCTCTTAGGAGTAGTCATCAAACCCTAACATAATAGGTCCATGGTTTAGGCATACAAATTGGGAAAACCATGAACCTATTACCATAAAACCATACATGGGAATTAAAGTCACCTAAAATTTAGATTTTAAATCCTTATAACCCCATGAACTCACCAATTTCAACCCCCATTTAACCCTAGGAGGCCATTCATAATTTCGGAGATATCCTGATGAATTATAAGCATTTATAAGCTCTATTATGCATTATTTTATGCCTAGATCAAAAATATGTTCCTCTCTCAGTATGTAAGTTATATCCTGGTTCTTTTCTGATTCTTCTCCCACTCTTCTAGATTTATTTTATTGATGTAATCCTCTATTTGGTTAGATATAAATATAATTGGTGAGATCTAGATCTATGATTAGAGATATACATCTAAATTTAGGATATCATAATTTTTTAAATCATGATTCTGGGTTTTAATATTTGGATCTCATTCTATGTCGTTGGGCCGCTCATTTTTTGGGAATTTCTATTGGGAAATTGTTCTTGAATTTTTTGAGAATGATGGTCTAATATTCAATTTCCATAGTCATGATTTTGTTTACATATATGAAAATTATTGAATTCATAGAGTTATTTAGTAATTAATTTTCCTAATATATTTAATTAATTTCTTAAATTAATTAGTGGATGAATTGTGAAATTATGAAATTGGATATAATTAATTATAGAATTAATTATGTGTTATTGATATAAATAATTTAGATAATTAAGTGTGGAATTAATTATGGGAAATTTATATCATGAGTTGAGATGGCTAATAGTGTAATTAGTTATGGTATATTGATATAATTAATTGAGATAATTAATAATGAAATTTATTATGATATATTGATGTTAGGAATTGAATAATTAATTGGATAATTAATTATAATATATTGAAATTGATATTATGTAAATTAATTAATGAATTAATTAATGGGTTGTTGAGATATATGATGTTTTCAATTATGTATTATTAAATGGTGAGTAGAAACCCCAGCATTCGGCTAAGTATTTTCAATGGTAACATACTCATTCAATTATATGTTATTAAATGGTGAATGGTAACATGGACATTCGTCCAAGTATTATGAATGGTAAGATTCTCATTCAATTATTTTTTATTAAATGTCGAATGGTAACAAGGACATTCAAATAAATATTTTTAATGGTAACATGCTCATTAAATTATGTGTTTTTAAACTATGAATGGTAACATAAAAATTTAACCAAGTATTAAGAATGGTGACATGGACATTCAAATGTGATATCCATTAGACATAGATCAGACTCTGGAATGGGCCAATGTAGTTACTGAGATTTTTGGTTTCCTCAGGATCTTGGGGGTTTATGTGGTTAAATAGATAATATTTAATAATGTGATAACTATTTATTTATGAATTGCACTTATTTATTTATATAACTTCATACATTGTTATTGACTTGATTTTTTTTTGACAATGTTGGTGGTGGCCTACTGATTTGTAATCCCAAACTACTCAAGCTACCTGATTGGTGTCAGAATATAATTAATTATTGCAAGACAGTTTAAGGAAAAAGGCCCTAGGTTTGATGGCTGATTTAGGGATGGAGCTTGGATGAGGGAACCAGAAGTGGTTTGGGAACCTCTTGGGAGTCTTCAGTGTTTTTATTTTTATTTTTATTTTTATACACTTGATGCATAAATTAGCATGATATTTTTTCTTCTTTAGATAGATATTGTATTTCATTCTTTGATTATCTTGAGTAATTGTTATTTTTTATTGTTATACATTCTTGAAATATTGTTTAATTATTCTCACATCAATATTATATACATAAATGGGGTATAGTGTTTATATTATCGACTTATCAAAACCTCATTGTTAGTCAGCGGCCTATGTCATGTGTTAAGGTGTGATTTAGATCATGAGATGGTCTGACTTGGGGTACCGTTGTGTGGCACCCATGCCGGGAAATTACATCACACATCCATGGTATCCATAGTAACTTTAGGATAATTACTAAAAATTATTTGAAGTCATTTTTTGTAATATGGCTATTGATTTACAATACTCGTATCATTATTCCTACCCTAGGATCAACTTCCAAATGAAACTCTTATCAATTTGGAGACATATAAACCTATACAACCTAACTAGAAACCCAAGAAGACATATCAAAAGTCCTAAAGAGAATTCTAAACCACCTTAGGCTGGCACAAGCATGGAACTTATAAATGATAAATGTGAGAACAATTTGACTATATTTAAAAAATATATATTATGAATTTACCATATAAATCTTGAAATATATGCCTATAAATTAGACGTGTCATATACTAATAGAAAATGAATTTTTCCAATTCTAAAGAAGTAAAATATTTTATAATATAATATAATAAAAATAATATACAATATCATGAATAAAAATTGTTTAACATATGAATAATAAAAACTATATATATATAACCAAATGAATAAATCCATAAAAAATATATTATGTGGCCATTATGTACATCTTGAAACAACACTAAAATTAAAACATATATGTAATGAGACTTTTGTAAATACATTCTATATCTTCCCTAGTTTTCAAGAAAAATATACATTAAATCCTCCATAAAGAGTAGAATATTATAATACCTAGAAAATAAAATCTAAAAATATATATATATACAACCTTTTTACATGTTGGGAGTATATATATATAGCTTATAAAAATTCATCAAAAGTTTACGAACAATTATATTTATAATAAAAATAATAAACTAGTTTAAAAATAAATAAATAAATTTTTTATTAAAAGAAAGCTTCAGACTAAATAAGAGTTTTAAAACTATTTTTAAAAAATGAGCACATATTAGTGACTAAATAAATTTTAATTAAATAATTAATTAAACATACACATATAAATTCTAAATTCAAAAATAACATTGAATAATAGTTATATAGATTAATGAAATATATCAAACCTTCCCCTTTTTAAAACATTTAGAGAAATATACATTTTTCCAATTAATATTGAAATAAGTTATATAATCTACCAAAAAAATTTCTAAAATGAATCATATTTCTTAATCATTATCATCTTGGAATAATAACACTATGATTTATAAGGGACAACCTATAAACTAGCTCAATGGAACCACCATGCTAGGAGTGATGAAATCCAACATGCTCTCTAGAAATACAGTAGCTTATCATGATCATGGGAATCAAATTAATTTGCATAATCTTGGCCTAAAAAAGTTAACATGTTTATAAAATTTTAAAATAAGTATATATATTCTAATGATTTTTAAAAACATACAACAATGTAATAAATTAAATAAAAACATTTTTATTACACTAAAAATCACGGATTATTAAAATAATTCTAACATCAAGATAGATATCCTCATTATAACTTGAATAATAATAAATAAAACTTATATTTATCATAGTATATAATTAGTAATCCTCAAATATAAAATAAATTTTTTTATTCCAATCTAAAAATAATATTTATCTCTATAAGAATCGTTATAACAATTCATAAATTTCATTACAAATCATTGTAAAATAATTTAAAAATAAATTCATTAAAATAAGGTTTTTTCTATGAAAACCCACATTCAAAACCCAAAGAAACAAAATATTAACCATTAAATGAATTTTATAAGAAAACGAAAATATTAAAGAAGAAAATTCACATCATTTCATGCTTTTAGAACTAAAAAATTCACTTATACCAAAAAATTATCATTTTATTCACAACTAAAATCATAATTATGGATATAATAATAACTGGAGAGAAATAATTGAAATAAATTTTCTATAATATAAAATATATAGAGACATTTATAAATCTAAAATATTATATAACCAATTTTATGATACGTTATTTTAAATATTTCAATTAGAAAAAACCCAAATATAATTTTAAAAAATGAAATTTTTGGAAATCAAATACAAACCAAATTTATAATAGTTTTTAAACAAAATATCATGAAAATATAATATAAATTAATTTTATAAAAATTTTAAAACATAAATTAAAATAATAATTTATAATTTATAAATTTATTTTCTCAAAAAAAATATAATCATCATTCAAAGAATATATTAGTATTTTCAAGGGATGATATAATTTAAAAAATAGATATTATAAGATATAAGCCTAATGTTTTAGGTCAATTTAATGAATAATGGATAGAATAAATATCCATATTTCTAACTAAAAATGTCTAAAAACATTCCTTGAGTGTATCAAAGAGGATTCCACATAGAAACACTTATAGATATTTCAGAAATCAAATATTTATAATAAAAACTAATAATATAGAATCTAAAATTCTTCAAAATGTATAATACTTACTCACAATGAAATTAAATGATGGTGTGACCACAATTTATGTTTGGTGAGTCTATATAACATTATATTAACCATATGAAATTAAACTCATTCAATTATTTTTTTTTCCTTCCACATGTTCAAAGATTCAAATCCAATAAACCTTAAAAGAAAAAATCTATAAAATTATAGGAAAATATTAAAAGGTTAATTATGAGAAGTGTAAGAAAAAAATTAAAAAAAATGAAAAAAGGGTAAAATGTGTACCTTTATATTCTTATCATATATCTCATAGAGTTGCAATAAGAAATACCCATTTTTATTCCCATATAGAAAAATTCAGAAAGATTATTGGGAATGGACCAAATGGTTTCTTATTTTTACTCCCACCATCTCATTACATTTTCCTATAATAATATAATTCTTATAAAAAAATAATAAAACTCTAGTACGTTAAAAAATTAAAATAAAAAATATGAATAACATCAACATAATTTTGGTAAATATTGAATTAAACTAAATAATTTTAATAACCCATGATATTTCATAAATCCTAATATAATGACATTAATAAATAATACTTCTAAATATATAAATATATTTTTAACCAAATTATACTAAAATATCCCAACCTAATTAATATCTAAAATAATTAATTTAGATTCACATAATATCCAAATATTTCTCTATTATTTAATTATATAATGGCTTGAAACATTTCAAAGTGAAAAAAACATTTTTATTGATTTTTTATGGATGCACAATGACCACACATTGTACCTAACATATAAAAAATAATTTCATTCCCATTAACTAAAAAATAAATTACATGTTTTTTATATAGGGTTTCAAAATCATGCACTAAATCATATAAAATCTATTTTTAAAAAATTTTCAATAAAAAAATCAACAAATATACTTAGATGATAATTATTTCAATTAATTATTAAAAGTCTTTATTACACTTGTCTCTATTGAAAATGATGGTTTTTGGAGGGGTTTAGGATTTATAATTGATTAATTACCCCATTAAAGGTTTTGGCCATAATTGGGGATGTACCTTATCTATTTCACAATCTCTGTTACTATAAATGATTCATTATATATTCGAAAATCCCAACACTTGAATTATTATCATATTTATTCAGATGTGATTAATTTATTAGATATTTATGTTGAATAAGTTATTCTTTTTTAAGTATCATTTAGAATATTTTTATAATATAGAGATATTTCTACATTGATGATTAATTAATTTAGTCGGATTTATTTGGAAACATTGTGGAAAAGAGGAAATTGGTTGGTATAAGAAATCTCATATGAGAATAAAATATCATGATTTTATATTAAATTTGTATACTATATTTTAATTTGTATTATATTTATAAATATTTTGGTTTAGGTAATATTAATTTTTCAACAAATATTTCACTATATAATTATGGTTAAGATTTTTAGTTTGAAAATTTTTGAAGGGGTGTGAAATAAAGAGACTCAAGAAATTAGTTTTTGGGAGTTTTGGAAATTCTTTTTGTTATATTTATTTTCTAAACTATGATTGTATAAATAGTAATTATACATGACTCATAAAAAAATTCATGTTCTATTATGTTTTAGAAATGATGTTTTCCATTGGGTATAATTTTGGATATTTTACATAATAGTTTATTTTTTTAGATATTTTTGTTATATAAATTATATATTTATTTAAGAAATTATTATTTTACTGTTATTAAAAATAAATAATATTCTAATATATTGTAGATATTATAATGGTGTAATCATTTAAAATAATATAACTTTTATAGATTAATGAAATGTGGTTTAGTCAATAGTTTAATAATATTATTTTATTTTTATTAAGATCCATGTTTTTCTAGGATGTGAATTTCATGTCAAATTAGAAATTCAATTTCCTTAATGGGGTTCATTTTTTGAGAACTAGGATTTAAAAAAAATTGAGTTGTGGTAGTCCTAAATCAATTTTTAGATATGTTTTTTGGATCGAGTAAAGACACTGGTGACTCGGAGTGGGGTTATATGCCAATTCTTGTGATGGATTTGAGTAACATAACCCCGATGATGTGTTGGGGGCTCTAGAAGGATTGAAAAATGAGTTTCAAATGTCATCAAGGGTTTAAGAATGTTTATTCTGTTCATAACATCATTTTTTTGGTTTATAATGTGTTTTTGAGGGTCTATAGGTGGCTAGAAGGGGGTATACTAGTGTTAGAAATGGGTTTTTTATAACCCGTACGGGTTGTAATTTTCCAAAATTTGTAAAAAGTCCCATTATTAGGAAAACCATTATTTTCACAATCTTTTACAAATTTTTAAAAAAATCTAGTGCTAGAGAATGGGGTCTATGGGGCCCCTATTTGTCTGCCTTTCTGTGTTCACCTATACATGAGTGACCCATACATGGAAGCCTTAGGTGTGTGATCTTTACATAGGTCGCCCATTTATAGGAAACCCTTTCATGGCCTGAAATTTCCTACATCTGGAGAAGTCTAGTTCTAAAACTTTTGGACTAAAACACCAATACATGTAGAATATTACATGGTCAGATAGGTCCTAGACTTATACACCCAGATCTGCAGGAAAAGTATACTATTTATCTACTAGTGTTAATACCAATTTATGTGGCCCAAAAATACACTTCTATAACTATAATATAAATAAAAAATATTTATTCACTAACTTATCCAAGACCTTTTAGGAGTTGAGTTTTAGAAAATTAGAGAAAGATTTTATCTAACTAAAACCATATCTTCCTTATTTGATGTAAATTTTTCCTAAAATACCTAGAATTTTTTTTACCATAACCCTTCAACATCTCCCACAAAATCGTCCACAAAATATACCCTTATTGAAAAATATTATAGAACATCATTCTTCAATGCTTTTACAGTGGAAACATAAGAAATGTAAACTCAAACACTCAGTAACAGAAAATATATATCATAAAAATTAATGATCATAATTAAGAATAAGTTGAGCATATGGTTATGATAAATTAATTGAGGTATATGAACATATAATAAATAAATAATACTCATAATAAACATGGATAAAATTTCATGAGTCATACAGTTTTTAAATAATATGTCAACAACCATGGGATATTATAACATAACAAAAGAATGTCTAATAATATATAAATGTGGAATAATATTTTGTCATAAACATAATAATATATGTTATATAATTATGAACATAGTTACCTGTAATAATTTTCATGTATAACATTATGAACATATCAAATCACAATTATTTCAATGCATAATCTGTTGAGCATAGCTAATCATTATCATGTATACAAGTCATCTTGTGAAAATAAAAAATTGAAATATTTTACACACATCATAACATAATATTTAAATCATTAATCAATTCCCAATAGGGATATAATTCTCACATCCATCACATAATAACAAACCATACATGTGTACGCCATTAGAATATAAGAGTATTCATTATTTATTTAGAGATTAATTAACTTACAGGAAAGAAATTACTTTCATGATATTTTCATTAAAACATTATCATAAGTAATATATAGAAATAAGTTGTATTGTATCCCTAGATATTTTCTTGGTGGATTATTTCAATCATTAAATGATATTTACAAAGATGAAAAATACTTTAATATAATTGTTAAATATATGGTTTGAAAAACAAGAAGAAATATCATTTTCATTTGGTAAATTTTAAATACTAAAAATTCCTAGAATAATGAGAGTTTTGTTTTCTTTTAAAATACATGAAACATATTAAAGGAATATTGATACTAAATAATGGAAATTACTATGGTAAAAGGTGTTTAAGTGGTAAATTTAAAAAAAATTAAACCTTTATTAAGAAAGTCAAAAATAAACCATATGGAATATGATTAAAAAATATATTTTTTAACCATTGACAATAAATTCAAGGATATTTGAGAATGAAATTAAATTATTATTGATGTCTATATGAGAACAGTTTTTAAACAATATAAATAATATGGAAAAGTATGAAAATTATTTTCATAAAAACATCATAAAATTTAATGTTGGGATTTAAAATAAAATACCTTCGGATTTTAAAATAAAAATCCCCCTGAAAAAGAAATTTGAAATAAAATGAGTAAATATAGTTTCATGATATAATATTTCAATAGGTATTATATACCCCATATAAATGAAAATAGGTGAGTAATATGAAGCATGACTCAATGAAGAGAAATTGAGATGAACAATCCTTACCTCGTTTTACACTTAGTCAAACGTGCTCTTAATTTATTGTTTAATAAATTTATTTATTTTTATAAAAAATTATTAGAAACATATTTATATATTAACTACTATATACCACTCACTTATAATTTCCAATAACCCATTTATTATAATTATGTGTTAAAAATTAATATTTCTGTGTTAACATTAATTTTTCCAATGCATGTTTCGATTAGGTGGTTTCATTCCTTGCATCTTGGTCATGGTATATTTTATAACCCCTCCCTCCCAAGTTATCCCCCTAGGCCAAAAATGTTGGAAGATAAATAATGACCCTCAAGTCTCACCTTTAGTAGGCCCTAGATTGGTGACTAACAACAAGGGTATAATAATTGTGCATATAGATGGTATTTCCCTTAATAATAGATAAAACGTCATGAAATGGATTAAAAACCCACATTGAAACTCCATCAAATAATATAAAATAAATTATACAAACCCATCCCATAATACATGAATAAATGTCAATAAATATAAATAAAATTCTATAAATAATACCAAATGAAAATCTAAGATAGAGAATTCACAATAACCCATATCCCTTAGCCAGTAAGGCCCATCTTGGACCCTTTAGCCATCAGAAAACCGTAATGAAAAGAATTGTATACATAGGGTTTGAATAATAGGTATAATCTGTAGAATAATACCCATGGTCTCTTATGAAAACATGAAAATTTCATACAAATGTAATAATGATCAAATTACATAACCAACAAATGCTTAAATGGGACAACTATCTATCACAACCTCACTGAGGATCACTCACCAAATAATGAAATCAAGTATTAATGTAATAATAAAAGTATAACATTGATAAAGTCACCTTGTATCCACTAAACCTCTATAATTATTCTTTCACAACCCAACGTTAAATGTTATATGCTCCCACCCTTCTACATTATCTCCTCACCACATATCAAGACAACTATTAGGTTGGTCGAGTCACACCACTATTAACCCCAACCTCCTATAAGGTCCAACATCCCATTTTGGCACAAATTTAATTATTCATAACTCTTGTTTCATTTCCACATCATCACATATATGCATCAAAACCTTATTATGAAATTGGTAGTAGGGTATCAGGAATGTGAAATACATCAACTGCATGCCCTCCTCCTACAACTCATGACCCCCAACATATACAAAATCCTACCATCAACAGGTATCTGAACCTGCTATATCCCCATAAAGAGATAAGATCTACCAATAACTATGATATTACCATATACTACTTTCAATTTAAGAACAAGAAAGAAGGGGTAATTAGTCATTCATTCCTCTCTATTTAGATGTTGGTGAAAACACCCCCATAACATTTGTGTGATGGTACATGGAAATCAATGTGGGTAGGGTGCGTAAAAAATTAAATGAAAATATAAGCATATATACCTATGTAATGATAGTACGCAAGCCCAACCTAAAGGTTTCACAGAAATGCTTCATCACCTTTACCCTATGATCAAAACCATAAAAAAATTACCACATGTTTCAACCAACTAGATTCCACCCATCCACTAAACCATCACACCCAACACAATTTCCACACTCAATAATATATTCTTTCATTTCCTATAGTTTATAAATTTAAATCCAACATTAGTTCATTAATATAAATTCATTTACTCAATTAACATATATTACGTTCAAAACTAGAATTCATTCATATACTAAACCATGTTAATTTGGATTCATAATTATCTCTTAATTTCAATTCCACTAGAAACTACATTAATGCACCACACAACAACCACAAATCTATTAACACACTTCCACTATTATAACCCATACCATGTATGAACATGTCACCCCAATATCACACAGACCCCCAAAAATCCACATAACCTATAGGAAAACAAAAAAACATAAGGTAAGTATGCCATAATATATTTACACTCCATGTATGTTACCCCCAATTCATTTTCATGGGGATTTCATAATAATACACCTTCTTTTATAAGGGTATTTCCACACAGTTTCTAGGTTCAGACATGACCAGTTCATTATCCACATATATTATCATAAATTCTTAATAGTGGTGAGTTTCATAATAAATAACAATACGAGATCTCAAAATACATCATATACAACATTCAAATAACAAAAGTTTTCAAGTCAATGTGGTTTCATTAACATCAAATTCATAAAAAAACTAGATAAATCACAAGTCGATATAGCCTTCCCATTTAGTTCAATTCAATCCCATTAATTATCTTTATTATCCGATATGTACAACCCACCCACTACAAAACAAAATCATGATAGTTACACAAGTTCAAAAAAAAGGGAATAAGGATTCCATACTTCGAAAAGAAGTTCCAAAACACATTAAACTATAAATTGGGAGAAATAGAATATGTTGTAACTACAATGATACCATGAATCTAAGTTCTTAATAAACCTTAAAACATTTATATGAAAGTGTTATTTTAATTAAAAAATAACCACCTACCTCAAACGTGATTCACTACTATATAAATAAAGTGAGAAACAAGCTATTTAACATTATGAATATTAAGGATCTTGGTGATAGAATATATCTTCTAAAGGATCAATAGTAGGGTTATTGTTCTTTTAAACCTAAATAATACATTAAATACTTTAATGAATATGGTCTCATACTTTTATGATGATAGATATGATATCCAAATGATTAGCATTGTCAAATATCCTCCTTAATTTTTATTTAATTCAATTTATTTTAAAACAAGTAGAATAATTATTTTTAAAAACAAATTATTTAAGGAATTAATATACTAGATTTAATCATCAAAAAAATAATTTTGAAATCATTTATTTATTCTTTAAATTCTTTATTTTAAATTAAAATACATTTTAATGTCATTCTGGAAAAAGATAGATATTTTGAAAAATGGGAAGTATCGAAAATTGTTTGGTGTATTAGTGATGGGAGTGAACATGGGAAAGGATATTCCATGAAAAATGATCACCAATAAGAACACACTAATCTATTTTAGAAGGGAAAATAACAATAATGATTTACAACTGATTGAGTGTGACAGAAAACTAATCGATTATGGGAACAAACTATTGACTTCATGGAGGAAAGGTGTGATAGTTAGAATAAAACTTTGGTCATGAGAAAAAAACTATGGCCATGAGAAAAAAAAATGTCCATGAAAAAAAATTTGACCATGAGAATAAAATTACAACCATGAGAAAAAAACATTTTATTTCTTGAACCAAACTATGACCATGTAAATTAAATGTGTGGACATGAGACCAAACTTCAGAATTTTAGGTGAAACGGAACCCTAAAAACCCCCTTAACACTTCTATGCCTTGTAAATTCAAAAAGTAAAGGTTTAATTAAATAGTTTTATTAAATAAGATACATCTCAAACAATTCCTATCCTTACAAATAAAACCAAAACTGAAAAGAAAATGGAAAAGGATTCTAGATATTAACCTATGAGATACCTCTCAAGGATATTTATATAAAAATAACACAACCAATCCTAGGGTAAACAAAATAAATTTAAAAGTGAAATCATAAAACAATATTGGTTTTTATTATCATATAAAGAATAAGGTTAAATAATATCATCTCAATAAGTGAGAAACAAGTGAAACATCAAAACAACTCTTGGTACTGGACACAAATATGTGACTCTCATTCCCAAGTACTCTCCGCAACTCCACCATATCTCTACTACACATGAACTAATGGAATGGTTCATATACGCAAAAATGTATCTTGATGATCCTAGATCTCTACGTTTTCTCCACAGTTCCTCATCAATCCCGACATCCAATTCTCCCCAATTTATGATGCAAAAGCCTGAAACTACACTCCCAAATTTGGTGTAAAAAACATGAGATTTTTATTTATTTATTTGTTACCAATAAATGAAAACCAAATTTTTCCAACCAAAACATACACAATCAAAAGGAAATATTGGATCACTACATACCTAAGGAATTTTTTGGTTTAGAGTTTTATATAATTAGTAAAAATACTTACCAAATTTGATTCATAAACAAATAGTACATTAATATCTTTATCATCCTGCATAAAATTCTCCACATATGAATCATTTATAGATAGAAATAATTTTTCATCACTCTTCATAACCTAGGTAAAAGTAAACATAAACATTAAAAACTTAATGTCATCAGTGAGAGTAAGATGAGAAAAATGGTAGGATGAAATAATCATAGTGTATGAACATAACATAAGAGAAATCATACACATCAATACCTATATAATAAATTATGAAACAAGGAATAATGAATTAAAAAATGAAATTGTTATTGGAATCTGTAAAAATAATACATGTGATGTCAATTTTGATCATGTAATAATTAAAATCAAATAAATTTTCACCCATTAAAAATAGAAAAGTCTTTTATTTAAAAATAATCTCATTAGCTTACCTTGTGAACTCATAATATTTGCATAAAAATTAATATAAATAATTTATAAAATATGTGTTTTTTTAGTATATAATTTCCATATAACACTTATAATCACTCTTAAAAGTGTAATAACTATACTGAAAACTTATATACTCAATGTATTATAGGGTTATCATGGACCCACCCATATTTGGTTATAACATAACCACCCATCAAATATTTTATCATGGAACCACCCATCCATAGTTTATAAATGAGAAACCCATCATCATAAATAATTTCCAAGAACCATAATAAAAATCAAATAAATAGAGATTAAAATCCATTAAAAACTCATAGATTCATCCATTATTCCTTTCATTGCTTTATTAACCCTTGGAAAAGAAATGGGTTTCACGATATTCACTTTGAGAAAATCATAACACATCTTGACAAATAAATAGGATGGTATAATTAAAAAATATCCCTAGTGTATAATATTTATCATCATGGTTATTTGGAATTGATGAATGAAAATAGCATTAAAATATCATAAAACACCATCTTTAGGAAAATACAAATTTTTCTTTGGAAAAATATTTTTAAAAATAGAAAATTCATAAAATATTTTCAAAATATGTTTATTTTAAAATAATATTTGAAAATTATAAATTAATCCTCAAATAAAACAATGATCATGATGATGGTAAAATACGTTCATGTTGTAAAATTTAAAAATAAATATTATTCTCAAACATTCTGTAATGGGATTAAAAAGTGACCCATTCAGAAAATAATAATAAATTTAATTATAAAAAAATTTGAAAATAAGTTCAAATATCATGTAAAAAAGTTTTAGTAAAATAATTTATATTTATAAGATTAAATTTTGTTTAAACATTTTAGAAAACATGTATACGAAATAGAAGGATTATAAATATAAAAAAGATACAATATCGGTATCACTAACAAACAATTTTCTTGATGTTTCATTAATAAATGAGAAAGGAGATGGAAACTAAAAATTTAATTAAAATTAATAAATACAGGATAATAAAATATACGTGTTTCAAAAAAATAATGGAATATTATTTCCCGTAATGGAACCTTTAACAAAAACAATCCATAAAATAAAATAAATTACAACTTAAATCCTTTTCCACTTTGGTAAATTTTCTATCATAAAAACCATGAAAGAGTAACATTGAATGAAACATTAAATATAATGAACATAAGAATATTCATGATATAAACTTTCAAAGGATAATTATACACTCCTCACAAAAAAATATAGGTGCATTTCATTAAATTCATGTCCCAAGGAAAATGAATTTTAGATGAATAGCCCTTACATATATTATATGATTGAACAGAGATTTAATAAACCGATAAAATATGTGTAAGAAATTTAAATCCAAAAAATGAGTTTAAATATATATTAAAACAATTTATATATCAATTCACAAATAATCATGTCATAATATATTTAAATAAGAAGAATTATAACCCATTGAAAGGAAATTGAGTTAAAAAATCCTATACCATTTGGTTACATTCATGTCAAACCCCTTCTAAGAAATAATTCAATATTTATCTTAATATAACATTAATAATAATTGATATATTAAATAATCATTAACAATGTATTATATACACTATAGTAAAGAAATTAGGTTTAAAACTATAAAATATGCCTCAAAGAAGGAAAATTGAGATGAAATCCCTTACCTTGAATTTACACATTCCATGTATGTCCTTTAAATCATGTATAATAAAAATATATAAATTATTTAATTCATTACAAAAACTTTTAATTTTTTATTAATTTATCATCACAACATTTGTTTCATTTTTTACAACATCCAATTTAATTACTTAATATGTAAAGTCCATATGGGTTATTTTGAGAATGTTTAGTTTGTAATTTGAAAAAAAACATTAGTTTGTTGAATATGGTTAAGGAGGCCAATATTCCATCACCAATTTAATAATAATCATGAAATAATTATAATTTTGATACATCAATTATAACATTAAAACCAATCATGAAATATGGTTATGATAAATGAACTATGTTGCAATCATGGAGACGGTAGGTCGTACATACTTATGATCAACGTTTACACTTTTCAATAATCATTATGTAAATAATGTAAGAATTCTTATATATTTTAATAATTATAATTATATCATAAATATAATATGATTCTTAAAAAACTAATTATATATATCATTCATGTGATGGGGTGATGAAAAAAGAAACACATCGCTTTGTGGAGGTGGAAGTCCACGCGTAACAAAGAACAACATTATAATTTTTTAATAAATGGATAGTTTATAAATTAAATAATATATTATCTTTTAATAATGATAATAATTTAGTGAATATCATTTATAAAATATATTTCTGTCATTATATCCATCCTTGAGAGATGGTTATAAAAAAATTCATTAATCAGTGAGGCGGTAATCCTCCTTACACATGAATGATGGATTCCTTTCCTATTTGATAAAGGTCGGAGATGAATTTAGGTTATTACATTAACATAATATTATATAATTATAATTTAAATACTATTTTTTATCTCATTATTGTTGGATATGATTTGAATGATGTGAAAGAATAAATAAAATGAAAATGCTCGGTTAAGAATTATACGGCTTCTTCCAACAATCTCATTTGCTTTACATATTAATCCCTATAAATTTCTAATTCTAAAAAAATAAGAAATATATAATTTGGGTTGGAATGTTAGGAAGGTATTTTTTGTTATTGTATAAACCAAATGGTTCTTTATGTGTGATAAAATGTGAATAATAGGTTCCCTTTAATAAGAGATGGGAGGGGCACTCGGGGCATTTACTAAGATATTATTTTTAAATAAATTAATTTTGATATCCAAATAGAAAAAAAAATATAATATTAAAATATAATATGATTATGAGTCTAAAATATCTCATAAAATTAAATTTAAAAAAAATTATTTTGTTTTTACCCTTATCGTTTGGTTTTGACTCTTCGTAAACCCTTTTCACACATATCGCAACAAGGATTATTACTCTTTGAGAGTAATGATTGTTTCTATAAATGGAAAAGGTAACATAAATTGAAAATTCATGTTATTTTAAAACATATTATAATCATTGGTATGAATAAATAATTTTTAGGAATTTTATATCTTTTTATAAAATATTATTTTTATAAAATATAAATAAATTCAATTTTAAAACTATTCCTTTACTTTGAATCTTTTAAAATCAAGAAAAGAGCATATATTTGAATAAAATCTTTAAATACATCAATAATTTTTTTATTATATATAAAATTCATTTATTTCATTAATTATTTAAAATTATAGAACTTTTAATATTTTTAATATCACCAATTTTATTTTTCTATTAATTAAATAATTAATTCATCATCATTGTGTATGAATTTAAGGTAATTATTTCACCACTAAAAAATAAAAATAAATAATCATGATAAACATTAATAATATAGATTTAAAATTTATATTTATAAAAATATATATCCTCTAGATATCCCCATGTTAAAAATATTATATTTATTAAAAAAACAGTGTGAAATTTTTTACTTTTCTTTACACAAACTATTATATTGGTTACAATCACATAAAAATAGAACATAGGTCATATTTTTAACCTTTAGATAATTATGGATTACATTTACCCATAAAATAAAATTTAGGCAAGGGTTAGGGTCATTTTTTAGTCCTTATCATTTTATTTTTAACATTAATTATCCCATTTACCCTTTATGAGACTAACAAAAATTAACATGGATACTATTCATAATGACTAAAAAGAAAAGGAAACTATTTACCATATTTAGGCCTACTGGTTCAAAATATTTAATCAATTTTATAACATTAAAAACATATAAGTGGCAGTGTTTAATTTAATATTTAACTAGAAAAACGAGATGAAAAACAGATTTTCATAAAAATTCCCTTTTAAAAAATAAAATGTTTTTATACAAAATTTCAGTATAAAATTAATTTTTTAAAAATGTATATATATTATTTAAATAAATATACTAATTTAACTTTAAAAATAATATCAAATAAAATTTTAATTCATAAATAGTTTAAAATAAAACGTTTTCTATAAAAAATAATTCAATTATTCATTGAAAAAAATCATACTATTTAGAAAAATTCCAAAATTTCACCATAAAATAATTTTGATATACTAATTTTAAAACTTATATTTATTCTATCAAATAAAATTTCTAAATATTCAATAAATTAATTATATTATTCAATCAAATAAATCAATGAAGACATTTCTGAAGGAAACATATCTTTGAAAAAAAATGTCTTTACTAGAAATTGTGTTCCTATTTCCTCTGAATTAATAAATACATTTTTATATTTTATAAGATTTATATATATTTAAAAAATTAGTTAATCCAATTCATTCCCTATAATAAAATAGCTAGGTAATAATTTTAATATTTAAATAATAATAGTTTGGGGTTCGTTTAAGATCAGTGTTATGTATCTTGTCTGCTATCAAACATAGTAATTCTTTTTAAAATATTAGGATATTAGACCTATAATGTGTTTCATCATGAAGTTTCTAAAAGTTCTAGGACATTTGGAATACATCATGCATTCTGTACAGCTATGTGTAAAGCACCATCAATATGAAACCACACTACTACACTCCCTCAGGAGATACCTCTTAAACGAAACCAGCCAACTAGTAACAACACTTGTAAGAAAAAAACCATGATCCTCCCATATAAACTCATATAAGACCTCATTTTTTCTAGAGGTACCTCTCAAATAGATCTCACCATTTGATGAAGATATATTGGTACCTTCATCCTCAATCAAGACCAAATGTCTCCAACTACTTCTTCCACCTTAACCATGTTTTCAATATATCCACACCATAGAAAATAATTTCTTCATCAAATTTAAAACATTCCATTATCTTTGAGAATATATGTTCCATAAAAATTCATAAAATAAAAATTCATAAATTTTTAAACCATTCAACACAATTTCAAAACAAATTTTGAAACCCAATACAAGTTATTGGTGAATGGAGTTGAACTCAGCCAAGATATTACAGCTATACTACCTCTCTCTACTAATGGTTAGGAAACATAATGAAATTAGTGGTAGTCATGTTAACAGTACAACAAATAATCCTACTAGAAATGGATCATCCCTCCAAACACAAGACACCATTAACTGATCATCTCCATATTTTCAATTCATGCACTAACCATAGAAGACCACCTCAGTCTCTTCCTCTGAGAAGTGAGATACACATAACCCAGTGCATTTAACTCATTATTCATAACCACTCTCAATGGATATTTACTAAAACTCTAATTAAAATGATCATACATCATCCCTCAAGAAAATAAATAATTCTTGAATTATTTAAGTAATGTTCCACAATACCTCTCTCTCGAATAACCACACTTTATCTCCCACCACCTTTGAGCTTCCCAAAAAAAATAAAACTACAACAGAAACTCAGAATTCATCCAGGGTATCCACCAACCTAAAATCATCCTTAACCTCCTCCAACCAATACATAGTGTAAGAGATTTATGTCCCAAAAAATATCTCTAACACCTCATACCACTAAAATTTCAATAAGGGTTTATCCCAAGATCTATCTTTCTATTTACCATACCACAAACCATGATGTTTTTTCAACTATATAGATTTAAAATAGGGATTAACATGGTTACCATAAACTAAAAAAGCTCTATAATCAATACACAAGGATCATCTTCACATCACAAGAAGCACATCATGCCATGAAAAATATCCCACAAAACACCCCATAAAACCATGTCACCAATCTTCAACAAGTAAAGTACAACACCATCTCAAATTAGCTACATTACATATCTCTTCCATATAACCATTCACACCACCATATAAAAATCTATAGTTCCCAAGACAACAACCACCATAACCATTGTACACTAATTTCTCAAGTTCACAAATCAAGGGAACCTACACTCCATATCAATATATTATCCTCTTTGGGTAGCATCGACTCTCCCGTGTGGTTTTAAAACATGTCCTAAATATAACATTTCTTGATTGGGGATGGGTTTTCATTACTTCATATGCTAAAAACCATAATGAACACTATCTTCATAAGCTCAATCATATAAAACTCAAACAAATGTAAATAGAAATAAATTACTTCTTTATAACAATTTAGGTGTGGTAAGAAACTTCATATTCATCAATTATAATATTTCTCTAACAAATTTATTATTACTAACATCAATTGATTAACCTCGGGATGTGGTTGTTTCCATCAACAAAACAATAGCACAATATATTTTCCTAGAAGGGGTAAATGTTCACAATATAAATAAATATCATCTAGGTGATCACATAGTTTTCAAGTTATGAAATATAAACGTTTCAATGGCTTAAGGTTTATTATGGAACAAATTATTCTTAAATATCCATTAAATCATATAATAATTAGAAAAATATATTTTTTTTCATGAACAACTACACTTCAATGACAAAAATCAGTAAAAAAGGCTCCCATAAACCACATTTGACACTTCCATGTTATTTTAGAGGAAACGTCATGTCTTACATTTAAAAATCTATAAAATGAATCAGAATTAAAAAAATATATACACATAATGTGGTGTTAAAAATCAGGATTGGAATAATTAAACAAAAAAATTATTACTTTATAAAAAAAATTCCTAAAAAATAAAAACATTCTAAACTTGGTCCTAGTCTTCAATTCAAATACCCCATTACATATACAACATTCTAACTGAATTATCAAAATAAAACAAGATAAAAATCATAAAATTTATAACTACACATGTTAGATCAATATGTTCCATAATTATCATGCTCAAACTAAACATTATTTAATTATTTCCTTGCTCAGGATAACATGATTATATACTATAATAAGATTAATATTATTTTTATTAAATATTCAAATATAGTATAATCAATGCATAAAATGTTTTCATATTATAATTACAACATAGTAAACATGATACATGCTCAGGATCGATATGCTAGATATTTTATATTAGGTCATATAAATGTTTTCAACTTTAGATAATCTCCCAATAATAAAGAACTCATGGCATAACATGTGAGTTATGTCTAGTTTAGAATAAAAAAATTTCAATCGTCGAAGGAATGGGTTCAGTCATATAAATAGTTTAAAATATTTACAGGTTTCCATATGTGTGTTTATCATTTTACAATAATTCATAACAAACAATCTAAATCTACTCATATAATAAGATCATATTTCTTTAAAGTTACATATCATAAGTAGTAAATAAACACATTTCCAAACATTAAAATTTCAATGTTTAATAGAACAAGTAATCTATCATAGAAATATTTTAACCATGCTAGGAAAATTAGATGGATTAGTTTATTTAGAAAACAATCAAATTATTAATTCTTGTCACTAAGCATGTTTATCATTTTCCAAAATTCTGAAACAAAAGTCACCGAAATTTACAACCGTACAATAAATCACCAACACATGCTTAGATAAAATAAATGTATTAACAATAAAAAACTAATTTCATTATAAAAATGAAGGAGTAATTATTTATGTCAAAGTGTTAAAATTTTAAATGTATAATCATTCATCCAAGTTTTCATTTTTTTAAGAATTTATGAATTTAAATATCCAAAACCAAGTTTTACAACAAGAATATAACATATCATCATGAAAAATCTTGATTGAAAAACAACACATGGCATATAAACTTTCATGGAAACCACAATACTCCAAATAATGGTTTCAAAACAATCATTTCAGCAGAGATGTTTTAAATCTATTCATATTAACAATCTTAATAAGGGTTTTTAAAATTCAGTGGTTAGTCACATCAAAATACACTTAACATGTTTTAGAAACAATTTTAAGAATTAGAAATATATTTTATCATGATATAAATTTTAATGATGGAATCAAAATTCAATTCATGAATATGCATGTTTTAACAATAAAAATAATTACACATTTTAATTATAAAAAAAGTCTCAAAAAATATCATGGAAGTTAATCTCTAGTTTACTCTTTTATTTTAGTTTATATGAATAATATAGAAAATAATAATATTTCATTAATAAACATCTTGGGAAAAGTAATATAAACAAAAATAATTTATATAGTTATTTAATTAAATTTATTATCTTTTGACTTTCCAAAACTTCATTATTCAATCAGAATAACAAATAATAGTGATGCATATACCACTCGTAGTAATCTACCCTATAAATAGTGCCTCGTCACTTGGTCATTCGGTAAGATCATATTCCATTCATATGATCATAAGGGGGCCTAAAATCCCATGACATTTCAAGTATCCCTAGTCCAAATCACACAATGAGCTCATCTAGTATCATTTCCCTACAAAACCCATGAAGTCATTACCTATGCCTAAAATAAATATCGTCCTTATCTCTCAACTAAAAACTTTTATACCATTATTTCATGACCCCCACCTTACCAAGGTACCCACCATGGCTAGAAATGAATGAAGAGAGATAATGACATCTGAGCCCTACCTTTAGTAGACCCCAAATTGAAAAATGGCACCAAGGGTATTACATTCACACATATTGAAGTCATTTCCTTCAATAATAAATAAGGGATAAAGGGATATAATAAAAAACCACCAATCATATTCATCACATAAAATAAAATAAATGAAACCAAACCATCTCACAGTGCGTGAACAATTTCAAAAAATATTTTTATAATTCTCTATATAATACCAAAAGAAATAATAAGATAACAAATCTACCACTACTCAAATCAAAAATTTAGTAATGCCCATCATGGTACTTGTAACCCTCTTGGAAACCTAAAAAACTATTTATATATGTAGGGTGTGCATAATAGATATATTCAGTTGGATCATTCCCAATGTTACTTTTGTCAATATGAATATAGTATACTAATTCAACCATGAAAAAATTGTTGAACCAACATGAACATAAATTATAAAACCAACCATATCAACCCTAGTGAGGATCAATCACCAAACAGTTCAATAAAGTAGTAATGTAATAATAATATGATACCTTAAATAAAGGTTTCTTTCATTCACTTTACCACTTAGTTATTTCTATCATTCCCCAATGTTAAATGTATTAGGATTTCATTCATTCCATGTCATCTCATCAACACATATCAAGAAACCTTTGATGTTGGTCCAGTTTCACCCCTACTAATCCCAACCTCTGACGGGGTCCATAATCCCATGTTGGAATCAATTTCATCAAGAATATCTTTCATTCCACTACCAAATCATCACATATCTGCAACACAACTTCAAAAGAACTAGGTTAGTAGGGTACTATGACTGTGAAGTACATGAACCTTGTTTCCTCCTCCTACCATGTATATTACCCACCATATACCACATCATCTCACCAATAGGCATAACTACTAACTATTTCATTTGAAAGGGATATGCTCTTCCACCAACCACGTAATTACTCAGTATTTTTATAGAAGGAATAGATATGAAGATGGGGAAATAAACAATTCATTCCTAACTATTTTGATATAGGGGAAACATGATCCAAAACATCTAGGTGCCAACTCATAGTGATCGATGTGTGTGGGGTATGTATAAAACTAACATGAAAATATAGACATATATATATCTATAACTAGATATCAAACAATCCATATAGAAGGATATACATCAATGTGTCATCACCTTCACCCTATCATCAACACCATGCCAACATTATCATATATTTCCACAAATATGAGGAATCACTTCTTTAAAACCACCACACATAACCACACAATTTCTATTTTCAATAACACATTATTCCTTTTCCTTGGGTTTACCAATTTAAATACCATATTAGTTTTTTTATATTCAATTAATTAATTCAATTAACTCATATTATGTTCCAGACCAAACATCATTCTTTTACCAACCCATTTCATTTCAATTTCATGATTATCACATCATTCCATATCTACCAAATAACTAAGTCAACACACCATATAACCAACATGAATCTACCACCACACTTCAATTTTCGTAACCTATCCCACATCTGAATCAGTTACCCCATCATCACATAAATCCCATGAATCCATAAAACCATAAGTCCAACTAAAAACATATATGAAGAATACCACAACATATTTTCTGGCAACATATCTTACCATAATTCATTTACAAGTGACTTTTAAATTAAATCAACTTCTTGTGAAATGTTATTTTCACACCATTTCAAATTTTATACCCAATAAGTTTATTATCCACATATAAGTGTGAAGGACCCCGGGACACCCTGAGAGGGGAGGGGTGAATCAGGGTGACCACTTTTTCTTTTAATGTGTTGGATCTTGTTCGCACGTTGGTAGGAACTTGTTGAACCTGTATGATGATTATGATCAAAATGAAAACATTCACATACACAGAGAAGACGCAGCCATTTTTACTTGGTTCACCACTAAGGGCTACGTCCAAGGAGCATACACCGACAGGTTGCCGGTCGTACCTAAATCCACTATGCTTCACTAGCTGCGAATACAAAAGTTTGGGTACAGACACTCTGTCCCAGGCTCACTGCCTTTACAATAGTTCAGGGATAGCTCACTGCGTCCCTCGGGTCACTCCCGTTGACTCCCCCTGGCTCACTGCCGTTGGTGAAGTCTCACTCAGTTTATAGACGTGAAGGTATCTTCTTCATTTGCATAAGAGTGCATCCTTTGTTGTATGTAGATGCTCTATTGAAGTCCGATTATCACCAGAAGAATATCACTTTTCCCCGAATGAACCGCGTAGTCTCTCGGCTTTCGTGCAGCTCCAAACACGCCGGTGGACTTCAGCAAAACCAGGCGCGCTTCTCCAAGACAGTCGCGCAAGTCCCACTACGGCGCGCAAGTCCCCACTGGCGCGCAAGTGTCATCAACACAGTTGCGCGACTCTTCCTTTCCCAACTACAAACTTGCGCGGTCCACTTCCTTTCTCTTCCAAACCACCTTGGGTGCACAGCCAAGCACCGGCGCGCAAGCTCTACTTGCGCGACAAAACAACCACCTGCGCGACTCAACCACCTGCGCGACGAGAGCTCAAACAATCTATCGGCCTTGAACTTCGTTACAAATGAGGAGGGGTGGTCCAGTATTTATAGGCAAACTGGACCCCCTGCGCGGCGGTGCGCAAGTCCTCGACGGTGCGCAAGTCTTGTCTTCAATAAACTCTGTCGCGCAACTCACTTGCGCGACCTTCTTACCTTAGCCAAATTTTGATGTTCTGATCCTCAAAATCATATGACACGCAAGTCTTTCATCCTCCAAGAGCACGGCACGCAAGTACCTTTTCCAAAAACACTTTACTTTATTGGCCGATTTTTAGGCCCAAAAATTTGGCAAACACTAGGAAACAGCGCCACCTTCACTACTGTTTTCTGCTTGAACGGTATGATCACTTTGTTGGTACACACCCTGAACTTCCACTAAGTATTGACAACAAACACAAACCATACACCAAATCATGCTTTGAAGAACCTGGTTCCAACAATATCCCCCTTTGGGTTTGTTGGCAATCAGAATAAATTCAATAGATCTCCAACCATGAGCAAATCCAAAATGCAAGAATCAACTCAGCCAACACTCTAAGTCTACGTGAGCAATGCTCAGTGTAGAAAACAAGAGAGAAAGCTTGAATTGGGTCTTAGTGTTTTGAAATTCTCCATGACGCCCGATGTTATCCTTATTAAACTTCTCATCACAATCTTACACTGCTCATCACAGAAGAATTTTGTGCCTTGAATTTATGCCTTTCTCCCCCATTGACAATAAAACCAAAGACCGAAAAGTTTGTTCAACATTCAGCTCAAGCCATACTCCCCCTGGATAGTATCTCCCCCATAAACCTGCATCACAGCCATAAGCAGATAAAAACAGTTAAAACAAACGGTGAGAGGGGACTTCCGGTGCCTCCTTATGCAGTAGGAGGTGGTCGAACACCGAGGTTCAACCGATGCTTCTCGAACACAGCCGCGGACAATGGCTTGGTTAGGATATCAGCCACTTGCTCATTAGTTCCAACATGATCCATTTTAATCACTCCTTGTTCAACCTTTTCTTTGATAAAATGATACCGTATTTCAATATGTTTTGTACGAGAATGTTGAACCGGATTCTTCGTAAGATCAATTGCACTTTTGTTATCGCAATAAATCACCATTGGTTGCTGCACCTTATCACCAATATCTGTTAGCTGCTGCTTCATCCAAAGAAGTTGAGTGCATGCTTTTGTGGCGGAGATATATTCAGCTTCAGCAGTACTAAGAGAAGTACTTTCTTGCTTCTTGCTCAACCAGCCAACACATTTATGCCCAATATAGAAAGCTCCACCACTAGTGGACTTTCTGTCTATTACATCCCCAGCCCAGTCAGCATCAGAAAACGCTGATAATTCACTGTCCCTGCCTGCAGCAAAAAATAACCCGAAGTTATGTGTGCCTTGAATATACCTCATGATTCTTTTTACTGCTGACATATGTTCCTCCTTTGGATTACTCTGAAAGAGGGCCGCAAGGCATGTTGCAAAGACAATATCTGGACTTGTCGCTGTCAGATACAGTAGGCTTCCAATGATCCTCCTATACATGGTGGGATCAACAGAGTTCCCATCCTCATGCTTTCCAAGTTTAGTTCCAACAGCAATCGGAGTTGACATTGGTTTGGAGTCTTGCATATTGAACATCTTCAGCAACTCTCTTGCATATTTTTCCTGAGAAATGAAAGTGTATTCCTTCTTTTGAATCACTTGTAACCCCAAGAAATATGTGAGCTCCCCAATCATAGACATTTCAAATTCTGATTTCATGTGGTTGGAAAATTCATCCACTGATTTCTGCCTGCTGCCACCAAAAATGATATCATCAACGTAGACAAGAACCATGAACTGATCTTTTGGAGAATTCTTCACATAGAGATTGTGATCAACTCCTCCTCTTTTGAATTCCAACTTCTTGAGATATGAATCTAGCCGTGAGTACCATGCCTGTGGTGCCTGCTTCAAACCATATAGAGCTTTCTTTAGTTTGCAGACCTTTGTTTCATCAGTACCCAAGACAAACCCCACCGGTTGTTCAATGTAGACTTCTTCTTCAAGTACACCATTCAAGAATGTTGTCTTAACATCCATTTGATATACTTTATATCCTCTTTGGAGTGCCATGGCAAGGAAAAGCCTGATTGATTCCAGTCTAGCAACTGGAGCAAAGGTTTCTTCAACATAAATACCTTCAATCTGGGAGTATCCTTTACATACCAGTCGTGCCTTGTTTCTGATAACACTTCCATGCTCATCAAACTTATTTTTGAAGATCCATTTGGTACTGATCACATTGTGACCTTCGGGTCTCTGGACAAGATCCCATGTCTGATTCTTATCAATCTGATCTAATTCATCATTCATGGCTTTCACCCAAGATTCATCTTTTGCAGCTTCTTCGAATGAGGATGGCTCTACAACTGATAGAAATGCAGATTGCGTGGTATTCCTCATCCTTCTGGTTTGAGTGGGTGCACTCCTATCCCCAATTATGTTGGATGGATCAATCTCAGCTCTTCGATTTCTCCTGCGAGGTTCAGTAGAATTCTCTTCAGCCATAGTTTCTTCTTCAGATTCTTCTTCTGAGTCAACATCATTATGTGATTGATGAGTGTTTTGAACAGCTTCCTCTATTTCTGCATTTGTAGTTTCTTCATGTCCACATTCTTCATGACTTTCTATCACATCATCATATGACATCCGTGAAGCATTTGTGGTTTTCTCTTCAATTATCTTAACATCATTGCTTTCCACAATCCTTCCCAAACGATTGTTGAAACATTTGTAGGCTTTGCTGTTCATTGAGTAACCGAGGAAGATTCCTTCATCTGTGTTGTCACCATATTTCCCCTGATTTCCTTCTTTGTTCCTGATGAAGCACTTACTTCCAAAGACACGAAAGTATTTTAGAGAAGGCTTCCGTCCATGCCACAATTCATATGGTGTCTTCGTCTCACCCATATAAAGTCCTGTTCGATTCTGAATGTACACTGCAGCTTGAACAGCCTCTTTCCAGTAATGTCGTGGAATACGACTCTCAATCAGCATAGTTCGTGCCATGTTGTTCACTTGTCGATTCCTTCGTTCAACAACTCCATTTTGTTGTGGAGTTCTCACAGCAGCTACCTCATGTTGTATCCCATGCTTCTCCAGATAATTTTCAAATTCAATGGACGTGTATTCTCCTCCATTGTCAGATCGCAACACTTTGATTGTTCATCCAGTATCATTCTCGGCGATTCGCCGATATGTTTTCATGCGGTCAAGGACCTGTCGTTTCCGGTGAATGACCATCACACATGCCATTCGACTATAATCATCTATAAAAAGGACAAAGTACCTTTCTCCATGAGTTCCGGCAACATTTATTGGACCACAAACATCTGTATGAATCAGATCAAGAAGGTGAGATGCCTTTTTCTTCTTTGGCCGATATGAACTGCAGACCAGCTTCCCACAAATACAAGCATCACAGGATTTTTCACGCTCACGCTTCAGGTTGGGGATGTCCATGACAATTCTCAATTTTGATATTTTCTCCATGTCTTGTTGATTGATGTGTCCCAATCTCCGATGCCACAAATTGTTTTCTTCTTCAACAGTCATGTAACATACATTTTCTTCACTATCAACCTGATACAAGTTGCCTTCTGTTCTGCATCCTTTCATAAGTGAATTGCCGGTTTTTCCCTTGATGGTGCAGCCTTTCTGATTAAAAGTAACTATAAGTCCTGAGTCACAGAGTTGACTCACGCTAAGGAGATTATGGCGTAGGCCATCTACGTAAAGGACTTCAGTCTTCTTTAGTTCTCCATTAGCTAATTGTGTACTTCCACTCCCTTTGATTTTCAGAGCCCCATCATTACCAAATCTTACTGTACCATCAACATTCTTTATGACATTCGTTAGTAGGCCGGCATTACCCGTCATATGAGATGAACAACCGCTATCCAGAATCCAGGTACTATTGTTCTTTGTAGCTTTGAGGGCTACCTCTGCAAGGTTCGATTTCTCAATCTTCTTCCTTTCCTTCTATGAGACATTAGATTGAGTATATAGGACTGATGGCCTTTCAACTATCTCTTCTGCATACCCAGGTTCTTCATAGTCAAAGTCTTCTGTGAGAGGTGAGAACCTGTTTAAACGAGCAACACTGTCTTGCTGACGAGACTTGACTTGTCTTGAACTTCGGTATGAGGTGTCTATGTCTCTTCTCTGCCTGTAATTAATGGCCTTATGACCAAAGTTAGAACAACAAAAACAATATCCATAGAAATTATTTCTTCTATGAGAATTAGGATATGAGATTGTTCTCCTTTGTTGAGCATCTATATCTTCTCCATTCAGATAGCTTCTTGCCTCTTCACAATAAGACATGGTATGGCCCAGATAGCCACAGAACTGACACTTCATGAGAGGAAATGTCTTCTCACTTGAATTTCTCCTTATAGCTTCTTCCTTGGGAGAATAGTAAGATTGTCAGCCATTTTTGAAAGTTTGAGGATAATTTTCAGGTCTCCTTTTAGTTTGGATTGAGGGTTCCTTTTTCAACACTCTAGGTAACATTTCATCATGTTCAACTTTCATCTTGTCTTTCTTTTAGATCTTTTCACTTCCAGCAGTTGATGACTCAGCCTCACAGCCAATTCCACTCTTTCCCATGCAAGCAGGTCTTTGATCACTCAAGACTTTTCCAACCCCATCTGAACCACACTTGTCTCTTGCAAGTAATTCTGCATCTGAGAATCTTCCGAACTGTATTTTCTTCCTTGATTCTTTTGGAACTGATTCTGTCTCCATTTTACTCCTTAGAGTAACTACTTCCTCCTCAAGACCCTCAACAGTCTTGGATTTTTCATCCAGTCTGGATGTGAGGTCATTGATGACCTTTGCCTGCTCTTCAATTCTCAGCTTCAGATCAACTGCATCATCATTGCTTTCAATTATTTTAGACTGTACCTTCACAAATTCTTCCAGTCGTTCAATTTCAGCTTCAAGTTGATCAACATATTCAGTTGATTCTTCCACAATTGATTTCCACTTATTGCAGCTCTTACATTTAATCTTAAGCTTACTAACTGCATCCTTAAGTTGCACCTCAGGATCTACAGAAGTTCTCAGTTGTTTTTCACCATCAGTATCTTCTGACTTTTCAACAGTGGCCATCATAGAAGCATGGTTCCCAGTTTTGAATTCTGGTTCTTCTTCATCACAGAATTCATTGTCATCTTCTTCCTCTTCACAGACAAAACTCTTCTTTTGCATTTTCTTACCGGATTTGAAGTCTCCCTTTTTGAAGAACCTTCTTTGAGGCTTCTTGAAGTTTTCATCTTCACTGTCATCATCATTGATATTCTTCAAGCACTGAGGAGCAATATGCCCAACTTTTCCACAACGGAAACATGCGAGAGGTAACTTCCCTTTGAATTTCCCTTTCCCCTTCTGGAACTTCTTTGCAATGAGAGAAAGAATTTCTTTCTCTTCGTCATCATCACCGCTACTATCCTTTGAGATTTTAAATTTATCCATGGCCTTGAATGCCATTTCCTTGCTCACCCGAGTCGTAGCATCTTCTGGTTTGACTCTCATTTCATAAGCTACCAAACTGCTCAGTAGGTCATCTAGAGAAAGTTTGGAAAGATCTCTTTCCTCAAGAGCTGACACCTTCACATTATACAGAGGTGGAAGTCTTCTTAATATTTTCTTTACAATATCAATGTCTTTGATTTCTTCGCCTAGACCCCGAATTGCTCCAACCACTTCAGTAATTCGATTGAAGAAAGAGTCTGCATTCTCGTCTGGATGCATCTTCAGATCATCAAACCGATTGTGTAGCACTTGTAGTTTCGCCTCCTTCACTTTGCTATCACCTTCATAAATATTCTCAAGTTTATCCCACATAGATTTTGCTGAGGTGCAATTCATCACCTTCAGGTAAATCTGATCAGAAAGGGCTGCAGTGAGAGCATTCTGAGCTTTAGCATCTGCATCAAGAAGTTTCCTGTCTGTTTCAGTCATAGCCAGACCTGTTGGATCAGTGACATGTATTCCTTGAACAGTAGAAAAAAGAACTTCCATTACAAGAGATCATAGATGAGATCTCATTCTGTTCTTCCAGATCTGGAAATTGCTTCCATCGAAGTGAGGGACTCCCCTGACATTGATCGCGTTTTCCATGACGAAGAAGGTCAGATTCAACGCCAGCAACCTTTACCCTATGATACCACTTGAAGGACCCCGGGACACCCTGAGAGGGGAGGGGTGAATCAGGGTGACCACTTTTTCTTTTAATGTGTTGGATCTTGTTCCCACGTTGGTAGGAACTTGTTGAACCTGTATGATGATTATGATCAAAATGAAAACATTCACATGCACAGAGAAGACACAGCCATTTTTACTTGGTTCACCACTAAGGGCTACGTCCAAGGAGCATACGCCGACAGGTTGCCGGTCGTACCTAAATCCAATATGCTTCACTAGCTACGAATACAAAAGTTCGGGTACAGACACTCTGTCCTAGGCTCACTGCCTTTACAATAGTTCAGGGATAGCTCACTGCGTCCCTCGGGTCACTCCCGTTGACTCCCCCTGGCTCACTGCTGCTGGTGAAGTCCCACTCAGTTTATAGACGTGAAGGTCTCTTCTTCATTTGCATAAGAGTGCATCCTTTGTTGTATGTAGATGCTCTATTGAAGTCCGATTATCACCAGAAGAATATCACTTTTCCCCGAATGAACCGAGTAGTCTCTCGGCTTTCGTGCAGCTCCAAACACGCCGGTGGACTTCAGCAAAACCAGGCGCGCTTCTCCAAGACAGTCGTGCAAGTCCCACTACGGCGCGCAAGTCCCCACTGGCGCGCAAGTTTCATCAACACAGTTGCGCGACTCTTCCTTTCCCAACTACAAACTTGCGCGGTCCACTTCCTTTCTCTTCCAAACCACCTTGGGTGCACAGCCAAGCACCGACACGCAAGCTCTACTTGCGCGACAAAACAACCACCTGTGCGACTCAACCACCTGCGCGACGAGAGCTCAAACAATCTCTTGGCCTTGAACTTCGTTACAAATGAGGAGGGGTGGTCCAGTATTTATAGGCAAACTGGACCCCCTGCGCGGTGGCGCGCAAGTCCTCGACGGCGCGCAATTCTTGTCTTCAATAAACTCTGTCGCGCAACTCACTTGCGCGACCCAACCAACACTTGCGCGACCTTCTTGCCTTAGCCAAATTTTGATGTTCTGATCCTCAAAATCATATGGCGCGCAAGTCTTTCATCCTCCAAGAGCACGGCGCGCAAGTACCTTTTCCAAAAACACTTTACTTTATTGGCCTATTTTTAGGCCCAAAAAATTGGAAAACACTGGGAAACAGTGCCACCTTCACTACTGTTTTCTTCTTGAACGGTATGATCACTTTGTTGGTACACACCCTGAACTTCCACTGAGGATTGACAACAAACACAAACCATACACCAAATCATACTTTGAAGAACCTGGTTCCATCAAAGTGCTTAACATTTTAATAGTTGTAATTGAAATAATAAATCACAATATAAAATCTCAAAATATAGCTGTTATAACATGTTTATAACAATATTTTTCAATTAAGGCATGATTCATTAACATTAATTTCATATAAACTAGATAAATCATAATAATGTTATCCTACCACCTTAATTTCAATTTATTAAAGATAATTATCTTAATTATTTAACTAGTACCACCCACATGTTAGAAAATAGAAGTTTTATTTTTAATAAAGTTCCCAAAATGAAGATAGAATAAAGATCCCCTACCTAGAAAGGAAGTTCCAAAACAAGAAACACAAAAAATATGAGAAAATAATATGGTGTCATCACCAATATATTAGTAAGGTAAGGTATTAATCAACCATAAAAAATTTATAAATAAGGGGTTTTGAAGTATAAATAAGCTCTTACATCAAACAAAACATGCTGCGATAGAAAATAGAGTGAGAAACATGTTGTTCAACATGATTGGAACTATGAAAAGGAAGGATTGGGGTGAAATAATGTACCTCCTAAAGATTTAAGAATAATTTTTTAATTCATTTTCACTCAAATAAAATATCAATGACCATAATGTATCATGTTTTAGAATTTTAAGATCAAATGTAATGTTTCCCGAGGATTAACATGTTCAACACTCCTCTTTTATTTATATTTAATTTCATTTCATTTAAACATGTGGAACCATCCTTTTATAAATCCATGGGGTTCAAGTAATTCAAATACTATATTTAATACCCAAAAAATATATTTTAAATACATTTATTTAAGATTTATATTCATATTTTACATTAAAAATTATTTCTTCATCATTGTAGAAAAATCTAGATGTTTTGGAAAAAAATCAATTTTGAAAATTGTTGGAGAAATTGTAAAGGGATAAACCATGGGAAAGGGTATACCTTGAGTGGGGATTGAATGTGAGAACTAACTAATCAAATTTATGAAGTAAGAATTGATTTTGAGATAAAATTGTTATTTCGTGAGAAAAAACAAGTCAAACATGAAAAAAAAGTAATAATCCTGTCATGGAAAGGTGGGACCATGAGAAAAAAATTACGACTATCAGAAAAAAAAATTGTTTGGTGGAGAATAAGACTAAAATTTTGGGTAATAATGGTGTGATAATGAGAAAAAAAGAACAATCATGAGAAAAAAAATTATAATAATGAGAAGAAAATAATGATTGGGTAAAGGAAAAGCACCATTGTCAGACCAATCAGGGAAATTCCTTGCAGAAGAGGGAACCAAACACCCCCTTGACAACTCTAGGCCTTGTAAAACACCAAGGAAAGGTTTTAATAACTAAGGGAATTAAATCAATTGACTCTCAAATAATTATCGCCATCTAGAATAGAACATAAACCAAAAAGAAAACGGAAAATGATTTAAAACTCTCTTCTCTGAGATACTTCTCAATGATCTTAGTATAAAAATAACACAACCACAGTTAGGGGAAACAAAATGCATATCTAAGAGACATAATCAACCAAGGTTCATTGTTAATATCATATAATTCAAAAGGTAAAAACATATAATATCAATAAGAGGGAAACAATAATAGAAACAAAATAATTTTGGGTACTAGACACATGTTTGTGACTCCCACTCCCAAGTACTCTCCTCCACTCCACTATGTATACACAACACTTGAACTAAGGGAATAGATCATCCATTAAGTACCTTATCCCATGTATCATGGATCTCTACTAGGCATTCCAAAGTTTAACATCTTCCTCGATATATAACACTCACTAGTTGAAGAAATAGGAGACATCATGAGGATACTGATGGAGTTGATAAATGTGTAAGATGCTAGACATTTTTCCCAGTCATGGGAGAAGATTCAATGGTAATTTCATCTCATCAAAACACACTCTCAAAATATAACTCTTAAATGTTAGTAAACTAGTAACAATAACCTCATTAAGTGATAAACCATGATCCTACTGCAAGACAATTCTTATTACCCATTATGACTACTATAGATACCTCTCAAACATAGTGCCCCCATTAGATAAAGATGGGGTGGTACAATACTCTTCACTCATGACCAAATTTATACAACAACTCCTTTCAACTTAACCAATTTTTCAATATATCCAAACCTTAGTAAAAAAAATATATTCATATTATTTAAAAAAAATTTGTTCCATTTGAGAATATAGATTACAAAAAAAATTGTAAAACATAAGTACATAAATTTAAAAACTATTCTACATAATTCCCAAAAAAATAAATATCAATTATAAGGTTTCAGTGAAAACAATATAAATAAAACAAGACATTCCCCCTCTAATAACTCTCTCCACTAAAGGATAGGAAACATGATTTATCTTTCAGTAGTTATACTAGTAGTGACCCATGAAATCACTCCATAAATAGATCAGATTTATAGACATAAGACACCTCAAACCACTCAACACCATAATGCCAAGTTGTACGCTAACATTAGTATAAATTTTAACACTCTTTATCCATGATGTTCGAGACATGCAAGATGGATAATTTCATTCCACCTTCCAAACCACTCATAAGTGATGTTCATTGGAATCCTCCTTAAAATTATTATGCATAAACAATCAGATATAGAAATATTCTTAAATAATTCAGGAAATGTTCACCAAGATAACTCTCCTAAATTTTGGAACTTAATATCTCAACACCTTTGAGTCACCTTTCAAAACAACCTAACATCCAAAAAAACATGGAATTAATTTAGGGTATCTATTTATAAAAAATAAAATTCATACTCTTATAACTAATCCTCAGTGTCAGGGCTAGAGGACCCACTAATGTACTTTGATACCCCCTTCCATTGGAATTTTACAATGGCTATATAACAAGATCTCTCATTCTCTTTCCCAATCCCAAATCCTGGAAGGTTTTTTTAAGACATATATTTAAACCATGAAATATCAAGGTTACCAAAAACTACAAAATCTATAAAATCAACACATAAATAATATCATCACTTTACAAGAATCACATCATGCCAAGAAAAATCTCACGTAAAACATCCCATTCAAGATTATATCTTCCCTTTATCAGGTACATCCCCAAAATATCCTATAATATCCACAAGCCACCTATCCTCTACATAACCACTCACACCACCATATCAACCTCTATAGAGACCAAGCCAATAACCACAAAAATTATTACACAACACCACATCAGGCACAGAAATCAAGGGAACGTACCCTCTATGTCATGATATTTACTAACTTTTGGTGGAACTAACTCACCCAAATAGTATTAAAACATATCATAAATATAACATTATTTAATGGGGAAGGGTTTTTTCTTTATTAATATGCTTGAATCCATTACACATGCCACCAGAATATGCTCAATCCTAGGAAACCAGAGAAACTAGATATAGCAATAAATTACTTATTTATAACAATTTAATTATGAAAAGGAAGTTCATATTAATCAGTTTTTTGAATTTCCAAAAATAATTTGTATTAACAAATTTATGTGATTAACCTTTTCATGTGAGGTGGTTCATTCCATCAATATAACTTTAACACAAAACATATTCACGGTAGGGGTATATGTTGAAAAATTCATGAAAGATAATTTCAATGATCACACAGTTTCCAAGTTTAGAAATACAAATGTTTTTATGGATTAAACTTCATTATATAACATATTATTAATATATATACATTGAAACATAATTTTATAATTTTAAAGATAGGTTTTCATCCAGTAATATTAATAGTTCAATGAAAACTTCCAATAAAAAGGTAAATTCAAATAACATTCAACATTGCTAAGTAATTTTCAAGGGAAATATCATGAATTGTATTTAAATACCTCTAACATGTATCTATCTTAAATACAAAATCTAAAAAAGTCATTGTACTACAAATAAATATTTACGTACTTAAATAAAATATTTTGTTTCTTTGGAAATATGATTCCCACAGAACAAAAACTAGACATACTAGGTCCATATTCCCAATTAAAATACACCATTACATATGAATCATTCTTTCTAAATTCTCAAAAAAATGATATCATATAATAAAATGTAAAACTATTCATAATTTATCATTATGCTTCATTCTTATTATACTATAAATAAATATTCCTTACTTATTTTTTACTCAAGAAAACATTCCTATGTTTGTCAAAAAGGGTAGATTTATTTTTATTAGATTTACAAATAAAATATAACAAGAACTTAACATGTTTTCATATAGTAAATATAACATTCTAAACAGGCTACATGATCAAAATCTATTCGGTACAAATTTTATATTAGGTCGTAAAAATATTTTCAACATTAGATAAGCTCCCAATAACAAACTAGTCATAGATTAACATGTGAGGCATGGTTGTTTCAAAACTAAAATTTTTTCTATCTTGAAAGGAATAATTTCAATCATATAAACAATTTCAAGTCTTAATAGTTCACCATAAGTATTTTCAACATTTTTTAGGAATTTAGATTAAAATATAAAAATATTATTTTATAATAAATTCATAGTAAATGTATGTCAAATATCATGACTAGTAAAGAAACACATGAAATGAAATTCATATTTAAATGTTTAAAAACACAAATAAATATGCATAAAAATATTTTTACTATGTTTGGAAAATGAGAGATATTTATTAATTTGAAAAGCTTTCAGATTTCTAATGGTAATCACCGAGCATGATTATATTTATCCAAATCTCTAAAACAAAATAAAATAATCCATTCATTTAATAAATCCCCAAAACATACTTAAAACATATAAATGGGATAATACAAAAAAAACTAAAATCATGTAAAAATGGAAGGAGTGCCTTATTCATGTCAATGTTTTCAACTTTTAAACGAATTATAAATACTTATTATAATTGTTTCTTTAATTATTTCTGAATTTAAATATACGAAACCAAGGTTTAAAACATGTCCATAACACATTATTTTGATACATATTGAATAAAAAATACTATATTTCATATCAACTTTTATGGAAACTAAAACACTCCAAATCATGATTAAAAATAGGTATTTCATCATTGAAACATGAAATTATATCAATTTTACATGCTTCATAAGGGTTTTAAAAACTTATTAGTTATTCATAAAAAAATACACTAAGAATACTTCAGTAAAAATTCCAAAAATTAGGCAATACAGTTATCATGTTAGGCATTTTAATGATGGAAAAAGTTAATTTAATGAAGAATAATGTTTTAAAAGGTTAATAATCAATGTATTTCAAGTCTCAATGTTGTCTAAAACCACAGGTTTTGGGATGTTAATCTCTAGTTTACTCTTATTCCTTGGTTATTTGACCAACACTATAAATAATAATAGTTTATCAAAAACTAGACCAAGGGAGTAATGAGAGAGAGAAAATATGATTTACATCAAACTCTTTCCCTCCTCCTACCATACATAGACCCCACCACATATAGATTCCACTCATCAATAAGTATTTCAATAAATTATGTAATCGTCAAGGGATAGGGACTTCCACAAAATGATCCATTAATCAATACTGTTGCCGAAAAAATAACAAGAATTGGGGGTAATCAACCATCCATTCCTCACTATTTGGAAGATGAGGAAAACATCCCCATAACATCTGGGTGTCTGTAAATTGTACACAATGTGGTTGGGGGAATATAAAATTAACATAAAAATAAAGTCAAATTGACATATAAATAGATGAAACAGAAGCCCATTATAAAGGTATCGCACCCATGCTTCATTATCATCTCATTATCATCAACACCATAAAAGTTTTATCACACAATTACACCAACTAGATTCCATCCATCCACACAACCACCACACATAACCAAAAAAATTCCACTTTCAATTACATGCTCTTCCATTTATGTGTGTTTACCAATTACAAGACAACATTATTTCATTAATATTTAAACCATTAGTTACATTAAGTCATATAGGTTTCTATACCACACTTCATTCATTTACCAACCATTTTCATTTCAATTTCATTTTTATCACTTATTTCCATCACTACTTGGAAACTAGATTAATACAACATATCGAAACAACAAATTGACGACCATATTTCCACTATCGTAAACCATATTATATCTAAAACAACCACCCAAACATCACAAAAACCCAAAAAATATCCACACAACCACAATAAAAACTTCAAACATATGGGAAACACGGCACTATGCACTTCCAATCCCCTTAGCATACTACAATATATTTATAAGGGGCATTCACATTAAAACATCTTCTCATGCAAGGGTATTTTCACACTGTTTTGAAAATAATAGATAACCAATTCCTTATCGACATATACATGATTAACTTTTTAAGATTGGTGAGTTAAATAATAAATTATAGTAAGTAATATCTAAATACATGAGTTCCAACATTAACATAATTACATTTTTCAAGTCATGTAGGAGTCATTCATAGTAATATCATAAATACCTGATAAATCATAAGAAAATAAACCCTTACCCTTCGATTAAATTTAATATGACTAATTATATTAATTTTTTAATTTTTACTAACCACCCACTAGAAAAAAATCATGCTAATTATAGAAGTTCACAAAAATAAGAGGGAATAAGGATCCCCTTTGTAAAAAGGAAGATCCGAAATAAACTATACTAAAAATTAGGGGAATGAATATGTTATCATTGCCAAGATATCATAAAGGAAAGGTATTAAAAACAATAAAATATTTTCAAATAATGGGGAATATTTAGGATATGAAATATTTTTAAATAAACAAAACTCACTAGTATAGAAAATATAGTAAAAGATAAGCTATTTAACATGCCTGGAATTGTGAACAGGAAGCCTATGGGTGAAAGTGGATAGCTCTTCAATGTTTAAGAATTGGCTTCTTCTTTTTATAAACATTAATAAAACATCATACACTTAAATAGATAAGGTTTATAATTTTATGATTAAATATTCTATTTCTTTAAGATTGAAATGGTCAATGCTCCTCTTTAATTGTTATTTAATATTATTTCATTCAAAACACACATAAAAACCTTTTTAAATCTGTGTGGATTAAGTAATTAATAAAATACAATTAATACAAATAAAACATTTTAAGAAAACACATATTTAAATTTTATATTACATATTTTATGTTAAGAAAATTACATCATTCTAGAAAAATCTAGGTATTTTTTAAAATCAAGAATTATGGAAACTATTGGAGCTACCGTAAAGGGATCAACTATTGGAAAGGATAATACATGAGAAGTGATTGACCAAAGAAAATATATTCTGACTTTTATATGGAACAAATAAATCATATGGGAAAACTAATCAACTTTTATAGAAAATTAATAAACTTTCTAATCAAACTATCGACCATACAAAGGATATGTGTGATCATGAGATAAAAATTATAACCATGTGAACAAACTTTCAACTATGATAATAAAACTATGAAGAGGTAAATGAATGTGTGGATTTGATAACAAAACAACATCCATGTGAACAAAAATATGACTTTTTATGAATAGGTGTGATCTTCGGACTAAACTTGAAAATTTTTGGAGGAAGAGGTCTCTAAACACCACCTTAACACCTCTAGGATTTGTAAAAACACAAAAGAAATGTTTTAGGAACCAGGGAAATTCTAGTTTTAAAACCTAAAAAAATTATAGTGATTTTATTTCTATATTTGAAATAATTCTAGAGTCCTTAAGAAATTTCATAGAACATATGGTGATATTTCTCATAGAAGGCATAAAAATTCCATTTTTTAGAAGTTTGGATTCTTTACAAAGAATAGATATTATTAAAAAAATTACATATATATATTATAGTTAAATAATTATTAAAATATCATCAATTAATCATTATTACACAATATCACCAATAAATAACATTCCATAATCATTTATGACATTAACAATATAACAATATTCGTGTTGGTGCTACAATTGACCTGAATAGAAACACATATAATAGTTAAATTAGTGGGAACATGTGGTCATATATTGATAATATACCTTTAAAAAGGATTAATTATGTTATAAATATCATATTTTTCATTCAAAATATCTTTATAACCATCCATATAATATGGTAATGTAAAATAAAATACATCATTGTTGAAGGTGGTAGTCCGTACATACACACAAGTGACATTTTCATTTTATTATAAATGGGATGGATTGAAAGTAGATACGAGTTTGTAATTTTGAAATTATAATTATATACTAAAAATAATATATTTTCATTAAATATTTATTATAAAACTATCAATGTATGGTGATGATGAAAAATTAAATACATCTATTGTGGAGACAGTAGTATATATGTACACATGAGAAACGTTTTTCATTTATATGGGATAAAAAACTAGGTAGGTGATGGTGATTCCATAAATTTAACAATATATAAGTAAACTAATAATATTTATTTTATAATGGAAAATTTTTGTAGAATATTTAGAGAAGGTGGAAGAAGAATTAAACATGAATAAACTCAATTAAGACTACTACCTCTTCATTGGGTGTCCTCCTTTATATATCCCCATCAGCCTTCTTGGGATTAACTTGAGATTAAATGAAAACATATAGATCATTGATTATTTTTTTTGGATGTATTTTGGGGTATTTTTGTCTATAAAAGAATATCTCAATTTGGTTTCAGATGTGAGAATAATAGGGTTCATTTTATAAGTGAGAGGGGTGCCACTTTTTTAAATACTATTAACTTCAAAATAATTTAAATGATTTCATCATGGTAAAGTGGAAAAAAGGAAAAAATATATTATTATATTGTATATTTATAAATAAACTCAACCAATCAAATTGAAGTTAATATGATTTTGTATTTTAAACCTTATCTATTAGTATAACCCACTTGTTAACCCTTACTGAGGTGAATAACTTTTACTATGGTAACATAATTTTATTAAAAAGCAGAATGGTATTTATTATCAAATTTAGAACTTCTAACTCAATATATTGACACCATTTTACAATATTCAATATTAATAAGTGGTAAAACATATTTATAATATAAACACACAATACATAATGAAACCGATTTTAGAAAAAAAATTACTTTTTATGCATAAGAATGAATTTACACAAAAATAATGAATAATATTAATTTCCATGGAATTTAATGTTTTATAATTAATTGAATAATACATATGTGACTTCAAAAAAATCGAAAATTAAATTTATCCTTGAATGTTTTAATTAAATAAAAAAGATCAAAAATGGTTCTTTTATTAGAATAAAATATCTCTACGGTATCTAAAATGACAAAAAAAATTTATAAATCTAAAATATTAATTTATTTCACTATTTGAATAAATATATTTTTTAGAAAAAATATTTCATAAACGTTTAATTTTTTTATATTTTTATGATGTTTTAAAAGATACTATATTTGTAGAAATGGTATTTTTCACAATTCACAAAAAAATACAACCCTTAAAATATAAAAATTTAAAGCTAAATTAATTATTACATGATGAATTAAGAATTTAGGATGATTTTATCATAATAAAAATTAAAAATTTATTAAATTTGTCTTTTAAATATAACATGTATAGTATATAAAAATAGTGTTTTAAACAGAACAATTATCCATGAATAATTAAATTTACATTTCTTATAGATTATTAATAATTATATGGATCTTATTAATTTATTTTAATAATAATTAAATGAATTGTATTCAATAAAATGTATTGATATCATTTCCTTAAAATTATTATATTTATCAAGAATACAGAATTCATCAAAATCGTTTCCCTGTAAATAATTTTTTTCAAATTAAAACAATATCCTTTTAATTATAAATAACAAACTATTTTTCCAATTATTTTTCATTTTAATAAATTTTAATTTCTATAATTTTCATTATTTTAATAAATCAATGTTCACAATATTTTGGTATTGAATGTATCATAATTTTCCTTACAAACTAGTTTTTTTAATGGATAGTACATATTAGAATATTGGTATATTAAATGGTCACTCCAGCATGGTGACCCTTATGTGGTCACATGTACTTTAGTGACCCATACATATCCCTATTTATGTGGCACCCAAAATTGGTGTGACCCTTACATGGGTCACCCATATGACGGAAACTCATATGTGGGTGAACCCCGATGTGATAACCCCTATACATACCCCTATATGGGTGAAATCCTTACATGGGTGTGGATGAACAATGATTAAAAAAATTT